>JACXSJ010000411.1:85732-127690 GCA_014851325.1 Pentalonia nigronervosa
ACACACACACACACACACACACACACACACACACACACACACACACACACACACACACACACACACACACACACACACACACACACACACACACACACACACACACACACACATACACACACACACGCGCGCGCGCGCATAGGGTGGTTCATTAAGCGTAAAGCGTAGTACTCACTTTTTTTTTCAACATTTTAGGTCTACGCTGTTCTAGAATTATATAATTGTTTAATATTTTTCATTCTTATATTTATTAGATAAACCACCATCAAACCACTATTAACTTTTGATTTTTAAATGGTAACCCATACTAAAAATGTCTAAATTTAGTAAGGCCTTTTTTTTTAAGAATTATTACGTTCAAATTTTTATTTTTCCTTAATCCGTCTACGGGATAGATCGCCTCAAAGTTGAGTTGTTTTGAGAGGTATTTCAGTGTAAATGTGTTATACCTAATTAGTATGCCAAATTCAGTATCCCAACTGCTGTGGTATGCGATACTGACTAGGTATAATTTATTGACACACAAATAACTCTCAAAACCGCCCAACTTTAAGGCGCTCTATCTCGTAGACGGATTAATGAAAAATGAAAATTTGAACGTGATAATTCATAAGAAAAAAAATCTTACAAAATGATGGCATTTTTAATATAGTTTCTATTAGAAAATTAAAAGTTAATGGTGGTTTACTTAATAAATATAAGGATGAAAAATATTAAACAACTAGCTGACCCGGCAAACATTGTTTTGCCATATTAATTATAGCATCCGCCCGTAACTTCGTTTGCGTAGAATTTGAATCATATATCATATATATCATTAAATCATATTGAAAATAAGTAAATATTAAATTTATTGGGTTAGAGCTTCTCTGTAAACGATGTTTGATGTTGTTTTATTTTGTGGCAGCAAAATAAATTACTTATCAGCAGATCCAACTCGTGATAGTCCCACATGCAGTTGATCATGAGTAAAACATTCCTTTGGTAGGTTGATCCCTATTAATTCGAAAGTTTGACATTGGGACTTGTTAATAGTCAACGCGAAAGATATTTTCACCGGAAATTGAAGTCGTTTAAACGGGATTCGTTGATCAGTTGGGATCATCGGTATCCTCGGAATATGAGCTAGCTGATTAGCTGCTGGTCCGGTAATAATGGTTGCTACAATTAAATTGTCCTTGAATTCTTTAATAAGCAGTCTTGTCCATTGCACATACTCGGAGGGTTTAAATTTCTCAAAAGCGTGATTGGAATTCCGATTTTTAATGTCAATTCGTGTGGTGGCAGTCCAGAAAGATTCAGTGAATTTAAAAATTTCTGTGGATAATGCACTGCGTCTTCGATGTTCGTGACGGTGTCGATCGATTTGTAGTTTTTATTTGGCCAGGAACGTTTTGTAAAATCAGATTGTTTATTTCGTTGACAGTATCATTTCTAGGTGACACTATTGCCCTTGAACACAGTCAATGCCAATATGGGTAAATTGCATCTATTAAATTATCTAAATTATGGACTATCTGACCTAGTGACTCATCCAGAAGGATGCCACAAACACCAATGTTGAGGGCAACGCGGTATTATATTATATACCATCCCCTATTTTAGCTCTTTTTTTAATATTAAAAAGCAGCTTATGTTTTTTCTGTGTTTAAACTATTTATGTACTAAATTTCATTTAAATCGGTTCAGTAGTTTCGGAGCCTATTCAATACAAACAATCAAATCTTTTTTCTTTATAATATTAGTATAGATTATATAATTCTAGAACAGCGTAGATCTAAAATTTAAAAAAAAAAACATTTGAAAAAAGTGAATACTTTTTGAGATAATGAGTGTTTTACGCTTAATGAATCACCCTTTATATATATTATACGATAGTATAAGTAAAAAAATATAGATTTTATACAGATACTAAACTATAAAAAGTTTTCGGAAATAATTGCATTATTATAATTAATGGCCGATTTCCCTAAGCCGTTAAAAATTAAAATATGTTAAAATATTAAATACAAATTGACAAGAAGTATTTTTACTTGTATAATACGCAGTAGATATATAATATTTTTAGAAACACTCAATAAAAAAAAGGTCAGTAAGTGAGTACCGTTCTGCTGTATAGTAGTTGTTGAGTGAGATACCTTCATGGATGTGTTAAATTTGTATTCAATGATATAAATCATTGTATACGAAAAACGATTCTGAGCGAAATTAGTCTATCAGCCTACATAACTAAAGGTATTTTAAGATATTGCTTTTAAAATAATAATTATTATTTTTGATTTGTTATTTTAATGACTTATGAGGAATCTTGTATTAAATTTTTAAGAAATTTGACCCAACGAAATTCTTTTATCGATATTTAAAGAAAAAAAAATTTAAAAAACCAAAAATTTCTTAGGCCTACAATTAGTTCAAAAACTGTCAAAATATTTTTAATTTTTTTTTTTTTTTGGTGTATAGAAAATAATAATTTAAACATTTTGTGAAACGTCTTTAATTATTTCTTTTTGAATTATATCAAAATAAGAAAATGATTCCCAGAGAAAACGGGTGAATATCCAATGTCTAATTCCAAACAATTATAAAATATTAGTTTGACTTTCCGGTAAATTTTTTTTTTGAAGAAGGTAGAAAAAATTATAGAGATCTTTGTATTGAATTTTAAAAATTTAGATTTGAATAGAAAAATTTTTATGAATTTCCTAATAGAAAAAAACTGCAAAATGTCGTGACTTTTATGTATTCTTTCGAAATTTCAACTTTAGATGCTTATAAAAAAACTATTAAAGACTTACGTTAAATTTTTTTTTAAATTTTCACCTACAACAAGTTAAGAAGAACATTGTATTGCATTTTCAAGTTTTTTAACTGACTAAAAAAATTTTTTTGGCAATAATAAAAAACCCGAAAATTTATTATGCTTATAAATAGCTCAAAAAAATTCAAAATATTTTGAAAATTGTATAGCATATAAAAAATGTTTATTTAAACATTTGGTAAAAATTTCATGTATCTACAATCATTATTTTTTTTGTTAAACCTAAAATAAAAATCAATTTTGTCAAAAATTTTGTTTTGAGAAAAAATGTCCGTTTTTCCTTAATTTTTTTTTTTGTTTTTCTTGACGCATTTAAAAACTATTGAAAAATTTTTACTTTTGATCCCCCAAAGTATTAACTAAATTTACTTTCCCATCAGAAAAAATGCTGATGAAGAAAATTGGAGTAATTTTATTGCCCTATAACATTATGACAGATACAAAAAAAAAAAAAATATATATAAAAACATACAACATTCTAAAATCAATACATTCATTGAGCTCAGTTCAGAATCTATAATAATGAAATACGTTCAAGTACCATGGGCCGAATAATATTACGTAATAAATTATTATTAATAATGCAGTGAGACTTGCGCGAACATATTTGTATTTTTTAAAATCGTTGATTTTTTTCGTACATTTATCAGAGCGTAAAACGCCGCAATGGAATGCCCTCTGGGATTTTGTATAGTTATGATTAATAATATTAATACGGTTAGACGACGTTATATTATTTTAATTCGTAAAAACGCAGTGGGCGTTGGAGGCCACGTCTATTCCCCAGCGTGTATGTAAAAAAAATAATAAATATGTTTAAGCTTTAAAATAACATCGTTACATGACGTGTATAAATGTATAATTATTATTATTGCGGTAAATATATTATTATTTTGAATTCTTCGAAATGCTGCCGTAAAAAAATCGGGATGATCGCTTTCGATCGTTTGTGGTGTACCTATATTATAAGCTATAAGTAACAGGAATGGAGGATGAGATTATAGAGAATACTGCTCAGGTTGATTTTTTATTGAACGGTTTTATAGTATTTATATTATTTATAAGACTTTAAAGTTTTTTTTTTTTAAAATAAGCATAGAGTGAGTAGATATTTTAATACTGCACGAATTTCGGTTCCACTACTCGCAGCTCATCCGTACTATAAATGCCTATATAGAGCTATAAATAATATTATGAAGCTGTCCTATGTATTCAATATTTATGAATCGTAAAACGTTCAGAAAATTATTCTGCTTTAGACCGCGGAGTAAAAAATATTTAAACAAACGCGTATAAAACCCGAAGAATCAATTTATGAAGAAAACAAATACTAAAACAATTTTGAAAATACACTTAAAAAACTTGAGCGCGTATAAAACCGTTTTATCGCAACCACATCAATTGACAGAGAAAACGAACACTAAAAAAATATTCGCCCTCGAAACGTCGTTCGAAAACTATGCGAGTATGATATTATTGTAATATTATTATGTTATATTGAATGATAAACACGTGAAACAGTTGTTGTAAGTATTGCGTCCGTTATTGATTGATGATGGTCCGCGCCGGGAGAACTGTGGAAAACGCAGTCGTAGTCTAATCGATATCGACAATCGCTCCGTCGATGTATACGTTTTCCAAATCACTCCGGTGATTTTTTTTCCGACATTTTCCGACCGGCCGAGATTTTCCGGGGAAGTTATTGATTGACAACCGGCGGCCCCGCTATTTGACGGGGCGTCCATCGGTACACAACAGCGGTCTGTTGCGATACGTATCAAGTCCATCGGCGCGAAATAATACGACCGAACACGACTTGTGCGTTTGAAATTCGACAGCGGTCTATCTTATTCCGGTGGTCGATTGGCGAATTCTGCTGGTTACAGTGATATAACGATAAAAAGAAAATCATAATGTATACCGTGCGCTCGCTGCAGCCAGTGGTGGCGCGAACTTTTTGAGTCTTTAAAGCAAATAATTGTATATTATATTTTTTACTGCAATATCATCGTTACACCGAAGTGTGCTGCAGAGAGTTAAATCTAAACTATGTAACATATATTGATTAGGTATCTAAAATATTTGTTACGATATTTGTGCTGAGAACTTGAGGTCTTACGGTAATACACTTTTATACACCCAGACCCGATCACCCATCTATATTACAGATATGAAGAAATTGCTTCAAAAGGTCCTATAACAACATGATATTGATCATTGCTCTAATATTATGCAGTTAGGTATAGCCGTCAAAGTAATACATTTTGTATTTTTTATAAAATATAAGCGGTAAAAATTTTTTTTCTCATTTTCAGTTTGAATTGCATATTACACGTTTTTTGATGTGTATTACGATATTTTTATCGTTTTAAATTTTTAATATATATTTATATTTGCGTGAGGTCACGCGTGGACGTAAGTACGAGTCCTGCATATTACGCTCAACCCGTGTCCGTTGTACGTGACGGCAAATTTTGAGAGGTTACAGATTTCGACAAGTTTATTGATTTATACCACATTATTTTATTATTATTTATTTCTATTAATTTACGGGCGAAGAGCTCGATGCAATTAACAAAACATTCTTAAATATAACCGAACGTAACATGTGTTTTTTTTTTTTTAAATTATATTTATAATTATATTATTATGATAGAATTAGAACTATTGGAATTAAAAAAGTGTACATTTTTTTAACTTCTCACTTATCGTGAAAGTTCGACTTTTATAACGAGACAGTATAGATATTACGGTATATATTATAATAAATTATAATTTTATGTTTTTCGTGAGGTTAAGTCGCGCGGAAAAAATATTTTGCGACAATAATTGTTGGAAATTAAGGATGTACGCGTGTGATGAAGTACGTATACCTATAGTTCGTTTATAGCATTTTAATATTTTAATCCTCGCATGGGGTTTTCTAATAATTTACTCCCGGCGTAGGCGGTCTGTTTTAGACACGTACAGGACACGCTTATTCGGTTTATATAGATATACCTCTATCAATTAAACTCATCAGTATGGTTCGAGTGTCGTCTTGACTGTAACAATAACCTTTGCTGTGTTGTACGATCGATTTTCACAAATATGTTGTAATAATATACTAATGTAATAATTGTAGATACGTGTATATTATAATACTATATAGGTAGTAATAATTGTGCCCGTGACGATTCGATGCATTTCTTCCCTTTTCCGCACCCTCGTGTCGATTAGCGAGGTCTAACGGCGTTTTTTTTTTACATTTTCTTTACGTAAAATGATTTCTGTGGGTAATAGATATTCGATTTTTTCCTCCCCGATCCTGAGATTGTGTCGACTTCGGGCCGGCTGCAAAACCTAACTTACCATTCCTGAACTGCACGGGGTTGTTGTTGTCGTGACCCTATTTTATAGATTCACCCTCGACCCGGGTAGACAACAATACTATGAAAATGTTGGAACGGTGCTGCTAATAACGATTTTGCGTTTTAATCTCGATTTGTTTGTTTTTGTGTGTTTGAGTGAAGGTTGAAACGAATTATAGTGCCATAAATAGAATATTTACGTAAATTAACATATTTCACTATTATAATTTTATTCCAGTCATCCGTGGATGCGCACCCTTAATAAGTATAAGTAATAACCTTTTGTATAATATGCATACTTGATGAATATATTTTTTTAAAATTATTATCATTTTTTGTATCTATTCAAATTCAAAATGAGTAACTCAACTCGGCTTTCTGAAAATAATATTTGTTTCATTAATTTAATATATTTACAAAAAATCGGTAACTTTTTTGAATTGCTGACTTTTATTTTACATTGAAGTCAATTAGGTATATAAATTGTATAATTCAAATCGTTCTTTAATTTAACCATATGAATTAACAAATTATTTAAGCATAATGTTTTCACGGTAGCCTCGTATACATATACAGTTGAGTCGCGATAATTCCAACTTTGATAACTCGAAAAACTAGACAACTCGAATTGTCTTTTATTCCTCTAGTAAATTCTTTCCTTATAAATTAGTTAGATATCTCAAAGCGAATATTTATTCCCCTTTAACTTCGAGTTATCGCGACTCGACTGTATTATATAATATGTAAAAAAATATGCAATTAGTTTATGTAGAGATAATTAATTATCAATGGCATCTACTCGGTCTCTAAGGTAAACTGGAGTGGATCACATCATTGCGCATTTTAATTTTTAAATAATTTAAAGTTTAAAATTGAATCACTTTTTTCAATAACTATTTAGATATTATTAGTTTTAAATTTTAACAATTGCTTTATTTCTGAATGAGGATTTTTTTTTAAATAGTATAACCATTTTTGCCATTATAAGTAATTAAAAAATAAACAATTTTTTTTTTTGATCCTATAGTTTCTAATTAGTTAGATTTCAAAACATTATATTTGATTCTTAATTTTTGTATTATGTTACACATTTTTTTAAACGACAAACTCATACTTTAAAAAAAAATATTTTATTTAATATTTGTAGTTTTGTTTTAAAAAAAATAAATAACAATTTGTTATAAAAAACACTAAGTTCTTATCTTGACAGTTGTTACAGTGCTTTTTAACATGTTATGTTATTTAAAAAAAATTATAACTATTACCTTTTACCGTTGTAAATTAATAGGGTTGTGTTCCAATTCTTAACGGAATCGGTATTATATTCCTGGCACTGGGTTAGAAATATAGATAATATATTTTATATTTTTAAATTTAAATCCAAATTAAGTGATAAGTATTTTTTTTAAACTTAAATCATAAAACTTACAGGATTTAATTGTTAGTACTAAATTACTAACAAAAGGGATAAACTTTAACTTTTTCAAAATAATTTGTCATTTTTAATTAAATATAAAAAATAGGCACTTTTAACCCATTAACCGTAATTAGTTAAAAAATAACAAAGTACACGCCTGCAGGTGTTCATTTAGAACAAAATATGCTACAACAGTTTAATATTCAACGTAATTATACTAGAAATGCATGTTTAATGTATATTTAAAAGCAAGGGTTAAAAGTTTTTAACCCTTTTTGAAAGTTTAAAATATTAGGAAAATTATTTTAAAATTAATTTATTATTTTAAAAATTGCGGTTAATATTACAGAATACAATTTAAGTTAATACTGTCCATAAATTTGTTAATTTTCACAATTATGTGTTTTGTACTAGCACGTGCACTATGATATATTGACTAATCTAAAAATGTCATAATTTTTGATACTGATAATCTATAATTAAGGAAGTAAATAAAATAAATGTTCTCAAAGGTAAGTTATATTATTTTAAAGCACAGAATATACTAATTAATATTTTGAAATTTACAAAAACTAATTATTTTATTTACCCACCTATTGAATTTATCTTTTATATTATTAAAACAGCAAATACAGAACCAAAACAAATAACTTTAAACGATTTTAAATCAAATACATAGCTTACGTGAAGTAAATGCTAACAATTATCCAAAATAACGGTGATCGGAAAAAAAAAAACTTGGAAATAAAATCCCTGGAATAAAAATCCACGTAAAAAAATCACCAGAAAAAAAACTTTCAAAGCAACTACTTAGTATTTAAATTATAAAAGATAGTATAATATAGAGTAGTTATAGTCTTATAAGTATCTATATTATAATACTTAAATAAAAAAAAAAGTATAAAAATAATAATAGATAATAATTAGGGTCCGGATTTAAAAAGCCCTAAAAATTGACCCAAAATGCTCTAAATAATAGCAAAAATATTCTAAAAATACATTTTAACTGCGATGTCCTTAAAAATGATTTAAAAAAGAGGAAGCAATCAAATTGTAAGTATTTGCCTTAAAAAATTATATTAAAAGGCAAAATTAAAATAATTTAAGTATTGAAGCATTATTAACAGCTGTGTCTAACATATACGCAATCTAACTGATACATTTTTTTTAAAATAAATTGTTTGACTAAGTTTTTATAATTTTTTTTTTTATTATTATTTATTATTATTAATATAGTTATTTTTATATTATTATCTGTAAGCGAACTGATTACATTTTTTTTTATAACAAACTGACTGATTAAAATATTATAATTTTATATTTTTATTATTATTATTTTTGACAGTTGGATCCTTTATCCGATAACTTTCGCAAGCTAGCGCTAACTTTGTCGTGTACTGACTAAAAATATTAGTATTTTTATTATTTAGATGTTTTAGGGCTTTTTGTTTTGGAGATTTTTTTCCTAGATTTGAAACAGCATTTTTCAAACTGCTAGAATTTCTCTTTGATATGTATTACGTATATTGTATACATTATTATGCTATATATATATAAAACAATTCCCTTGATAACGTGTACCACGGAGAGGCAATTTAGTATACATATTATAAGGCATGTAAAAACTTAGGTCAGAAGTATAACGCATCGAAAGACGGATTAGATGGATCACGCGTGCTTAGATGGTGCCTTCATCGGAAAAAAAACATGATTAGCATGTATTCACAACTGTATTTTATATTGGGCTCAAAATTAAAATGTATAGGTTTTATATACTACTTATTAAACATTAATACAGATACAGATGCAACAATTTAATGTGTTACGTGCCCAATTTTTATCGGATAGGACTGGGAATTTAATACCTTAAAAAATAAAAATTTTATTCTGATTTAAAAATACAAGAAACGTTTATGCTATTAAACAAGCATAGCGTAGGTAGTGTATTTTTTTCCCAACGGCAAGTGCAACGAAATCTCATATGTGGTAATTAATTCTGTTATTAATAAATCGTTTTTAAAATTATGTTTAGTCCTAAACGATGCTGTTGTAACTATTATAATCTTGTAATTTGTAGCATATTAAATAGCATACGCAAATACCGAACCAAGATTAGAGCCATTCGAATGGTTACGAGTACGGCGATTGTAAAAGTTTATCGAACATTTATTGTGAATAAACATAAATCACTCAGGCGCGTTTTAATTTTCTTGAACAATAACAGAAAAATTCAACGTGTGATTAATGTATATCGTTTTGTGTGACCGACTGCGATAAACGATTATAATAATATTATATATCATGTTCCGTTTGTCGGAACAGACGGTTTTTTTTATGATAAAGGGCGTGAGGCGTGATAACAAAATATCTGTCGTCTATTTAATATTTTATACGTTCTAACTCAACTCCATTAAATTTAAGAAACGTTCGAGAAATATAATCAATATGAAAGTCATCAGCATAAACTATATAAGCTCAAAATTTGCATAAGCTTTTATAATTTGATTCATTACACCCGTCATATAGATTGTATTTTTTTTCCTACGCAGAGAGTGTGAAGAACGAGATGCAGTCGCTTTTCGAGGCACTGGTCGGAAGTACCGATTTTCTACCAGATAAACTGATTAAACCAAGAGCAATATTTTTTAGAAAGATGAATATAGCATTTATTCCTTATTTGTTATTATTATAATATAACATTAGAAACAGAAAAATTGAACTATTCGTTGTCAGTCGTCACTGTTTTGAAAACGACTTTTTACAATTAAAGTTGTATATAATATCTTGTTAATATATTAAAAAATCACCATTACGCAAACTTGTTCGGCAAACAGATGTTTTTTTTAAACACCGCGAGTTGAAGGGCGAGTAAAAAAAAACTTAGTGAAATATTATGGGTTGAGACGAGGAGTTCTATTGTTTGATGGGGTGCAGTAGTACGGGACTCATTGGGTTAATTTTTGCGTTACTATTAAATTACTCTATCTATACCAAATGTTCACTGTTTTACGTCGCCAGCATAGTTTGTTTTTCAAAACCCCTAAACAATATTACAATACTAAGTCGAAGCGAATTGCTTGTGCGAGCTATCTAATATCATATTATATATTATAACGCCCTACGTTTTCTCGAACGTGGAATATAATATATTTTATGTAACTCGTAATATATGAGCATGGGTAAAAAAATAATATGACGATCGATTGAATGACGTGGGTGCTGTGAGGTGTGCGTTTCGGCCGGTCAGCGTCGACATGATATATTGAAACAATTATTATTATATATTATTATCGGTGTACACCTGTACTATAATAATACAGGTGCCAGGTTTTCGATTTTTCCAGAAACTGTTCGAGGGTTTAGATACCGCGTCAACGAATCGAGCGGAAATGCAATTCAGAATTTCGATATTCATCTGCTATAATTAATACCGCACGCAGTAAAACAATAGCTGGAAATCCATTAAAATTTCAGAGGGGGAGGAGGCTAACTTTTTTAAACTTTGATGCAAACCGCGAGGGCTTTGATTCCACAAAACTAGAACTGCAGTCTGTTTTTGAGGGGGTTAATGGAATATCACCACCACTATTAAACACAATTACCTATATGGACGAGACGAAAAAATTATTATTTCATTAACAGGGCAACGTTGGCTAATATACGCGCTTAATATACGTTTATACGGAACCCAACGCAGTATCATCGTCGCGTGCTTTGTTGCGAAGCCCTCGAGTAAAACCATTCGAATAGTGCATTGTGCATTGTGCATGTGTGGGTGTGTCCCGAAGATTCCTCCCACACACACACACACACAACCCACGGTAATCCTAATTAAAAAATAACCAAAGGTTAAATCCTCTGACGCAAAATTCAATGCAAGTCGCGAGATTATACTCGGACGGGGTAGCTTTTGCGTTTTTATGCGGTGTACCTATACTTCATATATACTCACATGATATGATATACCACAATATTATTATACGCATAGCGTATTATTGTTATTACTATTATACGAGTACTCACGCGTCTACCTATTGTACACCTGCAGTACACGTACGTAAGAGGGGGGTGTATTGAAAATCCCCAGAAATTTTAATTTTTATGGTCATTAATCATCACGCAATCTATATAGATTTAATTCTGGTGATTTTATCATTTTATTAGGTATTTCCAATTCCGTATTATATAAAAAAAAATATTGGAAGCATAACGTCATAATTTTTTGATGAAACGTGGTATATTATAACGTACTTACAATATTATAGTTATAACCATTTTCAAAAAGTAAACACCTTCCCCCACTACCTACAGAACTTTTTTATGCGTACATCTTTACGGCTAAATCGGTACACGGAATATCGATGATGACTATAGTTGTATCGGGCGTGCTACACGGTTTTTAATACCCTAATCGCCAATTTCCGCATACAATTATTAAATTTTGATTAATTTGAACGTTTCATTGTAACACAGAGTGTTGACTCTGGGCAACTTGAAGTCAATAGAGAATTAGGTGCTTTGATATTAATTTTGAAACATCGATTTTTGGCCGGCTGCAGGTACACGTAGACTCGTGTTACGGGCGTCGTTGTATCCATACACTCGATAATCGCCATAAAGAAATCGAGCTGCAAAGACAGGGGCGACGGGGACGCGTGTAATCATTATAATTATATTATTTAGAAAATAAAAACGTCATTAATTATCGATGCGCGTAATAGATCTTTCGGGGACTTGTTATCGTTCTTCACACTTAACCAATTTCTTCTTTTGTTCCCGTTCAGCACCAGGACAAAATGGGAATTTTATTGATGAAAATTGCCAATTTAATGGGGTTTTTATTTTCTCTCCAAGGATTATTTTCGTGACAGTGAACGATGATGATAAATTGATTGTTGTGCGTTGCGCTCTATTTACGCGGCTCGTGTAAACATATTTCTTTGAAGTCGTTTGTTTTATATAGCCGATTATGGATAGATAAAGGAATACAATAACTGTACGTTTCAAACTCTATATTATTATGGTTTGTGAGGTTTCGATTTTTGTACGTATTTGGATTAGTGAAAAGATTTAAACTTAAAGTTTAGCCGGGTATAAAATTAAAAAAAAATAAATGTATAGGATATTGAGGAAATAATCCAACAATAGATTATAATGACTTATCTTTCAACTATAAAAATATTGTGTTAAGAGAGCGCGTCCAAATCGAAAGATAAATAGGATTAGATCGGCCAAAAAAATGTTCGATCCAAGATATTTACTGATGGGAAAAATGTCCGAGTATAAAAAAAATAAACGTTAAAAAACCGAAAAGTGAGATGGTAGGTTGGTCGAAGAGGATAAAAGAAGTTGAGGAAATGCCAGGAATAGAAAATATACAAGAGGATAAATTTAGAGAAATATATGTAAGCAATCCAAACATTTTTCTCCCCACGGGGTCATTATTTATTTAATCGTAATGGTACACTTTATTGTGTACACTATAATATATTGTATCAAGTGTTACGAGTGTATACTTCTAACTTAATTATATTATTCTACTTTTTATTTTACCAGTTTTTTTATCATATTTTCGTTAATTCATAATCTTCTTAATTGATCTGTTTAATTAATAAATAATAATAAAATAAATCTACGAATCTATAATGCCGGTAAGTTTGAATAAATAAATTTAATTGAGATAAAATTTAAATGAAAAATAAAAAAACGATTTGATAATATTTATAAAGGATTTTGAAGATTTATTTATCTTATGCTATATGCATTTTTAAAACAAAGTATGTCTGATGGGAAGTTTTACCTTAGTCTCTTCAAGTACGTACAACCGAAAATATTTTTATAATACGAAATGTTGGCTGTCGTTGTATCTGTAGTTATAATAAATTGTAACAAGTAAAATAAAACATTGAACACAACGTAAAAATAAAATTAATTTTTTTATTTATTATTAGGGGTTTTTTTTGTTTAAAATTATTTTCAACCAAAATAAATATACAACAACATTTACATAATAGTTATTAGTGTTTATTATAAGAAATCGTCCATGCTTGAGGATAGAGTCGTGTCAGTGTCTTCTGCCGAAGATATGGAACCGGGATAATGTCCTGGTCCCGAAATTTTACATCACAGTTCAATGGTTTCTGGACCTTTCCACGTTACTCCCAATCGCACCATATTGTAGAACTTTATCACGCTTAATAGACTCAACACCTGTTCGAAAAAAAAATAAATATTTTTAAATATATAATATACACGTCACTCGAAAAATCAAGTTTCAAAAACAAAAACGATTTTTTGTTTAATCGGATCTTATAAATAAAATTCCGCGTTTCATTTTTTCGTTTTGACTAATAAAACAGCATAATTTTATGAGTTAAAAATATTTGTCGGAGCGTAATTTATAGCATTCATTTTATTCATATAACAGATTAATGCAATGTTCAATACTATAATAGGTCACAAGTACCGTTTGGTTTTTATTAAATAATATATGTACGGTTATGTATTATTTTTCAGTCACTTGTTCCGGGAAATCATCTATGAAACAATACATACATAAATACTATGTTATTGGCCAAATGATAAGGAGATAAAATTAAAATTAGACGAAACATTACCGGTTTGTATTTTTTGTAAATATTTCACGAATTTTCGGTCATTAAAATTGAATGATTTTCGTCAACTCGATATAAATGTATAGAATCATTGAAACTTTTATCAACCAATACGGCGTATCTCTGTACGATACATTTTTTATAAACATTTTCGCAAACGATATTACATCAATTTATTAGATAGTTACGTCAGTCGATAGTGACACCACCAAGAACAATAAACGTATGACAATTATTTAAAAAAAAAAAAAAAGAAAGAGCTTAAATCGAACACCAGGTGTCAGCGAGGTTTTTATGCTGGTGTTGACTCGGCTCATTTATTTATGGTTTTCTAAATCTCCCTTAAATGTGTTTCCAATGTTACTGAGAATAATAAATGAACTATGAATTCTCTCGGGAATATTTTATACTAAATTATTATTTGTCGATCAGTGGATTTTTTATTATTTTTGACGTGTAATTTCCAATTCATG
Organism: Pentalonia nigronervosa; assembly: GCA_014851325.1. Lineage (NCBI taxonomy): Eukaryota > Metazoa > Arthropoda > Insecta > Hemiptera > Aphididae > Pentalonia > Pentalonia nigronervosa. The sequence continues at coordinate 100,405 of JACXSJ010000411.1, forward strand.
AAATTGTATCCCTTAAACGAATAATATTTTATCGTTAGTTGTCAATATTGTATTATGCATATTTTTGTCGAACTGTGGATAATATTTTATTTTGGCGTTGTTCATGACCAGGCATATTAAATCGAACACTGTAGGCGAAAAGACATGCTTGTGTGCGTGTATAGTGTGTAGTATGTGGCATGTGTGTGTCAGTAAGCAAAAGCTACATAAATCCCCCATCATGGCAAAGGCTCTGCAGAGCAAAAGATTTTACTATGTGTTTATTAAAACGAGTCACCCTTGCTACGAAATATTTCGTTGACACACAAATTAAAGCGAAGAAGTCAAGTTGATTTATTGCATCGACCAAAAATGTCGCTAGAAGTTTTTGGTTGGTGAGATGGTTTTTTTTTCTAAAAACCGTTATTAGTTTTTAATTATTTTATATTTATAGCGAATTTTCCATTATTACCGAAACCCGAAGTATGAAAGACATATTATAATAATTATAACGTGGGCATTATACTAGTCTATTGCTACACTATAATATTATATTCTCCACTGACGTCAGTCACTGCATGTCCGTTAGTCCGATTTCGGCCTCGGCGGCTTTGTTTTTATACTGGATACTATATAGATATATTATATCGTATACCTAGGTATATGGTAGATATCTCTAACGCCTCAAAACACGAATGGAAATGCTGGCACAGTCGGTCGTATCAACGCCGAGCAAGCAGCGTACAGAATAGAGTTTTAGCATTGCCCTTTTATCCAGTCTGATTTATAAAGCCCGTAATCTTGAAGCCGGTATATATATATATATATATATACTATAATATATAATATATGGTTTTACTATGTTTGCACGCGCGCACACACAAACACATATAAATATAATATATAACACGATGTGCGTGTAGTCCAACTATTATTATCTCTCGTAACGCGCGTACTGATGACTGCGCTGGGTACATGCACATAATATAATAATATTCTATGTAGATTTTGCATCGTCTAACGGCCAGTAGATATTTCGATAAATATCTTATTACAGTTTTTAATTAATTATGTGTACAGTAGCTTTGGTGGCCAGATTGCACAAACATTTCGGGTGTATAATGACGAAGAACCGTAAATATATTACCTACCTACGCAGGTTAATGGAAAAAGTTATATGGTTCGTTTTTTTAATAATGAATTGGATTCAAAAAAAAAAAAAAAAAACATAATGTTTTGAGCTTTAGTGTATATCACGTTGTGTTGGTAGTAAGCATATTTTTTTGTTAGTGGGTAGTATATTTATGCATCGGCGGACTAGGACTAAAAAAGTCACCGGAATTTAAATCTAGAGTGGCCCATCCGTATATTGTTTTTAAACAAAAAAAAAAAAAAAAATGTATTAAAAAACGCTTTTTGCATCCTCTATATTTGAAAAAAAAATATATATTATACATTGAACAAAAATTATGGTTTTATTAGCTTATTTATTTTAATGACTACGTTTACACGATGACGTAAAAAGTAGGGTCACTATTTCACGTTTAACTAAGAACACGTTCGTACGTGTTCTTATGAAAACGGTACTAAAGTGCATGTTATTAAAATACACGTGTACACGTGTATTTAGAGTCCGTGTACACATGTATTTAGAGTCCGTTTACTCGTGTATTGAAAGTCCATATACCCGTGTGACATGTATTCAAAGTCCCTACGTTATGATCAGTGGTAGATACAAGGATGGGTAACAGGGGCACGTGCCCCATATGCCCCTCCCCATTGTCATTTATAAAAAGTAAACACGAATTTATATAATTTTTAACAAAATAACCAAAGTTTCCATTTTTGAAAAAAAATACAGCTTTAAATTCATAGATATTAGTTTTCTTACTGCGATAGTTTGAGTTATTTTATTTAAGAATAAAAGTAAGAATTTGGGTAGGTGTTTCACAAGGTGGAATCCTCTTCTCCAACCTTGTACAATATCAACCGATTACGCCCAACACTGTTGTAGCAGACTATGCGGACGATAATGTTATAATATCATCCAGTCCAGATATTACTATAGCCTTCACATTCTATAAACTTATCTTGCAGCAATGGAAAACTGGTACAAAAAGTGGCATATTAAAATAAATCGAACTAAATTCATTCATACTACATTCATACTTAAACTAGCACCTTGTCCAGAAGTAACCCTTTAAGGTACTCAAATCCCTCCATCTCCAACTGTAAAATATCTTGAGCTAACTCTCAGCCGCTGACTTTGGACTCGCCAAATCCAAGCTAAAAAACTACAATTAAACTCTCGTTTACGAATACTAAAAACTCTAATCGTCAACAACAAATACTCAAAGTTAAACATTACATTACTTCTCTATAAATTTCTCCTAAAGTCCATTTGGACCTATGGCATACAGTTATGAGGCAATGCAAAAATCTCCAATCTAAATAAAATACAGAGGTTTCAAATTATCACACTAAGGAAAATTACCAATTTCCCATCATATGTATTTAATCACACCTTACAATATAAAATCTTACATATAAAAACCATACATGAAGATGCCAAAAGTTACAATAAATGGTTCCACTTACACCTTAACACTCACCTAAATCCACTTATTAAAAACTTAGCTACATTAGCCATCATTGAAAACTCATCGCCTTAAACAGAAATGCTGCAAAGACCTGCTAGATAACAATTCTTAATAAAAAAAAAAAATAAATAAATAAAATAATAAATAAATAAAAGATGAAAGTGTTATCAATGGGTGGCTTCTTCAAATAAGTTGTTCAAGTTTTCTTTAAGTTTTTTTTATATATAGCTCTTACTCGTATTGTGCCTATTGGTACAGATTGTGTATTAATAATAAAAATAAGAAAAAAGTATAATTATTCGTGAACTTAAGACCGTTTTAATGTAATCAAGTAAACGTAGTTTAAAATATGTGTCTATTAAGTATATATAAATACACGTTCCCATCATATTATGAACACTTTTAAACTTTTTATTTACATTGAAGTTATCTTAAACCATGTTAACCAATGTTAATATTTGTTAGTCACTGTTCACATTAGGCACTGGCTCTATATTTATGCAGTATCAGGAGAGAAGCTTCAAACATATATGTACTGCAGCAATACAATTTTATACAATTTTGTATTCACGTAATACAAAGAATAGATCTCACTTAATTTTGTGGGCAACTTAAAAATGCTCTTTTTTTATATTACATATAATATTTATTTAATATTTTTAATTTATAAATTATACCACAAAACAATTTTTAAATAATAATTAAATTATTTTATAGCCGTTTTGTAACAGATAATAAATTAGTCGAATTGTTAATGGGCTTTTATTCATTGTTATGTGCACACCATTATACTCAGTTTTAATCCAAGTATTATTCTTTGCACTTTTAAGTTATAAAAAACAAAAATATATTATTCAAATGGTCTTTATTTTTTGACGTTAAATATTAAAGATATGTACTTATGCTTACAGTAAAAACTATTTTACTGACGTTTGAATTATTTCGAGAATAATTCTTTTAGTATTCAGTAAAAATAACGTTCTTTTGTGAAGGTATATTTATCAAATTTAAGTAGAAAAATTTTTGTTGACATCGAGTGTACAGCTTTCGTATTTCTTGTTCAATATTTTATTTAGTTCACGCTTTGTCATAATTTACGAACAATAAACTATAAAGCCTACACTGTTCTTGTGTACCTGAAATACAGCTTCCATTTGTTTACGTCTGATCGAACAAAATTTATATAAAAAAAAAAAAAACAATGAAGTATTACCAATAACTTTTAGCATCTTTATTTTGTATACACGGAGAGTAAAACATAGTACGCAAAAATGCACTTGAAGGTACAATAAAAACTTGTCTAATTACACGGGGAATAATGATAAAAAAAAACAAAAACAAACGATTTTGTAGAACTTAAAATAATCCACAAAATCTTTTCCATTTTCCGACCCCACTTGTAATTTTGAAAAGCAGCGTTCTGTGTCTTACGACGAGAAGTATTTAATTAACGACGTACATATACTTTTTTTCTCCTTCTATAGTAAAACTTTGTTATTGTTTTACCAAATGGGATTAATGCGCGCTGTTTACGTTATTCAATGTAGGCCAAGAGATGCTGACGAAATTTTCCTTGCACGTACAAGTTCGTTAAGGAAAACAATTCCTGCAGGATCGTAACGACTAAATTGCGGTTAAAAATCGCTGTAATTGTACACAGGGCTCTGGCGAAAAGGTCATACCTACCTATTATTATAAACTAATGAACCAATATTGAAACGTGTGCGATGGCGAAACGGTCAGAGATTACTACAATATATTATGATATATTATACATATAGCCATAAGGCACTTTAAAAATAATAAAAGAAGATAGACGAAAACTGGTAAAAAAAATTGGGATGATTGAGAAAATAGATAAAAACCTTGCTGAGGGCACATGCGCATGCTGCAGTGAGCCAAATCTGCTTATCCGCAGTAAAGCACTTATTTTTTGAAATAATTATGCAGATACACTGTAACATTATATTATAATATTTTAAAATCCGATATTGAACGGTGATCACTAGCTATACATAATAAAACCATTAAAGTATCATAATAATAATAATAATAATGATACATTGATACCTTGATACATGTGCTGTGCATCAGTTGCAGTCATCTAGGATTTTTAATTTAATTTTTTTTTTTGGGCTGGATACCTACAAGATATTCGTTACCATGGCTACTTATCAACATTTCATGACTTATTATTTATTATTTGTATTAAAGTAAATGTATTATTGATATTCGACATTAAAAAAAAAACATATTTATGATTCATAGATTTTCTTTGTAGAGGAAAAATATCAAGTAGTATGCAACGTTTATCTACTTAACCTACCGTATTTATTATTATTTTAAGAGCGGTGCTATTAAAATATATAATATATATATTATACCACTATACATATTAATTAATCTAAAATATAGTTAAGGTTATAAATGATCTAATAAAATAATTGATTAATCAAGACATTTGTCTGTATATTATAATATATCTGAAACTCTGTTAAATGTAAACTGCATAGGTTTTTAATACGGTTAATTGATTTTGGTTTTGATCCAAATACAGGCTTAAAATTATATCCAATTATAACAACTATTTTATTTTCTGTCACCAAAGACAACCCAATACGCAAACAAAAAATATTCGATTTTCGCGAGCTAACAATCCCTACGTGAGCCCCTCTTTAGAATGCAAAATAAAAAAAAAATGGCTTCTAGATACACATCTTCGGGTATAGGATTACCTATGTACCAATTTCAGAACCATGGGTGTGATAGACTTGGCTGTGGATCACTTAAGCTCTCACACAAACGTAAACATTGCTTTTTATTAATAATGGAAAAAATGACAAATGAAAGAAATATTTTAGATTCTGAGCAGAAAGATAATAATTTTATAATGACATGTGTTTTTTATTTTTTTAAATTTTTTTTGTTGACTATGCATGGAAAGTAGTAACAACAAATGATTTAAACAATTAGATGTAATTGGTAATTTTAAGAGTTCAAAATTGAAAATGACAGACCGTCTTCACTCTGAATCGTTTTTCGTATACAACGATATTTATTATCATCGAATTAGAATTTAACATATTCATTACGATGACCCACACGACACTTAATGAACAGCAGAGTTGTATTTGCCCACATTTGTGTACTTGAATAAAAAATAATTTAGGTGTATTTAGGACACGTACTCAAGGGGCAGTTTCACATCCGCCAAACACCACTCTTGTATAATACGCCATTGCGCTGCTCGTACGATCCGCGAGTACCTACCTATACGCCGATTAGAAATTTGGCCGGTTTGATTAATAGCACCTGAGTCTGGAGTAGACGTCATGATGTTTGCCAGCGTCACCGTTTTACTCGAATAACGGCGATAAGTTAAATCTGATGCATTTTAATCGACATCCTAACAATATCGTAATATTTGCGCCTTTTGTTCTTCGCGCGCGATTTTCGCGGCGCACACTCTACAATATCATATTATTATGCGCCGCAATTCTCGCGCGATTCACCGTCGATTAGTGCACCGGATATCCCCCCCCCCCATACAAGCCCGTCGTCTATCGGGAGTGGGCGTCGTGCACATACAGAATATTATATAGCTGCCGTTCTCATTTCGTCGCCACAATATTATATTGTTTCTACTAATGATTTCATCTCGGCGTCTTTTTTACAGAACGCGCTTTTGGCGTAAGCCCTCAGATTATAATAATAATTACAATGTGTACGCCGACGACGCGCAATAAATTAACGGAGACACAGCAATACAATATAATGATATGAACGACCGAGCTCTTGCACACACACGCACACACACTGTTTCTACAATTCGAACACTTACGTACGCTGCGCTGCAGGACGATAAATTAAAAATCCTACAAACGTTCCGTTCCGAATATTATTATCTTTTACAGGTACCTCCTAACGTTTATTACTCGTGCGCAGAACGTCTCTATCACTCGAATTCCTTTTCGATATTCACCACCGCCGTGCCGACATTTTGTTTGCGCACGTTTCCTCGCGGGTTATCGCTCAAAATCTGCTGTATATCAGAACATTTCATTGGGTAGCGTACACAATCGATCAGAATTTAGAAACTTAAAAGTTTAAAAATCGATTAAAAATGTAAGTCGAAAAATTAGAGTTCGATTTAATTTATTGTACAGGCGCGTATTATTATTTAACTTTATTATACTCTGTCCGTCGATAAAACACGCCGTGGCCCGTCGAAAAACGGTTATTCTGCTCATTCCCAACTCGCGACATCCTGCAGCCACAGTGGAACTGGTCTCGACGTTAGGGTGTCGAAGTATCACCATGTTCTCTTGCTGGACAGAGTATAATAAAGAATAGCTTAAATGCAAATTAATCAATTATTATAGAACGTAATTGCAATAATACACATAACTTACCAATCGCAATGCAATAACGAATATTATAATATGTAGACGTTTAAAAAAAAAATGTATAATAGTAATCCATAATAATTTACAATTTTTTTTTTATATTACTAAACATATTGTTGAATAATTTATTGATAAAAATTCATGTTTGCAAATTTTTTTAATTAAATTTGACGAATTGAACCCAAACCATATGCATATTGACGATATTTTTAATATCGAATGATAAAATATAAATAAATAATACTTTGGGCGGATAAGCAGAAATCCCTACAGCGTGATGGTAAATATATTATTATAAATCTTTTCACCAATAATACTTAGTATTATAATGATGAAGTGTAGACGTTATTCGATCAACCAGTGGGGAATTCGGGGGTTTGTGTAGTGCAGCAGAAGGATAGGCACGAATTCCCTACCGAATTCGACTCCGCTCCCATCGTCGAGGGCCGTCTCTGACCCGAAACAGCCCCTTAAGTGAATTTATAGATTATTCGGGTCTCTGAGTTTTAAACTTTGGTTAAAAAAACTGATATTAAAGCATTATAACGGACACGTGTATCAGTGTCGTAAAACGAAATTTAATATAGGGGGTTTTCATAGTAATTACATTGAGTTAATTTAAAAAAAAAGTAGGTGAAATTGGTAAACATAGCATACTATTTGATATTTTTCCTCTAAAAGGAAAATCTATGAATTATAAATATTTTTTTATAATATCAAATATCAATTGTATGAATAACAAACTTTAATACAAATAATAAATAATCTAATATAATACAATGTTAATAAGTAACCATGGTAACAAAAATCTTACAAAAAATTACCTCGAAAAAAAAATTTATATCCAGCCCAAATATATATATTATTTTTAATTTTATAGCTACATGTTTTGGTATTCTCCATAACACGTCCAAAACTTCTTATCTGCCATTGTATCCAGTCATCTATATCTTAGTTTGTGCTTATAACCGTGATGTATATAGAATTGTATTTAAATTGTTCTTATAACATAGATATATTATATATCTGTGGCTAATAACCAATAATCATAAACCATGTTAATTATTCATTCTATCAATTACTGTTCAATATGTATATTGTTAAACATTTTAGTATTTAGGTACTAATAATTTTTTTTTAAAAAAAAACCTTTAAAATATGCTAGTAGATTTAAATCCCCTCCTCCTCCTCCTCCTCGTGTCTACGACTCTGGCACGTATGTATATGTTTAGATCAGTTATATATAGATAATATCGTCTCGGTAAGTAGAAATACCATTCATTTTAATGCGTCACGCGTGCGGATGTTTTTAACCGCTAGGAAAAAGCGATTTATCGAATGAAAGTATCTATTTTTCGTGTGCTACCTATCTATTATTTTAGGACGGTGGCGGCCTTAAGTACATGAATAGGTAAGGTGATGGAAGCGACGGTGGGCAAACAAAAACGAACAACACAACTTAAAACTAAAACGGTAGGTAGGTGGTAATGTATGACTGCACGATTACGCGCATAACTACGCGGGGACGAATCTATTGTTTTGAAAAATGGATATTTTTCTTCGCAGCCTAAGAGATTTGGACCTACGATATTTATCGTTCTCATGAAGAATACAGAATTTTCTTTACGGAATTATCCCTATTTCTTAACTGTCACGAAAACAGAAAAACCCACATTTATCTTTATCTCATATATTTTCCTTTTGCAACCATCCGGCGGCGGTTTGTGTATGCAAAAAATATGCGGCCGCGTTCACAAATCTTTATTATTTTATACTAGGGATTCGGCGGCGGCGATTGTATTGCATTAACATTATTTTTCTGTGAATAAATTTGTCATCATTAAGTAATAGGTTTATGGAAATTTGTAAATGCAAATCGACCACAATACACATTCAATGGGTACCTCTACACTGGTGCAATTTTTTTTTTTGCCAACATCATATTATTATTGTTCACTAACAAGATGGTGATGTATATCTTCGATATAAGTATCCTAAATGTCTTGTTTTTGTATTCCCTGATACAGTTTTTGGAAATGTCGAGTATTTTGTATTGCGATATGTTTTTAGCTCATGTACATAAAGTAAAATGCTTTTATCGAAAGATATACTCGATACATTAAAAAGACACTTTTAAACATTATTTTTTTTTTCTAAAGAATAAGTCTTATTACTAATTTTTATTAATACAAGCGTACTTATTTAGTTTATACGTACTTTTTTAATTTTTGTTATTAATGTTATTCATTATAACTGTTAGAGTGATTACTGTTCATATCTTAAAAGCAGGTCTTACACGAATCGTATAATTGAGGAATATTTGTCAATCGTTGTGCTTTATGAGCCATACGACTATAGAGGCATTTAATCGTAAAATATAACAATTGTATTTTTAATTTGCCGAGTAATTCGTGGTTTCGCATCTATTATCTAATAATTCATTTCCCGATTCATTTTTATTTTTATATACACACACACACACTAGATCGGGATATGTAGTGTCTCAACTATTCGTGTATGACGGACATTTGCACTTTGCAGTTTATCTGTAAATGACATATCTGAAGTACAAAATAATTTGCTTACTCCAAATTAATTTTAGATGGAACATGATTTAAAATTCGAAAAACCACTGACTTTTATTATTGTAATTAAACATAAATATAATATATTAAAATTAAATATTATTTATCTTTTATGATTAGGTACCTACTGGCTATTAGTATAGTAATTTATAGGCTTACTATAGTATAAACTATATATTTGTATAGCTTTTCTTATTAATAAATTATTACTATACATATTTTAAATTTATAGAGTATTATATATGTAGGAAAATTAGTTTAGTTATTAAAATTTATTATTTTTTTTATGTATCAATTTTGAGTATTGGGTATCTTTATACTTAAAATGTAAGTATCGTAAATCTAGTATCACGATACTCTGTACAAAAGTATTTAATAGGTGTCTAGTATCGCAATACTGATTTTTAAGTATCTTGCCCGTCCACGGTTATCAATAACAATTTTTAATAGTAACAATTATTTTTATACATTATACATTATATTATAATTAAATACGCAGGAAAAAAATTCAATAAATCAATAGCAAAAATAATTGCATTTAAATAAATCAATGTTCAATGTAGTAAAAATGAATCTCTAATGATTAGAAAATAAGCTTAGATTATAACGAGGATTAATTAGTAATTATGTCTATACAAAATGCGTCATCCTTACAAAAGTGCCATACGAGATGATCGACCCTTCATCTCTCATCGTAATACGTCTCTGTATAACGCGAAATAGTTAACTTACAGTACTGTTCCATACCTTAAATTAAAATCACTTTTAAAAGACTAGCTGAGATTGAAATCTGTGAAAACAATATTAATAACATATTATAATATTATCACGTTTGTGACGGTAAAATTAATTCTCACGATGAACGGATTCTATAGGTGTGTATTATGAATACATTTTTAATCATCTTGTACATATGTTATTTGAAAGTATTGTGTAAATAATAATAAAATATAAATTAAAAAGCGATACAGGTATTATTGTATTAGAATAGATTTACGATTTTAACGAAAAAATAAGTATAAAACTGTCAATGTCTAATGAAATATTCGTTTAACTATCCTCGTTTACAACACTTCACAAACCATTTAAAAATTAATAGAAATTTTATCGAGTTCAATCAATAACAGTCAGATATAAATTATTTTTCTTATTATTAATTTATGAATAGGTTTACGGATAAGGTGATATGTATAGTAACGTAGCACATCGGATTGGTGAACATAAATGTATTACCATTGCCGGGTAACGAAAGTAGTATGGTCGTTTTTCGAGAAAATAAATGCAATTAAATTCGTATATGAACGTATCATAAACAGTATTCGGGTTTCTGTTTATTACTACTTTGTGAGAATCATTATTTTTCGTTATGTGTGAACATTAATTGTTTAAAGTAATAAAAAATACATTTATTGTGAATTACTATTGTATGTGAGATAAAGCCAAATGTGAAATAACAATTATTGTAGGAGGAAAGGCATGTTCATAAAATTCACCAGTTTAGGTACTTCCTTTTTATTAGTAAATAGTCTTCCAAAGATATTATTTTTAAATATATTTTAGCGTATTCATTATTTTTGAATAAAAACATAACTTTGTGTCTTTGTCTTACTTAATATTAATAAATATAATTTTTGTATCGATTTTTTCATAGAATTTATTTTTAGTGCATAAATAATAGCGCAATAAATAGATATTTCCCTAACATAAGAATCTGTATAGTATTTTAAACTAAAACTCATGATTTTCATAATTTAATAACCCAAGACATAAATATTTTGTTTCTATTATCTAAATACTATTACAATTACTCGTACTTTGAACTAATGACGTGCATAGATTCATATCTCAGGAATTTGTCTTACTTGCCATATTATATACGTAAGATGAATAAACGCTTTTATACGTCATTCCATAGATGTATACAAAAACGGATATTGGTGTAAACGGACATAACTGTTTATTTTATGTATGTATTTTAATATGTAAATTAACTTTCAAGAATTATTAAAATATGCGCTTACTTACATTTAGTACTGCCCGTATCAAGTAAAACGTCACTTCGATTTTGCAAAACGAGTCGAATTTCTAGAAATAATAAACGATTTAATGTTTGGTTAATACATAATATGTGCAGAACTCGAGCAATGCGTATGATATTGCTTCTGATATTATATAATATTATATTGTGCGTAATTAAGCTTATGTTCACAACTCACCTTATTTACATGGTCTCTGAGTACGTTCGAGTAAACAATGGAAACCGCTTCGAGTGCCATGAATGTTATGAGACCGACAATCCAAGGTACGATTAGGGATACCCGTTCCTGGAACAAGAATATAAATTTATTTGAATATTTTGGATATATTACAATGATGTGTATTCAAACATTTTTTATTTTTTAAAAACATGTATATAAACATCTTAATGGTTAAATAGATTGCTTCGAAAGTTCCATATACGCTCCGTTATAGGTCATAAATCATTCACACACGGTAATTATAATATTCTAAAAGAGAAAAAGTCTTTAAAAATATTTTTTCAAATCGTCTTATTAATTTTCCAAAAAATTGTAAAAAATTACTAAAAGTTCACGATTTAATTATAATATTGTGCTATTCTGTCCATGAATAAGCCTTCTTGCCCCGGCAATCGTTTATAGCCTTAATTTCATTAATTATTACATTAAAATGTTGTATTTATTAATAAATCATATAATATAGGTACACAAATATTATATCGTCAATACTGTGCGTAGGTATGCAGTCTAATCATTTTTATTATTATTTAAAATTTGAAAATGCTATATACATTGAATCGAGTGACTGTTTTTCTAAATACATTAGCTTTCATATTTTAAGATATAATAATAATATTATACAACACGGTGTTGTACCGACATTAGTGGTATACATTAGCTCAGTACCTTGTACGTATAATTAAAATTTTGTTTTTAATACACAAAAAAAAAAAAAAATAATTTACTTTTATTCATAATTTTACAGAAATAAGGTGTTGTAGAAACTCACGTTTCGGTTGGTTTCATGTATTTATGATTGGTTTAAAAGTTATGTCACGCGCTCACGGAAGACGTGCTGGGCGGTCCACACGTTCAAAATCAACGTTCTTTTGTTTTTGGAAGCGAATAATTAACTAATATGTATACTGTATAGTGTGTACCTGTATGAAAAATGTAATTATTGCTATTTGATTTTAACGAAATATAATTTCATTTCTTAAATGCGCTTTTACTTTAACGTATACACACTCACTGCCTATATTATGATGTTGTATGATAAATGGTTCAGAATTTTTCGGTTTGTAAATAAAAACGTTCGATTTACCGAATCGAATGAACGGAGTATTAAATTAAGAATTCACGCTTTCATCGGATTTTTTTCTTTACTTTTTTTAATATACTCGACATAAAAGTGAATTTACGACAGTATGCGTGATTAGTTTTGAAAATAAGTTAAATTTAATTTATGAACTGCTTAATAAATACAGTAACTGTGAAGTATCCCAATTAGTAAAGTGGCTTATAAAATATTCTATATCTGTAAGCTCATATTTATTTATTTACTCTAACTGTTAAAATATAGCTATATGAGTAAATACGATAATTTTATGAAATGTAAATTAAAAGGACAAACTTAAACATTTTCAAACATTATAATTAACATAATTAGGATAAAAAGTTTCAGAATTCAAGAATTATATGAAATGAATATAGGTATATTAAACATTATATGTTAAATACTGTATACTGTACACACTTTGTTTTGCCATGTTAGTTTTACACAGGAGTTGGAAAAATACGGTGGTTCATTCTGTAGTTATATAGGATACAGGATGATTTCCTTAGCATGCCTACTTCCATTTTATCATTTAAAAATACGTTTATTTAAATTCTGATTTTTGGAATTTTTAAGTACCTATACTTTCAAAGACCATATTTTCAAATACTTACATTTTTTACTATGTAAATCATTAAAGAGTATTCTGTGATGATACAAAGTACTCGCTTTTTTTTTTTTAAATTGTTAATTGGATGATTTTTTGAAAACGTCAAAGAATCTAAATCGAAATTTAAAAGATTAGTTTCTGAGTTATAAAACTTTTTTTTTAATTGGTCATTAGCTTTATGTGGGGGTTACAGTTTGTTGTGGAAAACGTATTTTATGTTGGGCAAGGATTTTTCGCTAAGAACACGGGTGGTCACCCATCTGGGAGCAAGCGACACTGGACGGTACTTGATCGTAGCACACATTAGTGATTGCAGCCAACCGCCATGATATACGAGGCTCCTCATAAAGCTTTATGTAGTATGAATAATAGACATTAATAAAAATTATAGTTTTACATATAATAAAAAATGTATGTTATATTTAGTCTATATATTTATTCTGACTTTAAGTATTTTTTATATATTCAGTTATAATATAACTTGATAATTTTTTTTACAAATTATTAAATTTTAAATTTATTTTAATTCTAATAAAAATTTTTAAATTATTTAAGTTTTTTGTATATCATAAACCTATTAACATTGATTATTAGGTTATTATTTGATTAGTCTACTAAAAGCTGAATTACTTAGAAATTACTTATTAAGGTTATCTGATTAATAATTCAAGTAAAAGAGTGTCTATAACCCTTATATTATATCATTGACTAACTTTCTACACCATCATGTTTTTTAAATTATGTTAAAAACTTACTAACCTAACCCCTGTTTATATTTGAGTAGTGTTAACAAAATCAATAGTAAGTATTATTATTTTATATTCTTTCCATACCATACAATTATTATTTCATAAGGAATAGGAAAAATTCCAAATCAACAAAAATCCAAAGACTATTTAAAACGGTGGCAACGATGAGAGGCGGGGCTGTCCAGGTTCTACGAGGTGTCATAGAACGCGTGCGACAGTCTTTTGTTTGACCATACTAACTGTTTAACAAACGATTATTATGTTATTATTTTGTTTAAGTGTAAAATTGATTTTATTATATTTTAGTTTGTTCTCACATTGAAGAGTTATTAATTTTTCTTTGAAAATACATTAACCCTTTTTTTAGGGTCATCTCAGTGTGCATACTAAAACATTTGCGGCGATAAAACACTTTTGGACAAGGTAGTAAAACACTGTTATATTTAATTTCTCATCTATTAATCGTTATCGTGATCAGTTGTGAAATAGTACAATTTAGTCTAGGTGAGATTTCACTTTTGAACATCCAGTACCTCGTTATTGTGGTCAGTTGTTCGAGAGTAAAGCAACCTTAGAATAATATATTATAAATTCTGAGGCTTTCTTCTTTAACTATTGTTTTGTGCAGTACTTGTTATCGTGGCCATCAAGAGAAGAAGTAAACAGGTTTACCGTGGGTTTCGATATTTATTTGTTTGACGGTTTAGGAATTGGAAACTGAATAAAATATCTGTTTTATACGTCAAGCCTTTGTGTGGTGTAACGGCACCCCGTAAAAGAAAAATGAAGTTAGATTAAAACCTCGGTTTTTCATTTTTGAACATAACACCATAACCGCAACCGAAACCAAAACTAAAAAATTTCAAATTCGATCTTAAAACCCAAACCAAAACCAGAAAATTTAGAAAACCGAAATCGTTAAATTCCTGACGACAACACATACTCTCGCTTCTCCCAAGTACTCTCCCTTATTTGGTCCTTGCTGGATCAAAACACTTAAAATAATAATGTTATGCTATTAAAGTTTCTATACAAGACAAAAACAAGATATGAGAGATGTACCAGTGGAGCGTATAATAATTTTTCGTTACAACAACAGAATGTCTGTAAAACTGTTGAATTGATATTTTATGTACCTAATATTATGATATTTATATACACACTGATCATATTATAATTTATTGCCTATGGTTATGTTAATATCAAACTTTGGAAATTTGGCATATTGTTTTGAAAAAAACTGATAACATTTGTTTTGTTTGGAAATTAATATATTATATATCTAATATTAAGAATTAAAATATTTTACCAATTCGATATTGTGCAAGGAAAACACGCGAATGCTGGACAATTCGTCCGCAAAAATGTCAATGTGTAATAATACAATATATTAATAATATTTTCATCGTCAGTTTTGAACAGAAACACAACGAATACGGTTCATTGTGATTGTATCCATTTATTATGTTGACACGTTAGTCATAAAAACACCATGTACCCTTTTAATTATCTACTGCGACTAATATTTGAATATGTAATCGACGCGCATAATATTTATTTAGTCCTTTCGAGTTCGGATGATCATACATATTATAGGCACGCGTAATTGTAAATTTATTTATTGTCTTCTTTACTTTTGCTCTCGGGTACTAATTACTGCTTTGTTCTGCCATGTTATTTATGCTTGACATTATGTGTAAATCTAATTTACCGACTACGCGCTACGGGTCAATACATTACAATACATAGTAAATAAACGAAAGAGATGTCTTATTTATTTAATTTTTTTTTACATTTAATTTCTTAAATGGAAATACATGAAATATCTATGAAGGAAATACATACGATACGATATTATATTGTATAGTATACAACATACAATAATATATATATATTATTATAGATTTGTACTGATTAATTTGTTTAACAGTAGGCAGCATTATAATAGTTATGGACATGACAAAAAGTATTATCATTTTTCAAAATAATATATTTAAATCTTACACTGTTTATATGGTTATAGTTTTTTTTAAGTTTTTTAAATTTTAGATTGACAGTTCACATTTTTAGTTTCTGTTAATATTATAATTGAATCTAGTATACGTATTAGTTATTAATACGATATTATTTATACTTAGTTATGTACATAAAATTTAAGTGATTATAAAAAATAACTATTTGTTCAAAATTCGATTTTTATACATAAAAATTCTCAAAAATAAATTTCTAAATATGAATATAAAACTTATAAATATTTAAAGTTTAAATGATTGGAGTAGTTCATCAAAATGTTGCAGGATACCCTATGACCCTGTGGTGCTCCACGCCGATCATCAAAACTTTAAATACTTATACTGATTAACCACTTGTTAAAAATAATTCTCAAAAAAATATTTTACTTTGGAACATGAAATCTAAAATGTAATTTTACTTTTGAAGTATAAAAAATGATACCGATAAAAAATAGTATAAAATATGTACATTATTTTTAAGTATGTAGTTTTCTAATGAATTCAAACTATATAAAAAAAATATTTTTAAAATTCTCTATGTTTTTTGAGATAATGAGTGTATTATTAAAAGAGCCACTTTACATATATATATTTACGTTTCATTATTTTGGTATGATTAAGCTGGTCTAAAAGCTTTGTGAATTTTTTTCTATAAAATACGTGTTTTCTTGAACTTAAAAGTTTACATAGTTATTAAGATGTTTTTACTTTATTCATACAAATTGATTGTATTATAATTGCATATTTTATTTTGCTCTACCAACTAATAATATCTTCCAAAGTGTTTTTAAGGTTTCGTCATTATATTTAGTACCTACTTTGGAACGTGTATAAGAAAGTTAGTTTCTATACTTTCATTATTTTATGAGTTTTTATGATGAACACTGTTTGATCGAAGAGAGATAAAATTAATAAAAATTTGAATTTGTAATTTGTATACGACTTTCATTTAAGTCGGAAAAGAGAATATTAGGTTTAGTAAGATTTGTATAAATAATAGGAATAAAAATTGTAAAACTTACTAAATACAGTTAATTTTAATTAAATATTTTAGAAAACCATAAAAAAGAAATAATCAAACATTGTAGAATATTTTTTACAGCGATTTATTAAATTAATTTCTGTTGTGAATATTAAGTATTAAAATTTATAAAAAAAGAATACGTAGTAAAAGTGCTTTCCATAAGCTAAAAAATTATTCGGCGTTGTATGGTAAGTATTTCTTTAGACTATATTTCTAAATTCTCATACCTTTTTGAGTGATTCTTATTTTATTAAACGATTAAGACATGATTTTTTTGTCATAATTGATTGAGATATATTGAGACTATAGACTTTCAATAACTTTATATATTTGTTCTAATTTACAATACTAATTAAACATTTTGTTTTATTTGTTTATTCACACATTTAATTGTTGTCGTATTAATAGCTTTTAAATTTTCAGAAGTTCCAACGCTATAAAAAATGATTGTAAAAGTTTAAAAATCTATCATTGTTTAACACGATTTTGTGAACTTATAAGCTATAAGTTATAATTTGTTCTGGTTAAGTATTTTTGCAATACAACAGTATATTACATTTAATGTATCCAACACTAATCTGGGCTGTCATTGAAAATTATTTTATTCTAAGGATTTTTCCAATTATATTATAGTTATTTAAATTAATTTTATAAGTTATTGATTTTATATGTGGGTATTTTTTATTTTTATTAAATAATATACAATAATTTTGCGTTTTATGTAGATTTGGAAGAATAAAATAAGTGTTATCTACCTATACAAAAACGTATAAGCTACTATCAACAATATAAACAATAAATAAAAAAATATTATACAATTGATTGTCAATGGAAATTTAATCGTACAACGATAATTGATGAAACATTACTTTAAATCATAATAATTTAAAAAATGTATAACTATTACAATTATTGTGATTTTTTTTTATTAATAATCATCTACATTACTTACCATCATGATAGTATATTTTATAATTTTTCTATGTATAAAAACATAAATAAGTAACAAAATGTTTATTATTAAACATTTTTTGGCGATAGTTTAGTTGATGATGCTATTGAATACCAAAAAAAAAAAAAAAAATCAATGGTGCAAAAACACAAAAATTAGGTGATGAGTTGGATAAAATTTTACCCGATTTTTATTAACTTTTAAATAAAAATAAAATAATAATTATATTGTATTAAGTTCAAATTTGAATTTAGGAACTTACTATACTTGTGAATCATAACAATATTGTTTTGTTTTTGATAGCACAGATGTTTAATTAGAATTAATAAATACTTTTTATTATATAAAATATACACTTGGAAAAATGTAAATTACTTAGTGAAAGTACCTAATGTGCATGATAATTAATAATTAATATTTATACATGTAGAGCAAGCTTTTAAATTTAAAATTACACTATCATTTTTTTTTATTAGATATGAACACTATCTCCTACCTGAATAATAAATTATAGGGTTTGGAACTACTGAAGAGTCATTTCAAAAATGTAAAACTAAATGTTTATATATTTTGTTTATACGTCATTTAATTTTATATAGGTACATTTGTTTTACTTATTTGTAAACCCCTTTGTTTGTAGGATGGATTTATTGTTAAATATTATATTTCCAAAGCGACTTTATTTGAATTAATGTAGTCGAATGTTTATAATATTTATAGCTGTTTGGCATTAATCAAATGAATAAAATTTTATTTAAACTGTATGTAGGTACATGTATATTATTAATTTATTTTAATAATGCAGGTAAATAAAATGTATTTGTACGAATACGGTTTTAATTCGTATTCAGTCTTTGTGAAAAAAAAAAATCATAACTATGACCTTGGTTTTATGAACCATGTTAAACTTTTTATTTCAAAATAATGATTTATTTTTTGACAGCTAAATTATTGATTTAATTTTATGAATACAACTTAAAAATGAAATAGCTTGTACTTTTTTATTTGTGTTTTAAAATATTACGTGGATGTTTTAAACATTTAAAATGTTGAATTTATATTAAAAGTTAAGAAGTCAAGAATATTATTTTAAGTTGAGAATATAATATTATTAGATTTGATTTTTGTGTGATTGGAAGAGTTTGGAAAAACAGGTAAATCCATAATGTTGAAATAAAATAAAAAGAGACAGAAACAGAAAGTAAAATAATGTTATTTTTGTAAACCACCATAATATAGGTGAATGATTAAAATTATTTATTTAAATACTTCTCTTTCTTAATTTATACCATTAATTACCGACTTTATTTTAAATTATTGTTTATTAAACGATTTATTTTTAGAAATATAAAGTTATATACTTAATTTTTTTTATTTGAGAAATAATATTTTTATGCTTTAGAATGGGATTTAAGTTATTATCGTCAAAAAAAAAAAAAAAATGTATTTGATTTAAAATAGTTTATAGTCAATTTATGTAGTTTTAATAATTTATATTGATGAACTAGTGGTTGAAAATTATTTTATAAATTAGATAATAAAAAGATAAACAGTTAAAGATAGTAAAATACACCGATATAATGAAACCTGAGATTTTAAATTTTTGCGTAGAACATCTTGCTCAATTTTACAAACTGAATCATATTATACAGAGAGAAAACAAAATGTAATTTGGTTAGTGAACGGGCAGTTCGTACATTGTGTTTATGCTCCAATACTCTAATCCTATCGTCAGTCATGGCATACGATTTACTTTTATATATTGTGTTCGAAACGCACACACATTCATACTCATAAAATATGTAGAATAGTGATATTTTAACAATTTTTTTAACGAAATACAAGTTCAACAAAACAAACGTGATTGTCACGACTTCATACCATCACCCGGATGAGTATATGAGTTTTTTTAGTTTGCTGTGGTGCGGGCGGGGGTGTCTGGATGACATGAAAATAATTAACGTCAAGATTTTGTCACGAAACCTATTATAGCTCGTTGAAACCTCTGATGTGACATTAACTTATCAAAATATAATTAACGACCAGTGGAAACCATTAAAAAAAAAAAAAAAATTGAAAATATAGTAAAACTTTGGCAACAAATTATACTTAAAGCATTTGTGTATCATTGATCGGATATTCTGTTCTGACCTTACTAATTACAGTTACTTTTAATTTTATCATATTATTAAAAAAAAAAAACCATGTAAAATATTGTACAAGTCATTCGAATTAAAATAGAAAAAAAAAAGGTGTATTCAAAATAATATTTTTTCATAATTACAGTACTTAACATACCTAGTATATAATATTAGTTATTTCCTATTTTAGTTGTTATATTATAACTATCTTAGAATTTTGATAACTGTAATGATAATTATTGAAAGTAAATTCGTTAAAAATGTTTTTAAAATTTAAAAAATAATATTGTAGTTAGTATTTTATATCTGAAAAGTTGGTTTAGTGTAAATAACAAAAACAAAAGTAATGTCTGTAATTTTATTTATAGACTGTTAAAAAAACATGAGCTATAGGCGTCATTCTGACGGAATGTTATAAATTTTAAACGTTAATATAAAAACACAATTAAGAATTGTAGGCACTTTACTGAATATAAGTATGGTTTTTACACCCCAATATATGTTTAATATTACATTCCACAATAAATAAATTGAAAGAATTTTTATGATGTCCAAACGATTGGATTTGAAATTAAATTTAACAGATTACTCCACTTTTTATAGGTTATAAATGGCGATTCATAGTTATCTAATACATAGTTTATTGGAAATAACCAAAGATAGGTATCAGAGATATTGTTTGTAATTCCATTTAAATCAGTTAGTACCTAATTCATATAAAATACAAATATATCAAGTACTTATATAAAATTTCAAAATATATTGCCTGATAGAAGTGTGGTCAAATAAATTTAATATTAGTACATTTTTAAAAAAATATTCATAACACATTTTTAGTATTAATGATACATATTATAAAACTTAAATGCATATTGCATATTTGCATTTAATGTAATGTCATCCGTCGAATCATCAAAATATTTATTCATAATTTTTAATTAAACAACAAATTTGTATCTATCTTTTAGTGAAGTTCTAATTAGGTTTTACTGGTTTAGGGTTGTAGCAAAATTGTTTTTATTTTTTGGTTAGGAATGGATATCTAAATGAAGAAAGTAATATGTAACGAATTCCTAACAAATTTGTATCTTGTGGTTTGGCTTGTTTTATTTAATATCTGTACGCACTATGACATATATATTTTAAATTCATTTCTGTATAGGTAATAATTATTGTGCTAATTATAGTTTTAATAAATAATCATTTTGTATTAGTTCTTTGGACTAGAATATTAGATTAGGTTAAAATGCTATGGTTGATGTTAAATGTGTAATGAATAATTATTGAATTGATTTAATATAATATGTCTTGGGGTTGCTAGCTTGAATTATAACCGTAGTAAATCTTATAGATATAATGAAAAGCTCTGATTTGGGGAATTAACATAAATTTGAAAACAAGCGTTAAGTTTTACAGTTTGCTTATGATTGATTATCATCTTGTAAATGAAAGAAGAACGAATAATGTTTTACATATGTGTAGAAAACATGACACAGATTGATTGTATCTTTATGGGAAATTTTGAATTAAAATAATGCAAGTATATTATATACGTAGAACATTGATACGATGTAAGAGTAGGAATGTTTCATTGTGACGTAGACTGATGTTGAAGGAGCTCATTTACGAAAAGTAAAATAAAACGCCAACATACCTACCATTGATGCAGGTAGGCCACACGCTGATATATCACCGGGGTCATGGCGTTGGAAGTGGATGACGAGGTGGTGATGATGTTAGGGGTAGCGCACTAAGGTTAAACCACGTTGAAGTGGTAATGGCGTAGCGACAAGGGTAGTGATATGTAAACTCATTGATTTTAATTACAATACGTACTTGGGACTATAATGATTATTTGGCCGTACAATAATATTGGGCATTAATTGAACACCATCACAGTTGTGAAAAATATCATTAGTATATGTATAGTGATCAGAGATTATATAACTCTTTAAGTTTTATTCCTGTAATATTTCTTGTAATTGCATGACTACGTTAGATATGAAATGATTAAACAGTGGTATTTTAGACTATGTATTTTTGAAAACGTAACTATATAAAAATTGAACAGTTTTGAGCGGAGATCTATATTCTTAATACAAATCAACGACATATTAATTCAAATTCTTAAACAAATACATAACTATTTAATTTTCGAAATAAAAATTTTTATATAAACTTATTTATTTAGTATATTTTGTCTCGTTTGGGTAATCATTTCAGAAAATGTATGTTTATATACAATACATTTCTTATGATGGTAATATTTAAAATTCTATTTAATTGCGGGATTTATGATTTTTAGAAATAGCATTGTAATAATGATATAGATAAACGAATATTTTTAACACTATTACTGGAGTATCGACAAGTTTAGCTGACGTAGAAAAAAATAACATGAATAGTAGGAAAGTTGATAGCCACTTTATACTTTTACAGCCATATATCGACATCAAAGAAATATTTAAATATTTGTAATTACTTGTTTGTTCATTAGTCTTTCGTTACCTAGTAAGGTCGAGCAATTCCTTGGAACGTAACTTGACGGAAATTTTCAGGAATTTTCACAAGAATATTGGCTAGGAAAATAAAAAAAATTCTTGCTACCAAATAATTATGTTATTGAATGACGTATTTCAAATAGATATTCAAATATTTTAGCAAAATATAACTTTATTTATATACATAGTTAAGTTACAAGTGAAAAACCATAAAATTGTAATTTTCTTTTAATAGTTCAATTTTTAAATGTATAATAATAATAAATAAATAATTCCGAAATGTATTCCAAACATCTAGATTTAAAAATCCATTATATACGTCAGTCAATAATTACGATCTAATGATGTCCAAAAATCTAATAATAAAACAACAATAACCAATGTATCTACAACCATCTTTATACCGGTTCTTCCAAAAAAAATCTGAATCTGATCCTATATCGCAGTGTTAGTCAACATCAAAAAACATTTTCTTTATTAAACCTTCAGTGACTTATATTAACTCGAACAACATAAAATATAATTTGATTCTTTTGTTGTAAATAGCTTAATTCCAAAAAAATTTTCCAAACAATATTAATCGAAATTTCTTTACATAAAAATGTCATAATCGCTATTGATAACACTCCTAGTTCAACTTTCGGATATTATATTTGTATCCCGAACATCTGAAGGACATATTTGTATATTTTCCTAAAGCTAACCATTAGTATATAATTTAATTGATAATTATCCACTAGTTATAATTCAATAAACACTTAAAATCACCTAACTCAACAGTTATTCTGTCTCTGTGGTTATATAGTGACAGTATTGTTGTTACTGCTTATCATAAAAATGAAATGCGTTAGAGTGTAATTATTATAGATCATGAATTCAGTTCATCAAACATGATGGATAATTTATATAACAGTGGAATGATTCAAATTTTTTTGATTTATGACTAATGTTTATTTCGGCATATATATCATTGTTCTATTTTAATAAATAATATTTTAAAATACCATTTAACTTAAAATTATAAAGAACCTATTATTGAAAAAAAAGACTTATAAAAATATACATTTTAATAGTTTTGTATTCTCGGGAACGATTTTGTTCCCGCGACAACTCTGTGGGAATTTCCGGAAATTTCTGAAAGTGCCAACCATGTCATACTAAATCATAAATTTATTTGATATCTGGAAATTAAGACTACCAACTTTCGAGGTGTTATGCCCCGGTCTTTATATGCGGTGAATCTTGTCTTAAATGTATATAAATCAATTATTGTATATAAATCAATTATAAGGTCTAATTGACTAAGGAACGATTTAATGATAAAGTGATCAAATAATATTAATGGGGCCGGAGTGGCGCAGTGGTCACGCAGTTGACTACGACTCGTAGTTATTGACTTGATTCATAGTAAAATTCAAAATAATTTATGTAATTCTATGCAATCATTATTTTCCCGTGTTGTCGTCCGATTGCGTTATCCGATTTCCAACTAGGTCTTATTTCACTGGGAGTGAAAACCCCACATCTCTCCTCTTGGAGAAATAGGGTAGTATTATGCATATAGGGAGATATATATAGATAAATAGATTACGTGATTTCACTACTTTCCAATTGTGATAAGCATTGACGAAGACCTTAAGGTCATTTAAATGAACATTAGAAAAAAAAAATAATAATATTATCTGTTACGTGGTAAAATTTAATGCTCTCCATTAATACGGGTATTGTATACAATTCTACATCAATTATGTTGTGCATGTAACATTTATTACTTTGGGTCAATTAATATGGAGTTGAGTAACTGAATAAATATAGTTTTTATTATTATTGACATAACTAAGTAAATGTCATTGAATAATTTCCGTTCAAATTATTATTTGCTCGTGTAGAGTCAATATATAACTATTAAATATCTTATCAATAAGCTATACATTATTTGAAAAACCATTTTCAAATATTTGAATTTTAGTTACATAATGAGATATATCTATGTCAAAAACGAAGTTGTATGTTTTATGATACATACTTTAATAAAATAATACATAAGAAAACAATGTATACATAAAAAATGTATAATAGTAGTATTATGTAATGTAAATAATGCACCGATCTAATAACTATGTAGTTTATGTCTTAAATATATATATAAAAAACTTTAGTAAAATATTTTATGTGGTGTAAAATCTTCTATTTTCTTGTGCTGAATAATTTGAAAATACGTTGGTTTTATTTTAGTGAACATATTATTGTATAATATTATGTTTTCGATACGATCGTGAAATATTTCACGAAGGGTTGGTAATTTGGTATATAAATTGTATAAATGTATACTCATTGGGGATTTACTGAAATAAACTGAATGTGGTTGATCTTTCAGTTTTAAAATGACAAAAATTATTTGTTATTTTAATATCCAAACAATTTCAAAATGATATAAGGTAATTTTAAATGTTAAGTTAATGTTTTTATTAAGATTAATTTAAACGTGATGTTTAAATTCAAATTTATATTTTAAGATAAATATAATTTATGTGTTTTCAAAATTTTTGTTTGAGTTGTTTGTTATTTTATGAGTATTTATATACTAATGTATTAACTAATAAGTAATAAATGTTTTATTCAACTGTCCATTTAATAAAAATGAATCGGAATACGTTTTTAATTCAATACGTCTTCACACATACAGTGTAGCTTACTATTTCTTTCAATACAAAAGCAAATAAAATTGATGTTGCCTTTAGTATTTGGTCTTGATTTTATTTGTAATAGAAAAGAAATAATAAATAAAAAAAAAAAAAAAACCAAAATGAAAATAAGAAAAAGATACTAAAGTGAAAAGTTCGGCATTGTAAAAGTCATGTTGAATTGTTGATAATGGCATCTGTAAGTTATATGGATTGTTTGCCTTCGAAATGAAACGTTCGTAGTATAAATGAGTATTATTTACTTTGACGATTCCAAGGAGTAATATGACACTGGCAGCGAAGATGAACAAATTTGTTCCAATTACGGCAGAGTATGCGATTTGAACACCTGTAATAAATTACAAAATATGCATTAGTTTAATTTAATAATTATTATACATTTCTACCTAGTGACACATCTGCATCATCAGCCGATATTTTAAATAAGTAATATTTATAACTTTCCCAGGAGTAATCAAGCTTCAAATTTATAAAAATTATGAATACACCGAACAACTTTAATGAAAGATAAGCAATTACAGTATGTGACAAGTCTGGTATCCCCTTAAAAATCGTTTTTCGAATTTTCAAGTTCTAATAAAATATCATATAGTTTTCAAATTCAAAGACATTTGTGCAACTTACTATCATTGTATTTTAAATGTGTTGAAGTATAAAATGTATTTAGTTTTGTAAAACAAAAATAATATTTATTAAAATTACAATTTATGCCCCCAATTTAGTAAATCTATTTTTAATATTTTTTTTTTTCAAAGGAAATATATAAATTTTATTTTATATGAGGTCGTTTGTAAGTTATGACTTATGAACAATAAAAATCAAATTATGATATTTTCGACTGAAAAATATAAAATATTAATGTATTAACAGATAAAAAAATATGAATAAAGCAATTAATCTTAAACAGAGACAGAATTGTTATATATTATATCTTTTATAATTATTTTTCTCAACATTTTTTTTTTTGTTTTGAAATGTTGTATTTATATTAAACTCTTATATCTTTACAGTGAAAATATATTAAAATTATAACTTGTTTTATGTTTAGATATTATGATGTTATAATGACGTAAAATATCGTTGTTCATAGTATTATTAGAGAAAAAAAATGATTAGCTAAAGAATAGCCTAATAATATTTAATAATAGCATTATTAATATTGGGAATCAAATTTTTTCCCGTGATGAAGTTTTAGCATGAATTTAAATCAAATAAAGAATATTTGAATATTGAATATATTTTTCCAAAAGATTATTTATCAAAAACTTATCTACAATAAAATCAGTTATATTATTGTATTGTATCTGTTTATTCACGTATCTCATTATTTTATAAATTATGCTTATTGTTTAGTATGTAACGGATTTTACGGGTTAATTCAATAAAAATTGTATCCTTATAGTTTTTTTTTTTTTTATAAATAATTCATAGAGAATCTGAAAAAGAAAAAAATAGTAAGCACTATAGAATGTAAACGACTCGTATTATAATAAGGGAATGACTTACGATTAATTATGTTAACATTTTGAAATTAATCTATTTTTTCTATTCTGATAATAGATATAAGATATTCTATTTAATTTTTTATGGTGTAACATAAATTGTCTAACATCAATTAAAATATTGTCATTGTTTTATTTGTATTCAAAATAAATGTACGAAATTAAT
>JACXSJ010000411.1:127790-505416 GCA_014851325.1 Pentalonia nigronervosa
AAAAAAAAAAAAAAAAATTGTGTTGTAAATCTTAAGTCGCGTACGTGTTACGGTCGAGGAAATAAAAATATTAGTTCGATACTATAGAAACAGTCCATTGATAAGTAATGTTTCGATTGTGTAATCCATTTACGGTATATTGGAGATCAGTCTATTGTATTATCAGTTTTTTATTTAACTTGACGTGTATTTAGTTACAATACTAATATATATACATGTTTTTTTATTTTATATTATCTTCTTATTATAAATTGAAAGAAAACGAAATACTTAATAAATTACTATTATAGTTCAACTTGTTTTTTAGTTCATTATTTAAAAATAGAATAAATTGTGACACTATTATTTTATATTTTATATTAATATGATTAAATTAGATGGTTATTTAATACTTAAAAAATTGATATGATTATCTAGTTTCTGTTTATAATGTACACTCTTGTTATTCAATTCGATCATAATAATTTTTTTAGATCATTATGTATTTAATGTCTATAAAATTAATTTATAAAAATGGTTTTGTTATATTGAAAACTAATATTGTTCCATCTGTTTGAACGAAACTGGAGTGTTGGTGCTATAGTTCATAGTTACTAATTGATACAAAGGAATTTAAACGAATATTGTTTGTTTTTAGTTAATTGAATGTCGTTGTTCCTATCAATAGTTTAAGATGTATATTCTAAAGGGTTTTGAATTTTTTTTATTAAATTTCCAGAATTTTCATTGCGAAATTCAAAATATATTAATTGTACTTAAACTGATGGTTTAAGGGTAGTCAATAGTTATGTGATTTTGAACAGTCTAGACTCTAGACAGACCAGAATAGGTGCTTATAAAATAGTAATTTGAACAATTTTACTGTAGGTATTAGTGCATAGGTTGGGTTAGTTATGTAAAGGTCAGGAGATGGGAGTTGATCATGACGTAATGCAAAGGTTGTATTATATTGTATGTATTCAGTTTCATCAACTATAGTAAACGCCAACGGGAATATTATGGTGACAAGAGATCAATATTAATTTAAAATGACATTATACACTTTTTATTTATTAATAAAAAACGTTCCAAGACTGCCTAAATATTTCTAAGTTTCAGCGAATAATGAATAATGGCAGTTCTACACTTTTTAAAATTATTTGGATTTCAAAACATTACTAAATTCATAAGAATAAAAAATTGTTGAGCTTATTGTAATAAATCACTCGGTGAATTTTAATCATATTATTTTAAATTGAAGTTTGAGCGATACAATTATAATAAAAAATTATACAGTGGGTACCACTAAATAACAATCGGAGATTTAAGTCTTAAACAGCGATTGAATGGTAAATTATTCAAATCTGCTGGGTATTGGTTACAGAAATTTATTTATAATTATGTAGATTACTTAGCAGATAATACGGAAACAAGATATTAATTATAATCGGCATACATTATAGATAAGTGTCTTAACATAAACAATTATGTAATATATCAATTCATTTAATTTCATTTAACTAATATGCTAAATTGGGTATAGATACCTCTAACGATAAGTAAGATTATAAGATAAATCAATTTGGACCACTTTTAAATAAAAGTCTTCATTTTTTTTGAATCATAAACAAATTAATATAACATTATGTTAAACGTTTTTAAGAATGAAATCATAATGATGAAAATTGATCTCAAACTATTTGATTTTGAAAAAAAAAAAATGTTATATTTTTTAAAGTTATAATTTTCCAATATCATTTTTTTTTTTTTTTTGAATGATTTTTTTTTTATTTTAAAATATTAGTGGGAGTCATTCATACATAAATACTTTACATATTTTTATGAGATTGTCTAGACGATTATATTAAATTGTGTCGAAAACTTTGACTTTATGCCATATTACGATTTCTTTTTGAAAGTTATTCTCTGGACCAAGGTTTTGTGGGGATGATTCGAAAAATGACGAGTAACTTTTAATAGTGTTCGGTTTAATTGCCGGGCACGTACGAAAGAAAATCGTTTAAACCTAACGCGAGCTTATCGATAAAAAAAAAAAAATGAAATGAAAATCGATATTGAAAATCGAAAGCTGTCATAATAAGCATTCAGCCGGGCCCTTGATGACTGCTTATCATCGGAGCGTAAAATAGTTTACCGAACAACTCGCAGCGCCGATCGTGTCCAGAAAAAAAACAAGTGTGAGAGGACCACGTAAACGAGGGTGCGGTAGGTAGGAGTTGGTGTGGTAGAAATATGTGGGGTACGATATAGACAGCGATGTCGTGGTGTGGGGAGGGGGGGAAGAAAGTATGGGAAGTGGGTTAATGCGAACGATCGGTCGGGGGTGGTGGAGAGTTCACTGCGATACGATCTTATAATTTCGGAGCGGCTGGCTGGCGGTGGGTGTGGGTGTGGGTGCGGGTGTAGGGGCGACCGTGTACTATACACGTCGCGCTTACAATACATAATATATGTATTATGTGTGTACGTATATAATATTATACGAAACGCGGTCCGGCGAATTTAATCAATTAGTTCCGTTGCTTCCGCCGATACGTCAGCCGGATAGACTGTACCATACATTACACGGTCTGAACAATTCATTCATTAGAGACGAACCTGCAAGTATTTCGCACTCCGTCCGCGTAATCGATTTACGTTGCATTAATGCGGCGACCATCACCCGTTTTATCCATAATAAATACATATTAAACGGTGTATTATCAAGCTCGTGGCCGCGGGTTATTTGCGAATGGTCCATCCAGACCCAACCGTTGCACTCGCTTATATAACACATTTTTCAACTTAAAACTCGTATCTAGATAAGACCGTATATTGTTTGAGTGAACGCAATTAATAAAATTTTGTTATGCTGTAAATTTGGATTGATCTGGGAAATTATTTTTATTGATTGTCTATCAATATTACTACATAATTATAAAAGAACACGTGAACAATTTCCACATCGATATCATGAATATCAAAGGTTACGTAAAGATGACGAAAACATAATTTTCAAAAATATCTCGATTATAATACCTACTATTGGCTGTATAATAAAAGATTTCATACAAAAATGGTTGTACCTGCTCATGTTTATTTTATTCGTAAGATATTAATTCATGATAAAATGTTGGCTGATATTCAAAATGTATGATATCATGATCCAATCGTAAATATCTCGTTTTTATTGGTTGTACCATAAAATTAATTTTACAAGAATCGAAGAAAAAATAATGTATTGTTTATTCATTTATTATGAACGAGTGACTATTATTGTGGTTTATGGGTTATAATGTCAACTGTCGTAAGTTAAAAAATACGAGTACCTATATACGAATAATACGAATGCATTCATTTTTACACCTCCATCGATGTGTGTTTATTTTGCATGGTTTCCACAGTAGACCTGATCCATGATTGATAATTGTTAATTAATAATTAGGTATTTAATCAATTGAAAATTATGTAATGGTTTTAAATTATTAGTGGCCCAGCCTAGTCGACTATTCACCAACCTCCACTTTTATAACTGAATTTTAAACTGAATTACATTGACTATCTGCATGTATATTTTGTATAACTAGAGTATATAATTGAAAAAAAAGTAAGGCCTAATACATTTTGCACACTCTGATGTTTAAATTGCTGATTCACATCACCATAACAAAATAACAATTAATCTTTTAATTTACGTACATAATGCATATTCGTCTTGCTCAGGTAGATAAACGTTTCTATATTCCACGATGACAACAACTGTAAACCTATCTACCTTTCTCTGACTCAAACGACAAAAGCATTACGATACTGACACACATCGGTCATGTCCCCAACATTTATATACTCTACTTTGGTGGTGTCCAATATTTGCTTTTTACGATAAACTTCACGAAATCGTTTTTTTTTATCTTTGTAATTTTCTTTTCGTTCAAATTGTCAAATTTTATCGTCTTCTGCACTTCGGTACTTTAGGCAGAGGTTTTAAAAAGCTGGATTGTTGTTCAATTATCGTGAAAATAGGCTACCTCCAAAAAATGCAAATCATATTATATTTTTAAATAGTTATTTAAATATGATGTATTATTTGCTTACATTGTATGTTATAACTGTTATTACTATTTTGACATATAGTTATATAAACTCAACACAAATAATCATTTTATTTAGATACCTATATTTTGTTTTAGTGTTAATTTAGAGATTGTATGTATATAGACGTATTGTTATAATATAAATATATTATTAATACTAAAAAACCGATAATTTACTGTATATTATGAGTGTACTTCGTTATTGTGTAGGTCACTGTTATGAATATGTTAAATTTGAACTCAATTATACATCATTGCTTGCCAAATATGGTTCTTAGCGGACACAGTGTCTTAGTATGTATTTCTAAGGATATTTTATAAAGATTTTTATTATTACTAAAAATTGATTTTTTTCTTAGTAGAATAGTAGGTTGTTTTTTCAAAAAATATCGTATATGTCAATTAATAATTATAATAAAGCTCCATAATAAATTATTGTTATTAACTAATAAATTAATAATATGTATCGAATAATGGTGTGAATAGGTTTGTAGTATAAATAGCTTAAAATTTAAATATGTATAAAAAATAATTATTGCAAAATTATGCATTATTGCAAAAACTTTCAATTTCCTTATGAAAATAATTTTTTGATTTACATTATAATTATTTAAATCATTATTTTTTGTTAAAATATTCAATTTTGTAAAAATTTTAACTTGAAAAGACTTAAAAAAAATAGTTGTCTTATTAATTTAGTAAAATTTAAGTACGTAAATTGTTAACGAAGACCTCTTGATATCGTCTAACATATATTGCTAAAATAAATTATATTCCTATTCCATCAATTTCTTCTACGATACATTTTTTTGTGTACTGCCGCTAAGTTTTAAAGACAAAATACTTTTTTTTTAAATAACTTCAAAACTTTGTATTTTCCATTATTGAAGAATGTAAAAGTTGTATCGTATACAGTGACAGCTTGTTAAATCGAAATGTTTTTTTATAATAATAATAATTGTGGTGGTCCAGACTTTCAGATAAATATATTTTTGACTCGACGTTTTCTCTTGTCCGACTTGAAAAAAAAAATTCCATGAATAGGTAAATGAGTTATTTAGATTTAGCAATGAAGAAACCATGAGAAAATACAAGACATGCATCTCAAATAAAATAATGCATTTGTATTATTTTTATATACTCGTATTTTTCAAAGGCTGACATTACAAATTATATACTACAATAACAGTTAATTGTACATAACACAAAAATGCATGGATTCTGTAGAGAATTTTTTTAACAATATTTTTGGTTCGTACGTGATCAATAGAAACCAAGGTATATACTAAAAAGTTATTTGTTTTTAGCAAAAAACTAATGTTAATAAATAGTTGACAATTTACAGGCCAAATAGCTTATTGAAAATAATGCTTGCACATAAAATGAAACAGAATTTTTTTTCTAGACAGTTTTTTCTTCTATAATATTTTCGTATGAAGTTTATTTTTTTATCATAAAACCATTAGAAAACGAGATACTCACCAATTTGATGTTTTCATCTCTTTTGACCACAAATAATCTTTGAAGCGCAAACGATATCAGTGGGGACTTTCATGTGTTGTTCATAACGGCGTAAGTAAATGTGTGTACAAAAGTTGAGCCTTTAGGGTGCACCTATTTTTCCGATGTAAGATCTTAATATTAGACTGGACTATTCATCATTTGACTACACTATATTTTAGTATTATACACTAAGTACATATTTATTGGTACTATTGTAATTATATGCTCACAGATTATTAAAACCAATACCTACACCATAATGTAATAGATTAATGAGTAACGGCCAGATTGCTGTGTGTAGAAATCGAACGCCTTCGACAAAACCCTAACAAAAGAGACGATTAATACTGTATAACAAGGATTAAGAAATCAACATGCACTTGTAATGGTAAAACTTAGGCGTGTGACCTTTTTAAATGCCGCCAGAGATAAAGAATGGCCGTAAAGGGTCTTTGCCGCTGAAAAGTGAACTAGTGCTTGGAAATGTAAAAACTTTTGATAAAGCCACCTGCCACTCTGTGGTTAGCGTGATCGTGTCATCCTTTTTAGTTGTGTGCATGCATACCAGCCGTCTCAGTAACGACTTCCCAATACAGCCGAATCCCGCGAGCGACAACTGATTTTCTTTTAATGAGTAATATATGCAGTGTGCTTTATTTTTTCGGTTCACATAATTTGAGTAATTTGTGTCACCTTATCCTACTACAGCACAGTCCACTGGTAGCTGCGAGCCAGGTTAGTGTTCAAGTCATATACAATATACAAATATATAATGCATATAATATACAATATATAATACATATATTACATTAGATATGTATCTTACATACAATTGCATTGTATGGTGTATTCGATAAAATTCTCGAATACATTACTTCGAGATTCCTACGAACATTTGGAGAAAGGTAATAACGTATATTTAATATTTGCAACTGATATTATTCTCCAATACTTATGAGAATTATGTAGGTCATTAACACAATTCTAATACGACTTATGATAATCTTTGTATAATTCTTTAATTTTTATGTTATTACACTATATTATTGCTCGGTTATAAGTATATAAAGGAAATTGTAATTGGTAAAATAAAGTAAAAAAGAGCCGTGTAATGACTTTTTTTTTAATACATATTCTCCTGTTGAATATTTATGGTTTTATGGTGACTATACGTGCCCGTGTATCACGACGAACCAAAATACGATCAGACAAAAACCATAGCAGATACATTTTTCTATGTTTTAGGGTCGACGTTTTCACGATAATGACCACCCGGCAGAACAATGCCATTTATGATAAAATTATTATTATTATCAGTTATAAATTCTGGTGACGAGAAATTAACGCGTTTTTATTACGCGTTTACTCGACGTATGCTTTCGTGGCGTTTACCATTTAAAAGTCGGTTATTAAATTGAGAGTTATAGAATAAAGTAAATATACACTGTTTATTATATACCTACGTATATATATATATATATATATATATATATATAATTTGTAATATAATTAAAAATTGCAACAAGCTAATAAACCGTTTCCAGTGAAGAACCTGCATTGAGTTTAATCTTTTTCTAGATTTTCCGGTAAAGACAGAGCAACGATTCCGCGACTAACAAGTTTTCGCCCGGCGCTAAAAGTTCTCAAGCAATTTTAGGTTTTAAATATTTTATCATGCTATTTAATTTACTTCGCATTAAGAGTTTGCCCTCAGTTTATCACACGGCTTTACTATATTATGAATAATTAAATTCATTTCTGCCTGATACAGTAATAAACACAGTAGGCATCATCGAGGCGTTTTTATGATACTGGTATAGAATGCGACGAGGTATTTTAGTTGATTCAAAATTAAAGCAAAACGTGTTCTCTGTTTTTGTTATTAATTATGTTGTAATCCATCTATGTTCATAAAATATAAATATACCAGAAAGTGTATGGAATCTAACACCAACACACAACTTTAGAAAAAATATTATTTGATTGAGTTGAGTTACGAAACGAAAAGTAAACTGTTGGAAATAAATAACGATGCCTAATGAAGGTTCAAACTAAACCATCAACAAATAAGTCTAAAATATAATTATAATATCACTTCGTTGCATTATATTATACTGCTTGCTCTTTAATTATCGATAATGCTCAGTTTATGGTTGTATCTTATTAAATAATGCAATAAAATATAACATAATAAAAAAATATGTATTATTTTATAAATATATAATTATGAAAACAATTATTAATAATGAAAAATCCTCGAGAATTCATAATTTTAACATCGGAATTTATTACCTATAAATTGTATATACTATTATAAATTACAATCTATTAATTTTGTCATATATTATATTTATAATGCATGTATAAATATTTTATTAAGCTAACTACGTTTGCTCACCATAAAATACATCTTGAAGAAGAACTGCATTTTTCATGTTTGAACTTATCATCCAACTGTATATTAGTACAACTAATACTGAAATATTCTGAAACATACCAATTGTATAAACATAAAATAAATATTTATGAAAAAGTACCATTTCATACATGATAAAATATTAATATTCATCGATACAGTTTAATGTTCATGTTAATAATAATTTTAGTTAAATACATAATAATATAAGAAATATAAAATACATTTAAATTTGATTATAAAATATTATGTGTGTAATATGTATTTAAATTATATTAATATGTATTATTGTTTTTAAACATTTTTATTTATACCCAATATCATTGAGTAGATATATATTGTATAATATTCAATTTATACTCAATGCTAATATGCATGAAAAAAATATAATCTTATGTTATAAACAAATAACGTTTCTTCTTTGTAACGTACTACTTAATAGTTATATCGAATATAAATTAATTCGTTTTTGAATAATTTCCAATTAATAATTTTGAAAGAGTTACTATGTTTTGATCGTCTTTTCAGGAAGTGGAAACCTTTATAAGTCTATATTATGACATTAACATCTATAAGCAGAGTTTTGAATTTAGGAAAAAGGAGTAATCGCATTATAAGTTCCTTTGTAAAGGAAATCATTACAAGAAATCATCAATAATCTTAGTATTAAATATATCTTCTTATACTTTGATCCAAATAACATAAAATTACTTTTATTTCAATCGTAAGAAATGCTATTTAAATTTTAGCTCGATGTATGCATTAGATACATAGGTATTATAACTATGACATATAAAATAAAATATTAGCAAAATACAATGCTAAAAAAATGGATTTATTATTTCGAGTTTATTAAGATTTAATAAGTGTTTATGATTTAGAATAAAAGTAAAAAGAATAAACGATAATAAACATATTTCTTATTGGTCTTACAAATATAAATCTCATGGATTCCTAATGATCTATAATTACCAAACCAACTTGTGTAATGATACTTTAAATACTTTGTCAAGCACATAATAATATAATGCTGCCAATGACCTTTTACCGTCTTTAATGTACCGCACAACATGAACGCAGCACTAAGACCAAACTTAAATCTCATTACAATGTAATTATAATTAAAAAAAGCAAATTCGTATGGTGTTATAAAACTAAGTTAAAATATATAATTGTAACAATGATAACGCAAACTACTTTATAGATATTTTAAAAAATCTACTTACAAAATGTATGGCCTTTGAAGTCCGTGTTAATTAAAATCAATAATAAAAAAATAAAAACGTATTTAGTATGAAACGTTTCCGTTATTAAACGTGAAAAAATATAGTACATAGATATTCTCAACTCCGATGAAAGTATTAATATTAGGTTATTTTAGATTTACAGTCACTTTATCTTTTTAGATAGATGGAAAATATAAGTGTTCTTAAGATATTTTTCTTATAAAAATTGAAAAAAATTTTTTATGAAAGGATTCAGCAAAAAAAAAAAAATAAAATAAAAATCATTATTCCTTATGATTGTATAAGCATAAAAATATGTACTATATTATGTTGTCTTTAGAGGGATTATTTTCTATTAACATGAAATCAACTACAGGATTTAGAAAATATTAATAAAATTACTATAATTTGTGTTATCGGACAAAATTGAAAAATGTATAAGCTATTAATATTAAATATAATATTAAATATTGTATTTATATCGCTTAAGAAGTAAGATTTATTATAGCCAGTATGTAATACAATAATTCTTTATTGTCAATGCTAAAATGTTAATAACTTCATTATTATTTTTAAGTTTGTCCGTTTTGATATGGTATTTTTAAACTTACGAAATAACTTTACGATTGCCTAAGCAAATTATTCATGTATTGTTTTTATTGTCTATGGCAATAAGGAGATTGATTTTTATCACATATTGCATGATATAGATAATGATGATGTAATAAAGAAATTTTGATATTTATATGACGTTATTCATCGGGATTCAAAATATAGATCCATAAAATTCTATAATTATTTCAGAAAGGATGTAATTGATACTAACTTGACGGTGTTTGAAGACAAACTTTATTAACTTCTATGTCGTGTATTTTAAAGTTAATTTTTTTGTTGTTGTTCGAGTTTTCTAAGTCTGCACTACTAGACTTTTCGTAAAACTGCATAAGTTGTCCTGTGATTAATACTCCATTTTGTTACTCGATTTTGTCGCAATGTGAAATGGACGTTATCTCTCATGGAAAGTACAAATAATGATGGCGTTTTTTTAAGGATAATATGTAATTGCTGCCCAAAGGTGATCGTATAAATTTTAAAAAGTTTGTTTAAGTGTACACAAATTACGTACTAATTTATAGTGTAGTTAAGCCTATGAGTTTATGATTTTTAATTTTAATTGGGGCTGAAATTACATCATCCCAGCCCCACTTATTATTTTAGTTTGACAACGGGAAAACTGAGATTGTACACAATTTTTTGAAATTGTTGTACAAATTCATACAAAACTACATACATACATGACATTGATGAAGAAAATTTTTGAAACTTCCAACTGGGAAGGACGGGGCTGGTGTACGTTTATAAATAAATAATCATATTACAGAAACGATAATAACTATATGGCGTGTGCCGTGTTTATACATGGTGATCTTTTAAGCATGCTCATCCTATTTTTATGCATAATTATGTATGTAATTAAATTCTGATTTTTGAATTTTTAAATACATTTGAAGACCATATTTTTGAATTATTTAGATTTTTTGTACACATTAAGATTGATCCTGAAACAATACAAACG
Source organism: Pentalonia nigronervosa (assembly GCA_014851325.1). Lineage (NCBI taxonomy): Eukaryota > Metazoa > Arthropoda > Insecta > Hemiptera > Aphididae > Pentalonia > Pentalonia nigronervosa. Next base: position 138,585 of record JACXSJ010000411.1, read on the forward strand.
TCTGTTTATTTAATAGGAACCCCACTTTTCACTTTAAATTATTCAGCAGATATTATTTAAAAAAAATGTTGATGCAACTAAATCAAAATTTTAACGAGTAGTTGTTGAGTTATATAACCTTGTGTACTAAGGATTATATTCCTATGGTAATGTGTTAAGTAAATATGTGGGCTTAGATAATTTTAAAATATAAGTGATTACTATTGATTAATTGATATAAATAATTTGTGAAAATGGTCCAAGTAAAATAAATTTAGTATTACAAAAGTTTATATTTTTGTAAAACTATTTTTAAAAATTATAATCCTTATCATAAACATTTTAATATTTCAGAAGCCACTCATAAGAATCTTGATTTAGATAGATAGACTAACATTTTTCAAAAATTCGTGTGCTAAATAATTTTTAGTAAACAATAATTTGAAAAATAGAAGCTTGTATCATCACAAAGGACTCCTTATAAGTAGTAACAAAAAAATCAGGTATATGAAAATGTGGTCTTTAAGTATACTGAAAAATTTTAAAAATCAGAATTTGAATTAGTATACTATTAAAGAGCAAAATAGGGGTGAACATGCTTAAAAAAACATCCTGTATAAACGCAGGCAACATGAATATTATACGTATTTGGACGGTTTGCGATATGTGTAGATGACGTTAAGATGTACCAAGCGTAACCGCACACGCATGATGACCCACGCGCTGTTTTATGATAGAGAGAATATAATATTTTCCTGCAAATATCACTGCGAGGAAATGGAGTTTTCAAAGTCTCGGAGTTATTTTCTGTACACAAACTTCTGTCTAACAATAATTATTATTATTATCAACATTTTTTTTAATCGCGACGAGTAAACCATGGCGCAGACTGTTCCAGTCGACCGACGTTGTCACGTTGTAACGTTCTCTAACGTAAATGACTCGCATTATAAAATATGGTTTACAAGCGCCCTGACCATGCAACCGATTGTTATAGTCTTTGTTAATCAAAAGGAAATTAATGTCGATAATCCCGAAAAAAAACCAAATAAAATATAATTATTGCTATCATGTTTTTCGAATAATTGAAACGTGAACCTAAATTAAATTACGTTTGACGGTTTATCATTAGTGTGATATATTCTACCGCTTAAATTTTCTTTGAGTCACGGCTTTTGCACACTGTGGTGTTATATTTATGTCCATCTAACTACGCACATATTTTATATCACTATAAACAGAAATATTATACGGACAATAATTATATTTCATTATGCATTTTAGCACATATAATATTTCACCATTTATTTTGTACGGCACGTTATTATCCTCGATTCATCTTTGTAGTGCGAGTAAAATAAATACGAATTAAAAAAGACATTTTTTTGTCTGCGTAATTGTACTGTCAAAGGATTAATTTTGCACTAATCACAATATTGTATTATACTGAAATATTGATTACGTATTCTATATATTTTACTGATCGAAGCGCCGTAGTTTAGTCGGATACATTATTATGTATTATTTTATAATAATTGTTAATGTGTACCAATTGAGAGTAATAAAAATATTTAAAGATTTGGCTATAATAATATAGAAATAATAATAGTTTTGATTAAAATAAATACGTAAATGTTTTTGGTATTTTTCAATTAAAATCGGGTCAATGCATTTGATTTTTTTCATAGCTCTATAAGAAAGGACTATAATTATTTCACCAGTGTAAAAAAAAATTAGATTTTATGTGATTATTTTTTTTTTCATCGATTAATATTATATTTGGATAATATTTTAGTTTATAAGTTGTAAAATAATTAGGGGAATTTATAGTATAATAGATATCTTAAAAATTGATATAAAAACATGGTTTGAACTACATTATTGTCAGTTGAGAACCTAATTCTTTGTAGAATATAAAATATTTTCAATGCTCAAACTAGACTAATTATAGAATATAATAATAATAATAATAATAATAATAATAATAATAATCGTAAAATATTCATTGTCACTAACACATTGTGAAATTTGTCATAATATTAACTTTGATGTATAATACATCCATTTGAATAACTAATATGATAAACTGCATTCTAAATTATATTGGATAAATTTAGATTACATCGTTTTAACCTAGTTGTAAAGTTAGTCGACATAAACCGCATGGATTATAAATCTATTGCATAATATTGGTTTGTATGTTTCAAATATCTTCTAGTTGATGTTTCGTAAATTAAAATTTAAACATAAAAGGTAAGGCATTTTTAATTAAAAATTATTTGTACACGCAATTTTAAAAATGTTTGCAAGTTAAGAGCATAACTTTTTCATTTGTCTATTTGTCTTTAATTACATCCCGAAATTGCATAAGTTATACTGAGTGTAATACATTTCTTCACGAGTTTGAAATTGAATTCGGCTCTACTTCATTTTATTTACTTGAGTTTAAATTTATTTTTAGAACTCTCCTTAATATTATTTAATATAATTTTATTCACTTTTAACACCCATTATTTATGACATTTGTATGTTAATATACCATTTTTTAATTTTATGTGGATTTCATACGTAAAATTTTAATACAGTCCATTGTCTGGCTTAATAAATAATAATTTACAAAGAATTGCATTATATAAAAATTAGTACTTGACGTCATAATAATCTACATCGAAAAATCCTAATTTAGTTTAAAATAATCTCGATAGTTTAATTTAAATTTGATTTTTATCTACCAATCTATTGTAAAAACAACCAATTCCCAGATTATACTGTATTCATGTATTATATTATTATGTGATAGGTAATGAAATAAAATTCAAAATGTTATATTTAAAAAATGTTGAAACATGTATGTCTATTTTTCTACTGATTTTTTTTTTATCAATTATATATTTACGGCTAATAAGAAAAAATAGTTTTATTAATTCTTTTGGAGTAGTACTAGATATCCGTTTCTATTATAATCTGTTTAACGAAAAAAATGTAAAACAGCTTTGACTTCTGAATATTCAAATTCAATATATGCAAAACAATAGTATCATATTATTATATTTAAGTACACATTTTTATAATTTCGTTTTAAAAAGTTTTATTATAGTATTTTAAAGTAAAATTTATATTGATTATTATTATTTTTAAGTTTTCAATGGTTATTAGTTTTATTGGATGTATAATAACATCTGCTAGCTGTATTTCCTTTATATAACATTTTAGGTTCAAACTATGTAGCTAGTATTCTTATATATAATATTATATGCAATACATTATCGATACTTCCAATAACTTCGAATTCTTAACAGTCCATAAAAATATTTACTCTCGTCGAAACTCTTATTTCATTTGATGTAGTATTTATAAAATATTTTGAAATTAAATAACTTATTTTCTTGGTAACTTTAATGTTAGATTATTATCATAGCGAGGAAATTATTTGTTCTTTATTTTTATATACTATACACTTACTGTTTTATCTTTTATCACAAAAATATTCAGTTTTAATATTAGTTTTATATTATTTGTGTTTTTTTTTATAACTTCATAAAATCGGTAATGTTTTGATGAAATTAATTTTTTCTCTTTAAATAAAAATTAAATGCATGGATAATTTCAAAATAATTAAAAAATTGTTTTTACTTGTAAATATTAGGTAAGCATTATTCTCTTATTGTCTTAATTTATTAATTTTCTATAACATTTATGAGAATAGCGAAAATATATTTATAATCATTGAGTATTAATTGTTTTGAATAATTTTGTATACGGGAAGCTATTATAAATAAATATACACCTTTCATATTGATAACTATTTTTGTTTTATTATCTTTGAATTTTGAATGATTTAGAATCCACTGCATTAAAATAAGAGCATGGTTTTGATAAATTCCTCTACGTATACAACTATGGTTAATGATTATTAATATTACCCTTAAAGTCTTATTAAGGAATATTTATAATCGCTTTTGGTTAAAAAATACTTGAAAATAATGGTGTCACCAAATATCGTATAATATTTTATAAGTAGAATATTAAAAAAAAAAACTAGCTACAGCACATCAATAATAGCATATTTTACCAAATTTCAATGAAGGTATGTGAATAATATTATTAGTAAATTCAATGACAGTTTTGTATTATATTTTAAATTTTTATGTATAAGCAGATATATTTACGGATGTCTTAATTCCCGGTAGACGTTGCTGCGCTTCGACAACAAATATTTACGGAAAACACGAATAGAATTATTCTAATCGAAACACGTTGTGCGTACACTGTTAACCATAATAATATTGTGCAGAAGCTCCGATAATATTAATTCGAACAATGTACTTAATCGACAGAAGCCAAAAATATGATTAGAATATTATTTATATGGCGCATATGGTATAATGTTTATATTATTAATATGGCGTGTATTACAACTGTGTTGGTGTGCATTTGGCCTAAACACGTGTAAGGTATTGTGAAATCATCGTAATAATAATAATAATAATAATAATAATAATAATAATAATATATTACGCGATTTATTGCGGCGACCATTGGACATTATCATCGTGACGGCATTATAATGATTTAACCGACGAACGTATCAAATGACGGCAATATGGACGGCGCGTCGGGTAGTCAATTTGTCTACACTCGGGGCTCAGTGCATTTTTTATTAATTATGTACAATCTCGCGGATCAAAGAATATTGGTTGATGATGTAGTGAAGTACTTACCGAGTGCTTGTGCGTGCATCTCACCTCACCTATATATTATAATATATAGACAATTTACTACTTACTACTACTACTACTACTATAATATCAATGAGACTCCTGTACGTCGTCGTTTTATTTCCCGGTGTGTGAATAATTTAGTGATTTAAGAAAATCCAGCTCAAGGAATTTGCATGTACACGACTCGCGCATTTAAATGAGCTACATGAGAGACACGAGGCTCGTGAGATTATCATAAGCTGGAAAAAGCAAAATTGTTTAAATAGCATTAAAATAATATTGCACGATTTTTTTTGTTAGAATAACGCGTCATTCTCTGCGTTAATAAAAATATAAGAACATATTTTCACACACTCTTTTGATTTGGCATGGGTATTACCAGAGTCTTATTTAGTTACCAGGTAACCATAATATATAAGTAACGAGAAATCAATCAAAAATAAAATACTCTATTTGAATTACCATATTGTTTAAATAATGTTATAATAAATATATTACATAATTTATTTTACAGAGCTCTTGTTTTGAAATATACAATAATAATAATTGCATTTAACATAGTTTAATATAGATGGAAACTTTTAATTTGATTGAATTGCATTTTTTCAACAATTAGTGATCAAAGAAATAGGGTGACTCGTGAGTCACATATCTTGATATTTATAACTTGAAATGTTAAATCGTTGCATTTGTAAAACAATTTTGAGTATAATATACTAAAGAGTTCATAAGAAACAAGTGATTGTTTTTATTTTATTTTCAATATTTTTTTTTCAAAACCACGAGTAATCATAAAAATAATTTATTCAGAATAAAGTTTTCTGATAACCTATTTATTCCACACCCTTTATTAAATTTTAAAAAATCTTATTTCTCAGCCAATTAAAAAAAAAAATTGATGATCGTTTTTTTAATCAAACTGAACATTATATATGATGATTAGTCAATATAAATAAATAAAAATTATAAATTGTTAATGATTGATTATTATTACATAATAAATTAAATTCGAGTATTATTTAGTCGGGTTATTTGATTATATGTGTTTAGTCTCATAATGGGAAACAATGCTCTATATACGTACAACCTTCATTCTAAGTTTGAATGCAAAAAATATCTTCTTGACATTTGAGTCATTTTTTCTGCCCTTTAAAAGTGTTTTCTAAAAATAAAACTTCTCTTAACAATATAAAATATAAAAAAAAAATTTTACTAATGTATAATAATTGAATTGATGGCTGTTAAGGCCGAGACACATTATTCACATGCCACTTAATATGTTTTTACATACCACGCCGTGGTAAGATGTATGATACGGTGCTGTACACATTAATACAACGCTTATGATAGCATTATATGCTAAAATAATTAGGTCACACACTTAACACGCTAATTTTTGTCAGTTAGTACCACATTATTGGCAAAAGAAGCAAGATTAACTTTGTGACTGCATTATGGATTCTTCATCAAGTTCATCTGACAGTGATTGGATTGAAGAAATAGAAGAAATGGTTGTAGCAACATATATTTTAGATCAAACATATAAAAACCGCAGATTTTGGGTTCACCCAATCAACAAGGAAAGGAATGAAAAAGGCATATTTATTAATTTATTTCCACAATTTAATAAAGGACGATATTAAAAAACAGAACACATAATTTCGGGCACCAGTTCCATCTGAACAGAAATTAGCTGCATGCTTAAAATAAGTAATTAATACAATTTAATCTTTTTCCGTTTGCATAATATATATTATTATTAAATAAAAAAGACATAGATATTTATAATATGATGTTAATTAAGAGACGCGTATTGGTTAGAATTTTCTTCTGAAATGTCCTGGAAATGTGGTTGGTGAGATGTAAGTTGGTGTTCAGGATTGGACAACAGTATTTTTGACCGCCATAAATATAAGCCTAGCCATTTGAATTTGTTGATGAATAGGTAGATCAACTACCTTCACTTTGTTCTGAATGTAAACTTAAATTTTGAGGTTGAAAATGTGTTGTTTGGTTTTGAGTGTTATAAAATACTGGATTAGTTATTAGAAAGTTTAATGCTGTGTTTTGTTGATTGACTGTTTCAACCTCCAATAAATGAGCCAACTCTGTTTCCAAAACCTTATTACATATTTCTTTAGAAGTTTAGCCTCGTTTGCCTTTGGTAGACGCTTTGCTATTTTAGCCATACTTGTGTAAAATAGCTCTACATTATCATGCACAGAAAATTGCTTTTTTTCGTATCTTTATTTTTTTGTGCTGCATTTTCCCTCATTATATTTACCATTCCTCCAGAGTGATCTATTTTTTTCTTTTCATTGCTATTTATTTTTTGGATTCAAAACTTTTTTCTAATCTGAATCATTCATTGTATCTGACTGCGATTCCGCATTTAAGTTATAGGAAGTATTACTAGTCGTATCGGAGAAAACACGAGCATTTGGTTGCACCATATTACATGGAGAGGGACCAGTTTCTAAATTACTGTGTACTCTAAAATTCAATTTAAATAAAGTAAAAGAATATTTAACTTTTATATATAAGTTATATGCCTGGTGTAATAAAAATACCTGGAAAATTAAATTACTTTTGTTAAAATCAATAATCTATATAATTCATTAACTCCTGCGTTATACGTACGTATTATTCAACATTATTGATTTTAGATTCTGGGCGGAGAGATGAATGTATAGATTTTACAATGTTGTGTGTTTTTTATTTTCATTTTTTTTTTGTGTTTGTCATAACGTATTAGTGCAGTAAAAATTTTTTTATAGTTTTTAATAGTTTTTATAATCATCTAAAATTGAAATTTCGAGAAAAAATGGTAAAAATCGCAAAATTTTGCAGTTTTTTTTGATCAGGAAAATCATAGAAATTTTTCTATTCAAATCTAAAATATAAAAATTCAACACAAATATCTTTATAAGTTTTCTTACCTTTCTCAAAAAAAAAAAAAAAAAATTACCAGAAAGTCAAACTAATTTTTTATGAACCTTTGATATTAATCATTGGATATTCACCCGATGTTTTTGAAACGATTTTCTTATTTTAATGTAATTCAAAAAAAAATAATTGTTGACATTTAAAATTTTTATAAAATGTTAAGATTATGATTTTCTATACACCAAAAAAATTTAAAAATATTTTGACAATTTTTGAACTAATTGTAGGCCTAAGAAGTTTTTGTTTTTTGAAAATTGTTTTCTTAAAATATCAATAAAAAAAAAATTCTTGAAAATTTAATACAAGATTCCTCATAAGTTTTCCAAATGGTAGATCAAAAATAATAAAAATACATAGTCACAGTTCTTTTTTATAAACATTTAAATTTCAAATGTTCGACCGATATTTATCATCGAACATTTGCAAATTGTTTTGTAGTTAAAAATTTATAAAATGTTCAGTTTTTATAGCTAAGGACTGAAAATTTAAATCAAGGTTAGTCATAAGTATTTAATAATGTAACCAAAAAATCACAAAAATCATTTTTACAGACATTATAAGTTCAAATATAGACGAAATCAGATATTTAAATGAAGCATAATGATATTATTAATTTCGTAATTTAAAAATATTTTCGTAGGTGCTTGAAACTTTTAAAGTATATTATTATATTTTAGACACCTAATTATTTTCAAATGCAATGTTTTCTAAAAAAATGAATCAACCTACTGTATTATTAATAGTAATAAAATTAATTATTTAAAAGCAATAATTTCTTAAAATAGGTACACTTAGTTATATGGGCTGACAAACCGTCGTCGCTCAGAATCGTTTTTCATATATAATGATTTTTTATCATTGAACTTAAAATTAACAGTGTCCATTACAGTGACCCACTCAACTCCTACTGTATAGTAAAACGGTACTCTATTACCGACCTTATTTTTATGATTTTAATTTTTTTTAGTCTTTACAAGATAAGTAGTCGAAATAATGCCTTGATTTTCAACTTCAATATCTTTTCCTAAGTGAATCTAATTGGTGATCTCGGAAGGTAATAATTTTACATTTTTAGTAGTTTCCGAAAGCAATTAAGGAGATACAGGAATTTTTACACATAATTGGTTTTCGCAAAATTGGTAGTTTAGACCCCCAAAACCCCTACCTGCGTTTGCCTTTAACAAGGTTTAAATAAATGTTTTTACAATTAAAATTTTTTTGAAAATTTAATTTACAAATTATTTCTTATCAGATTTTATTTCTATATTAAAAAATAAAAATAAATAATGCTATCTTGCAAGCGTCTGTAAATTATATATAAAAAAAAAAAATTAAAAATATTGATTAGAACAAAAGTTTTTTTATTTATCAGGTATTCCTATACATTATTACACCCTTTATATTATATATTTTTTTATATTATAATATTTATTACTCTCGGTTTTCCAAAAAGGTCAATATAAATTCCATTTGTTGGGAATACCTCCAAGGTGGAATATTTTTGGTTGCTTGACCACTTGTCTTATAAATCTTCTAAATGCTATTTAGAAAGCAATTTCGCAATTTAGTCTATTCTGACTTGTACTTATCACCTATAGGCAAAATAAATTTACTTGTTTGATGATTTATGAATTTATTTTATATCAAGTGAATATTTTACATTTTTATAAGAGTGAAATTCGAGGTTTTTTAATCGTAATTTTATTTGTTTACAAACATTAATAAATGTTTGTATAATATTATAATATATATATTTATATATACTGTGAATTATATACCTACATAATTTAATAATAATGAATATTAATATTAGGTATTAAATTAGATTAATATTGATTATTTCATATTAAAACTTTATTGTAAATAATTATATACATTACGTCGAAAACACATTTATTGTTCAATGTATAATTTTTATTCCTCATGCAAGTTAATACCTTTGAATAATAAATGTGTTTTTTTAATAAATAATTAATACATTTTTATTAAATTTAAAAAGTATTAAGATAATTTTTTATTGCCATTCTTTTTTAGTTTATAGGTCATTTACCTTTTTTCTGTTATTTTTTGTATCTAACTGTTTAAGTTATCAAATCTCTTATAATGAATCAATAATAAATAAACTAGGTATTATTTTAATATTAAGTTTTAAGTATAATATTCTTATATTAACTTCTAAATATTTACAGATTTATGGCCATTTGGAAATCTTATAGATTTTTATCCTTTAGTTTTTTTCTGGGATTTAACACAATCAGAGAAATCGTTGAAGAATTCTGTGAAGTTATCTGGAATACATTGAGACCTATTTACATACCAAAACCTACCAATGATGTGTAGTGGAAAATGTGTTTGGAATACTCGTTGAAGAGTTTTCAGAATAAATATTCAAGTACGTACAACCTAAATTCGTAGACAACATAATACTTGCTGCATGTTGCCTTCATAATATGTTATGCCAAAGTCATGATTTTCAATTAGATAAAATAAATAATTACGAAAATAGTGAAGTTCTTGAAAATATAGAATCGTTAAGAGGGAATAGCACTCAGAGATAATTTTAAATACGTGAGAAGTATAAAGATTTTTTTTTATCATCTGTGAGGACAGTACCGTGGTAGTATGATATGGTTCGGAGCGAAAGAATTAATGTTTGATCCACGATCCTAAATAACAAAATGTATACCATGTTAAAATTGTTTTAAATTAAAAATTGTTCTTTATACTTTGTATACAATAAATAAAAACATACCTAATAAACATTTATTTTTCATATTATGTATAACTGCGTAAGTAGTATAGGTATGACGTGTATAATAATATTTCAATATGTGTTAATATGCAAGTATGTATTCCGTATTATTATTAATTATTAAAAAGTTAATATCTTACCCGAAATTTGTAAATTTGTACCAATCTCTTACCATGCCTTTTTACGAATGTTGTGTTTTTTTATATTCGACGGAAAAAAAATGTCGTATAAAGTCTTGTGTTCCCGGACATTTTCAATTAATGACTCTTCAAATTAAAACATTATAAAATAGTAGAAACAAACAGTATCGACGAATGTCTAGAGTAAAATAATTGTATTTTAAATAATACCGATGTATTCTGAAAAATAAGCCGCGCATCAACTAAATACATAATACTTTTTTTTATTATAGTGGTGTATATTTTATAATTTTAAATTTTTAAGGAATATATCTATATTTTAATATAAAACTTCTTCAAAACTTTTTTTGACATAAGTATCTATAGTCATATATATATATATATATAATATTCGTTTATTAATTTTTATATGCTTTTATATTATAATAATATTTAATAAAATAATACACCAAATATTTTAAACTATATAGGTATAAATATACATTTGAAAATAATGAAAATAGAAGTTGCTGTAGACCAAGCAAAATTGGCGTTAAGTAATGTAGGAGATTATGAAAATACAAAACTTGGTACAAAAAAATTAATCGAAAATCGCTTAAAACATTTATGTATGCAAATTAAAAATAATGATATAAGTATATTAGATTTTCTAATGGCAGTTAATCACAACATTAGAAAGCAAACGTTTTAAACATTTTTTAAATTATATACAAACGACAAGTCGATAAATGACAATTACTTAATTTTTTTTCCTTTAACCTTTTTTTCTTTAATTATGTACAAGTGACAATTGACAAATGACAGTTATTGACAATGTAAAATGCAGATTGCAGCTAAAATTATATATTTTATAATAAGAGTAATAAATGTAAAGATGGGTGATCACCCGGGTTTTAAGAAACAAATTCTTGCCACACATACAAAAAACGTGTTCCAACCAACTGTTCTTCCACACACAATACCAGGCTAATGACCTCAGTAGTTGAAGCCTTAATTCTAATAATAAAAAAAAAATAAATAAATAAATGTTAAGGAATATCATTGAACTATTTATTATATATATACATATATTTATTTATTTTATTATAACAGTTGTTAATATTAATTGATTAATGTTAGGTGTATTACTTTATCAAATATTATTATGACATAAAATTTTAAAAGTTTATACAAATTATTAAAAGGAATAAAAATAAAAAAAAGAATAATGCATTTAGTTGGTACGGGGCTTTTTTTCCCTAGATTCATACTATCACACGTTACATGTTTCTTAAAACTGTTTGAAACGTGTGGCATGGAATTGAGTGGGAATGCGTTGCGTGTTAAAAATATGATTACAAAATCGAATAATATTTAAAAATATAGGTGTTAACACGCAATTTAAAATTATCGGTATGTTAACGCGTGGCGTGTAAAGACATGTTAAGACGTGGCATGTGAATAGTGTGTCTCTGCCTTTATAGTTCTATATGATAAACTTTTTTTTTGTTATATTACACGTTTATTTATGTACCATTAATAAGTATATTGTAGTACATTAATTAATTTAATTACTTTTAGTTTATTACTATTTGTTCGTATTCATCTAATTGTCGTTATATGATATGAAAAAAAAGTGCATTAATACCAAATGAAATAAAATACAGTTTTACGTTTTAATACTATTTAATACAAAATATGTCAGTTTGTTTTTTTTCTTTAACTGAGTTATAGTATTATATGTATTTTTTTGTTATAACCACTGAATAAAAAAATAAAATCAAGACTAGGTATCTAATAAAATCGACAGGTTTACTCATGAAAGATTTGAAATCGGCCCTGAGTAAATTCTAAAGATTCCATACTATTGAATCTTGTCGAAAGTGATTGATAACATTAAATTTATTACTTGAATCGATCTCAATGTCACTGTATATATCTTACACGACACTATGTTACGTCTAACACCTTCAATATATGTCAACTAAGAGATTTTGATTTATGAGCACTTATTTAATCTTTCTTTTTGGTTAACAAGTACAGTTTTGATTGTGAGAAAAATTGTGTTTCTGATTAAATATGGGTTTAATGTTTAAGATTTAGACTATACCTAAATATTTTTAATAGTTTTATTATATTAGGATACCTATTCTATTAAGTAGGTATCATAAAAACTAGAAATGTTAAATTTTTTAAAATTAAAATTCACTTTTTTACTGCTAGTGAATAATTTAATATACAATTGATCATAATATTATTTTAATCATTTTTTTTTTTAAATTTTAATCGAATCAATGAATGTATTGGTTTTTTTTACCTTGGCGTTATAATTTTTCTTTTTATAGTGCATTATTTTATTTTTCATATAATGCGCACCCATTCATATATATATATAACTATGGTTATGACAGAGTGGAAAATATACATTTTAATAACATGAAGAAAAAACGACAAAAATCAATAACAGAATGAAATGTCATTCAAATGTCTGTTTTTAATGGACACATTATATATCTTTGAACAGCTAATATTCTACGCGTAACATATTGTTATAAATTTCATTATTAAACGTTTTATTAAAACGTCAAATATATTTATCCAAATGGTTTTATGTATTATGATATACGTTAATTAATTGAATAAAGAGTACATATTGATGTTCCGGTAACTTTAACCGATTATTTATTATGCTAATATGCTAAATGTTAATAGAAATATGTTATAAGTACACAGAATATATAAATTTTATGCATAATTGTGTTTTATGTAATTTTGTATTTGAAATAAAATCAATTTTGATTTATTAAAGAATTATATTATGTGATTCAATAATACATACCTTTTAATAATGATAAGACGATTTATTACTTATAATATTTAGTTTATTAAGTTTAGCTAATATAATTAATTATAAAATAAATAATTTATTTAAATACGATACCATAACATGAAATATTAATAAATACCGTCTTATATTTCATTAAAGTTTTCAGAAAAAAAAATGAAAATATTTGTTATAGAATTAAAAAGTACAGCAAGCTGCAGAGACAAAGTATACTGACTTATGGGCTTTTTTCAATTTTTTCTAGTCATTTAAATGTATATTATAAATATATCGGGTAATGATAATATGTATTTTGAATTTGAAGATAATTATAAATCATAAAATTTAATTTTCAAAATTATCCAAAAACAATTTTAAATTCATTGAGCTTTTGCATCAAGATGTGAAACTATTTTTTTAATGTTGACTAAAAACCACAAATATAAGTATATAGTTTCTTTGTTTAGATTTAAACTAAAAGTTTAATTGAGATTTTTTAGTAGATGAATCGATGAAATAAAACATTTTTTAAATTATAAACATAATAAGTTATTTTCTAGTCAATTTCTATAAATCTATAAGTTAAAGTTTTCACAGATATCTAAACATTTTAAATTGAAATTTTTAATATTTATTTGATAAATAAATAATTTTAAATATACATAATGCTAATTAAGTTTACATTCTATGCATAAGATCACTATTGAAAAATATTAATATATTTTCATACACCATGATTATAATTAAAAAAAAAATGTACATTCTACGGTTTTAACGAGCACCTATTAATAACACCTAATCAACTTTAAAAATAAATAATATTGAAATTTAATTTTTATAAATAGTACTAACAGTTTACTAATAGTTTTCCTATTTGAAAATATTTTGATTGTGATGTATTATAAAAATATGTTATAATTCTTGAGAATTTCAATATTTAAAATTATTTAAGTTAAATTGAGTAGCTTAGTTTTACAGTTTTACAATTATGTATGTTATTCCTTTAAAATATATTATACAGATCTAAAGAAAATCTCTAAAGCTTTAGCAGTATCTGTCAATATAGAATACAGATTGTATTTTATGGATATATTGTTTAAATTTTATAGTAGTTGGTTTCTCGAGATCGGGAAAATAATACTGAAAAAATGGAAAAAAAACATCGTTTTTTAATACAATTTCGACTATTTTTGATTATCTTGGACTCCACTAAGAGTGTTTTTCTTCAATATGATAATTTTTATGTTATAACTTAAAATATTTTTATAACATAACGCAGTGCTTGGGGCTAAATATCCGGTCTTATTTTATTATTTCGAAGCAAATTTTTGATATCGTTTTAATTTTTTCAAACAAAAATATCTGTCCATCGGCTTATATATTAGTAAAAAAGACTAATATATGTCAAAGACATCCAATGGTTTTTGTTGATAATTTTTTTCTCGAATCTACTCTGCTTTTGATAGCTATTTCTCTCGATGCGATGTTGCATAATTTACCACGGACTCCTACTGAGTTCCTTACTGAGCTAATCTTTGTTGAGCTAAATGTTAGAATACTTTGAAGTTCTATAATGAAATGACATAGTCAGGAATTTTTCGCCTTTTAAATTTATATAAGCGTATTAATGCGAATAAATTAAATCTACTAGCAATGCTTAAAAATCGAAATAAAAAAATGTCAAATTATAAGTTTAAGTATTTCAAATTTCAATTATGATTAACTAATATAATTTTTTTAAATTACTAGGTATAATGAGCGTCTGAAATTTTTACTTAATAGAATATTCACGCATATACTAACATTTTCAAACGATTTTCTTATTTTATTATAATTTAAAAACTAATAGTCGTTGATACTGGAAATTTTCACCAAATTTTTAGATTTTCATTTTCAACACACGGTATAATTTTTAAAATATTTTAATCCTTTTTGAGTTATTTATAGACATTTGACATTTTTAAATTTTTTGCCTATAATTATTCGCTCTGTCAAAATGTTTAAATATTGAATAGAAGTTTTCTGAAAAGTTTTTACTTTAGCCATTTAAAAATGTTTAAGATACATAGGCATGATTTCGTATTATAAACATTTTAAATTCAATTTTAGGCTTATTACTCTTCAACTATTATTAAAACTAAATTTAATATATTGATTTTTTTTTTTATAGATATTTGAAGTTTAAATTTGGATAAAATACGATATTTAAGATTAATGATATTATTTTTTTGTTGAAATTCATAAATATTTTCCATGAAGATATTAAACTTTTACGTGTAATATTTTAAAATATATACAATGACATTTTTAAAACAATTGGATTAGTTTTATGATATTGCCTATTTATAGATTCTACCATATTATTAATAATAAAATAAATTACTATAATAATCAATAGCCATATATTTATATGAAGAACTGCCTCCGCTCAGAATCGTTTTTTGTATTTAATGATTTATCCTCGAATTCAAATTTAACACATCCATTACAGTGACCTAATCAATAACGAGATACACTCAACTTCTACTTACAGTAAATCGGTTACCTACGTTCCCTATTTTTATTTAGTATAGATTCTGAGCAAAGCAATAAAAGTATTTATTTTACAATAATGTGTGTTTTTAAAACAATTTTTTTTGTGTATATATACAAGATAAGTAGTAAAGAAATAATACTTTAATTTTCAACTTTGCATGTGGTTTCTGATATAGGTCAAAAGGAAAATTTACAGTATTTTTTTAAAAATGTAGAAAAAAAAATTAAGGAGAAATAAAATTTTTTACAAAAATCTAGTTTTTGACAAAATCGATTTAGTTTTTTTGATGTTACTTAAAAACAAATAATTATAGATTCTTGATATTTTCACCAAACGTTAATAATAGCGTTTTCTGTACATGATAATATTTAGTTTTATCATGATTTATAAATTATTATTTTTTTTATCAAAATATTTTTGATATAAAAACCCTTTTGAGCTATTTAAAAATGATAATACATTTTAATTTTTCGTTTTTTTTTGCTTTAAATGTCAATAAAAATTTTGCTCGATTAAAATGTTTGAAAATTATGTACAAGGTTTCTTATAAACATGACATAATGTTTTACGTCTTGTGACATAAATTAAAGTTTTAGGTTAACTTATACTTATAATTATAACACTAAATTGTAAATTGATTCATTCAGATTGTTCAATAATCATTTCATAATTAGAAAATCATTTTAGAAAATATTAGAAAATTCTATTTAATTTTTGATTGCATTTTATGTAACAATGGTTTCTTTCTTGCATAACTGTTAAATTCTTGAAGTTGAGTTTGTACGTTTGAGTGTAGTTATCAATTACGAATAGTTTGTTCTGAGTTTTGGAGTTTTCATAAATAGTTGTTGTTCAATCAAATTGCAATAACTAACATTAATTTGGTGTCCCCTCCCCCCGGTTAAAATATAATATAAGTCCACAATGAATTGAGAAATGCAGTTTTAAAATATTTAATTTAAATATGGTAATAAGTTGATGATTTTGCAAGTTTAAGTGTTTGCTGTATTATGCATGTTTTAAATAGACAATATAAATTCAGAGTTCTATAAATTCATTTGATAACTAGAACATTTTTTAAAAATATCCTTTTTACGTACTTATATATATTTATGTGTATTGCAGTTACGAAATTCATCTTTATTTAAATATTATTAAACATTATAAAATTAAAGTAAAATATAATATGAACACTTTAAATATAATATTTGTACAATATATAATATTAGAATAATATACAGTTGTTATAAAATTTTAAATTTGTGTACAAACAGTAATCCTAACATTTTATGCTATATGACCTATGATTGTATAATTGAGTAAAGTATAAAGTTTTGTATTATATAATGACTATAATTGTTGTTTTTTAATATACCTGTTGGTTTTTATTATTCCATAATAAAAATGTTAACATATATTTATATACAATTCTGATATTTATGAAATAAGTTTATAAGTATATTTAAGAGCATTTTATTATAATATTTGATATATTATATAGAGAAAACATAGGAACATTCGTCAGTATTACACCATGGAATTGAGAACTCAAGTTTTTAGGATATGACAAGAGTGTACCAAAAGAGTAGTAAATATGTATACTGTATATTATATGTATTTATGGACCATTATATATTTTGATTTTGTAATTTTAAAGTTATTATAAACTATTATGTTTTTATTGATTATAAATAATGTAAATATTTACATTTTAATCCAAATCCAACTAAATGATAAAAATATTATTATCACTTACCTTATTTAAAGTCAAAACCATTAACTATTTTCCTGTTTTTAAAACTGATTTTTATAGTTAAATTACTTTTATAACTAATAAAATTAAAATACATTATATACGTAAACTAATATTATAATACATTAATTTTATTATAAATGGTACATTAATAAAAATAACATGAATGGTGTTTTGTATATGCAATTTGTAAGATAGTAAGATATGATAACTATAATAATATGTGCGTCTAAAAATTGTTCGTAAATTCTAAATTTTCTTTGTATAACAATATATAGGCATTTAAAAGATTTAAAAATAAACTAAAGTTACATAAACTTGAAAAAAAACATGAATTATTTTGGTTTAAAATATTTAGTGAAGTTGATATGTGAATACAAGTGCAGAAATTGTAAACATGTAATAGTTATATTAGTCATGTTCAGAAAATAATCTATCATAGGTCAGATTAGTAAAAGAAAGTTAAAATTAAGAACAAAAGTTTTATTATAAATTATACTTGAGATCAGTTTTTAAAATATATTTGGTAATCAGTAAAAATATTACAATAGTTCGTATTATTCTTTATTAGTCTCACAACAATGTAAGTGGACAAACATATTGTTACTTTGCAAAGAGTTTTGTAAACAATAGTAACTTTTTAGATTTTATTATACTATTTAATTATAGTGCTTTTTCGAGAGAATATTATAACATTTATTTTATTTTAATAATGAATTGATTGAGATTAGTACTTAATTAATATATTTAAAACATTTATTTGTAAATAGTAAAATTAACATTTTTGTTTAGGGTTACAGCATTGAGTCTTATAATGTAAAAATGAAAATGGTAACTATTATTTTTGGATGTTATTTGTTATTAGAGTACATCTAATAATAATAATGAAATATATATTATATACAAATCATGAATACATAATAATTTAAATAATTAACAAATAATAAGCTGTTTAATTTAAAACGTTCTATAATTTCAATTATAAAAATGTTTCTTGTATTTTTTTTAGTTTATTGAATGTTAATAATTTAAATTGTAATGTGCTCTTAATTTTTATATTTTATTTTATGATCAATTACTAATTGTAAACATAACCTCATGATGGACAAAGTGCGAAACTAGTAGTTGCCATTTTTATTTCTTCATTTTAATACTCAAGACTGTAACCATAAATAAATATTTTCTTAGTTTTACTATTTATAAATTATTTTATTTTATCGAAAAAATAAACTAGATTTTAATACCTATAAATACCTATAAATACCTTTTAGTACTGTGGAAAGTCAGCAGTTTTGACTTTCAAATTATGAGTTTCTATGAGATTCTATATAATAAGCTATGTTTATCAGTACTATAAAGTTTGGTGATTACTCGTCAGACAACGATCAGATTTTGGTTGAACTACACATACGTTGTAAACACGTATATGAAAACATAATACTACGAATACTACTATTCGTATATTGTATAATATGCATTACACATAATAGAAAACACAATTCAATAGTTCAACTAACTAGGCTTAGTCATGGACAACCGTTTTGTTGTATAATTATTGTGCGATATGATTTCACTGAAAGCTACGTAGACTAGACAGGGATTTAATAATGATGTTAGTGATCGATTTTGCCGATAGATTTTATTATTGAATTACCAAATTACACGTACATTACACGGTCATATTATTATACTCTGGCATATACGTCATTACGAGTAGATGGGATTGCAATATTTACCCAGGTAGATAACATCACGTCAATATTATACACACTTGCCAGTGGTAATTACCTAGCTGGTATCGTTTTCGAACAAACGGTTTTGGTACAGGCCACGGGGTATTAATTAATAGTGTGTTTGTGTGAATAATAATATGTCGAGTGCAGCAGAATACAATAAATGTGGGAAAAAAATTAAGTAGCTGTAGCGACAGTAGCTGAAATATAATATTTTACATGTTCATTATTTCGGAGCGTGAATGACAAAATATTTCTTTTGGTTTTCATGATGTGCAATACGGAAATGTCAAACGTCCGGTACGAATACACCATGTCCGTGTTAAACGACGCGTAGTCTGGTGGTCTCTTATACGGGTCCAATTTTATGGCGGTATTATGTGTCAGGGTAATGCGTTCTTACTAATTCTACTGCTATTTGCGGTGTATTTTATTACATGGGCAGATGAATGTTATCTATGAATGTGTATAATATTATGTACATATATGAGAAGGTGCACGTGTATACACATCCAACTGTTTACTTAACTAATGATATTATAATAATATGATACTTATTACATTTTTGTTTTATCATTTATTTTTGTATTATACAATTGATTAATTTAATACGTCATGCATTGTCATTATCATATATTTGTAAATGGAATATAATTCTGTTAATAAAGAATATTATTATTATTATTTTTATAGTAACATCTAGGTACGTTTTGTTAGATATCTAATATAATACGATAGTAAAAAAGTTTCTTTTTCTTAAATAATTATTCCTAACTCAAGAGACACATATAATGTGTTGAGTTTGATGATCCAAATTATTATAATATATTTTGATAATATATTATGTGATGTTTCTGTAATCGGTTATTTTAAAAGATCAAACGTCGTGTTGACGGTTTAAATCAATTTTTAGAGAAAGTTGTGACTTTGTGAGATGCACACAATACATTAAGTCTAGGCCACGATAACGAGGCACTGCGATTTGCACACTTAGATCCCATTTAGCCGAGTCAACTAGTTGAGGTCGTCGTATACTATTGTTACACACTTTGAAAACTATATATATATATATAGTTGAAAGCATTGTTACACAGTAGTTTGTTTCACGGAGGAATACAATATTGTGATTTAAACTAAGATGAATGTTGATCAAATGAGTAGGTACATTCTGAGTACATAGTGCTTTTCTTATGATCAATATAGTGCGAAATGAAAATCTGTTTGGAGTGATAAAAATGTATATAATATAGTGCATGTAACTATACACCATTATATGACATATATTATATATATATATATATATATATACATAATGTAGCAGATAAATATTAGTTGGTGAGTATTGTGGGGTACTTAGTAGTGAATTTGATCAGCTATTTCGCTTCTTTATTCTAGTATTAGTATTATTAATTGCACTATATTACAGGTAGCTATGTAGTATATCGATGTTATGTTTTGAGATAAGTATCTTGAGTCTTATTATTATTTTACACTTAATGGTAGAAAAGTCTTACACTATGTATAATATTAATACTTATTGTTTGATAATATTTTTAGTGATTTAATTTTCTAGATGTTTCATAACAAAAAAATATTTGAAATTGTCTTTTAATTGATTGTCATTTAAATTCAATACATTGTTTTTTACAAATTAATTTTGATCCCTATAAATACTAACGACTTCACCAATAGGTCAAACAAACTAGTGTAGTTATAACCCACAGTCGCCAAACTCCTGGTTATCGCAAAAGGCGATTAAAAGGATATAATTGGGAAGGTAGTAACTGCTATTACTGGCCATGGATTATTTTCAAATTGGAAATAACAACTATAGTCCGGATTTGTTATGGAAGGTGAGTCTTTACATTGAGTATTGACTTTACAACTACGATGTAGACTACAGTTGAAAACCTGCACTACATTCTTAGTTTCATATAAATAGATTACCCAATTGAAATAGAAAAAGTGAAATATAGATTGAAAAATAGATAAATAATTTTCTAATTTTTATTTAAAGTAAATCATATTTGATCACATTGTAGTATGGGATGTAGTCATATTTTAGTTAATTTATTATTATTAGGAAGTCATTAAAATTAAAAGCTCATACCAAAATGTTTAAATGTCATAAATTATCTTATAGACTTCTTCGTTTGATGTTTTAGAATAAATAGATAAGAACGGCCGGATCGATTTAACAATTTTTTTATGTTTGTCAAAAATGGTTTTTAAGGAATGGAAAATTGGAAAAGTTGTCCAGAAATTTGGAAAATTCGGGAAAACTGAAATTGCTTTTTTTATAGGATTTTTGTGTTACCTCTGTTTATGTACAGGGTTGTCATTGGTTACATATTATATTACTATTATAATAAGTAGAAATATAACATAAATATTTTTTAAAAAATATATTTAAAAAAAAAACAAATTTTTGACGCAAAATGAGACAGTTTAATTTTTTTTATAAAAATTAATTGTATACATTTTATACAACTAATACTATAAACAAAATTAAACAAGAAAATAAAACTGTAATTTAAATTTGCAATAATAATTTATTGCGTAGAAAAATAAATTCATTGTTAAATCGTATGATTAATGAATAAGATAGAATCATAATAAGTGTTAAATAATGGTTAATTTATATTTATATTTATAAATATAACCAAAAATATGTCCATATAAAAAAGTCCATCCAGGGAAATATTATTATATATTTATGGTGGATGACCCCTAAATAAGTTACTGTATTAATATATGTTCTTGAAAAACAGTCAATACCTAATCGATATCATATAGATAGGTACTCTAATTGCAAGGTTTCTATAATTACACTTTTTCTGTTACCTACCTTTACAATTCTCAAATCATACGTTCATTAAATTTTATATTTTAACGTAAGATGCTCACTGAATATCAATGGACAGCACATAACGAAACTACTCTAATACGGTTAAACTTTTCTTTTACAAACTTATGTGTAGTATATACAGTATAGGGTATGGGTTATAACACGTACGTTAATACAATAAACAAAGCAACGATAATACACAATATTATATTTCGTAGTTATATAATATTGTATTGTTCTTAAAACCGTGATATAGTTAAAGAGATTACATAATTATTTTTTTCAAGTTTTATCTTGGAAACTACAAACGTTATAACCCTTAATGACATCAATAACGGTCGTAGAGGCGTACGAATAACAGTTAATCCATACAAAGAACGCGTGAATAATATTAGTGGTATGATGTGTGTCCTTTACTTTGGCTCGTATCCTCGAAAAACGAGCAACGCGTTTCGCTCGACCCAAAATTATATTAGGCTGGCAAATAAAATACCTATAGAAGGTATGATAAGACGTATAACACTTGTCCCATTAGAATTTAGTATATGCATAATGTTACCATTAATAATACATACTTGCAGGTACGGTTTGATCGGGAATCCCTGACAATTGGAAGTTGTGACTCGTGGTGGACGAGAAGAACGGTCGGCGGAACCGTTTTCTATTAATAGTCATCAACGACGAACGATATCATGGTTACTTGGGAGTATACCATATAGGTACAACGTGGATTACGGTCACTGAATTTCAACCGTGGTTGAGGTGGCAGTTTTTATACCAGTACCATTTGCCTATATATGGTTTACGTTATTCACGAACTAGTAAACGCGATTATTCGTATGTATCTAAATTCATGTTGTTCCAGCAAATTGATAGTAGTTTAGGAACACCAGCCACTATTAACGATTAATCAAACTCGAGTAGGTATTAATATTGTCATTCGACAACGCGAGAATGTAAAATGTCTTGTGTAGATGTATTAATGATATAATTTCATGATGATTACAATTTGGCCTGTAGTTTTTATCTAATCCATCTGTATTTTTGATCGTCTAGACGGAAAATTACGAATTCCTGATAAAGCACTCCACTTAGTTACTTCCCCTCCGATGGATTGAAGAAATGCTGACATTTTGGAACACTCGATTCAAGCGGGTGATGATGTATCTGCTGAATTTAGGATCATATGAATTATATTCCGTTGGTCAGTCTTAATGGAAAACGATGGCCCCCAACCGTTTTATCCGCGTCAATTCTCAATGGCTCTCGATCACCGTTTCCGCGTCACAGTTTACGAATGCGTATAGTCGTGTTATAGTGCGTTAACATTCTGGCGAAATGTGTTTTGCATAATACGTGCATATTTACGACCTTTATTACTTCCGATCTGGCGATACGCGTCGCCCGTTTATCGAAGATTACGAACCGATTATGTACATTAGATAGGTGGATCCGATGTAAACACTTTATGTTTGGTAGTGTCATTTTAAAACACGACCGGATAATAGTTTATTGTATAATTTTATACGTTTTTAGGTACTTGTAAAATGTTTTAATTTAAGAAATAGTTAAACATTGGCATCATTCGATACCTAATCAATAGTAATTAACGTGTCATTTAAGTACTCATTTGTTATGGGGCTTATAGCTTTTTTTAAAAAACAAAGAAACTAAAATATGGTATTTTAATACATATTTTAAGAATATTTAATAAGTGTATGATGTGAAATTAATTACATTATAAAAATCTGGTCTTGTATAAAATGGACGCAAAAGAACAATTTTTTCTGGTTTTTTTTTTTTTTTTTGTCACTACTATAGATGGTATTTTCAATAACATGTGATGATACACAGCTTTTTATTTAAATTCTAATATTTAAAATTCGTCCGAATTAAAAGTATGAGATCAAACGATTCGATTTAAAATTGGTTTAAGATTTAAGGTAAAGTATATATAAATATTTGTATAAGTATGTTTGATGTATATTGTACATATTATGCATAATTACGGTTCATACAAGATTATTTTATTTAAACCTATAAATATATTTGCTTTTAAATAAAAAATTTATTGTCGTTATTAACGTACAACATTAAATATGTTCTTAATAAGTGAAAACTCTTAGGAGTTGATCAATAAAAAATATTGTATAAACACGGAAAATAGTTTAAGTATTTAAATAAATACTACTATAAAAAAATAACTTAAGAAGGTAATCAGACAAAAACAAAATTAAAGCACACACGAAGCAAAATGAAATAACTTATTTTAACTTTTATTAGCAGTTTAAATTAATTTAAATTAGTTGCATATGAAAAGATTAAGACATTTTACATCTTTCTTTCTTTCAGTTTTTAAACAAATGAACATACAAATAGAAGAACAGCAGATTTATAAAAAACCTAAGTGTGTATTATTAGAATCAGTATCTAATACATTGATATATTAATAAGCTCAACAAAAACAATTTGGGAAATAAATATATTAATTTTAAACAATACAATGCAAGCAATAAAACTGAATATTATGTTTAGTATCAAAAAGACACTAAGACTATTGTATTTAAATTAAATATTTTTGTATACTAAGATCTATATTTAGAGCAGTGCTCGACTTGGGGGGGGGGACGCAGGGGACGGAGTCCCCCAACTAATTTTTCAGAAATTTTAGCGTACCTCTACTTTTATTTTTAAGGCTTAGTAACGTTTAATAAGTGATGGGGACGCTCTTTTTTACAAGAGCAGAGTCCCCCTACTTTAATTTTGCCAAGTCGAGCACTGATTTAGAGTAATACTTATTTATAAATCTATAGGTTTTTAGACTTAAAGTAATTACATATACACTAAGTAGATTTTACTGAAGTAAAAATATACAAATTAAATTGAAAGTATTGCTTTTATTTTTTAATCGATAATATTTAATAATATCAATATTTACAAGTCAACGACATTTTTTGACTCGCAAAAAAAAAATACTGTGTATAAGTGTTTGACTTACAACAAAGTTTATTTAAACAAATAATATCATTGTATGTAAATATATAAAAAAATTGAGTCACGTACGATTTTTTTATTCAATCATATTATAATTTATAGTAGGTAGTTCTGTAATATATAAAGCGTATTCATATGAATAGAATAAATCAATAGACATAAGTAAAAAAATATACAGTTCTAAAAATTAGGATATCTATTAGACACTTAATACGCACTAAAACTCGTTTCATATAAAGTGATAATTATTATGTTAGATAATCAGTTGATGTAAATATGTCATTAAAAAATAATAATTTCCAGTTATCCTATTAAAATAATTTTCTTAAAAAAGTTATTGTACACATAGTATTTGAATCATAAAAATAAAAGAAGGGGGACTCTTACTCATAGACATACAAAATTGGTGTCAATTAGCAAAATAAATTACTTTAATACCAATAATATCATAAAATACACTTATTAATGTAGGCTGACAGACCGTCTTTGCTCAGAACCGTTTTTTGTAAATAATGATTTTATATCATTGAATTCAAATTTAGCACATCCATTATAGTGACGCACTCGATATCTACTAAACAATAGAGCAATACTCACATACCAGTCTTTTTTAAAATTGAAATTAAATTATAATATTCAATATATGAAATACAATATTATATTAATAATATGTGGTGGTGCTCTTATAATATATAAAAAAAAAATAGTAGAGGAACTCTGCTTACCGAATTTGAGCAATAAGTACTAAGAATATAGACACTTATATTTAAAGAAAACCTTTGTTCATTTTTTATTTTCCTAATTATCATACAATTAGCATTTATTTTTATTTTTTTTTTAATACTATTTACTTTAGTTTTTCAAACACCTATATTTTTAATATTTGCTATTTTGTGACTTGCTTATAAAAGAATTATTAATGCCTCAATGGAATAAAGGAACAATAGAAGAATTTTATTGAATAGCAATTTTTCTTACTTAACATTTTTTAAAACTAATTAAATATTTTAAATATTTACCTGTATTTAAAACTTTTTATAAAATAATACCTGTCCTCGAAAGGTGTATAGAAATATAATAAGGTATTACATCATATATAGGAGATTGACTCTTTGAACAAAATTTCCATCTATTATTGCTGACTATTTACATTATATATTATTTATGATGAGATAAAATTATGAAAACTATGTCCGTTCTAATGGTTTTACCTTTAAAATAAATTTAAAAAAATAATTATTACAAAAATTAGTTATATGGTTTATGGAATTCAAAGTGGCGGTGTTCTGTTAATCGTCTAATATATTTTCAATAAATTTGGATGTTACATTTATAACATAACAATTGATCTAGTAAGACATTAAGACTGGATTTGAATTTGCCATAAAGTCTACTTAAGATCAATTTTCACATATATTTAATTGTTTGCCTTTCAGTTCTAAAAAAAATTATAATAAAATGGTAGGTAGAAACAAATAAAAATTGTTATAGCTCCAATTCAATTTTCATTTTTTCAAATGATGTAAGCAATTTTTTTTTTTTTTTTTTTAAGACTAATAGTTTTTGACATAATGAATATTATTGGCAGTTTGTAAAATCACTCATGTTAAATATGTGATCATATCTACCCTTATAGCAGTTTTGCAATTATTATTTTATGTTTACATTTATTTGTATACAGTACAACAAAATGAACGTACGTCAAATAGTTATATGAATATATGCGAATTTTTATATTTTTATTTAAATAGTAAATATCTTTTTCATGTTTTATAAATCGACGATGGGGATTTATGGTAAGGTGGTTGATGTATAAAACGATGTGGAGCATAGAGGGGATTCAATTATAAAGTCTTTGTATTGCAAAGATGGTCAGATCCACGGGAAATATGTATAAAAGAGGGTCTGCCTGTATTGATGATAAGCGTTCATAGGATTTATTTGATTCCCAATCTCAACGGAAACCTATTACACTTTGGCAAATGGATTTTTTTGCTATACGTGTAGTGTTACGAATTGTGTCTACTCCTTTTCTTATAGATACCTATGACATATATATTGCATTTTGTGATTTCTCCAACTGAATGAAATGAAAATACATTTTTCAGTAACAAGTTTAATGTCGTAAATATATTTATAAATATAATTATAGAGTATTGTTTTTCATACAGTTATATACGTAATTTTTTTTTATCAAATCAAATTGAAGAAAAATATACAGTTAAGTATGAATGCCTATGATCGAAAAACCACGAAAAGTGGAAAAGTTATTTAATTTTTTTGATTTGAAAACTTCGTATGAAATTAAAATTTTATATAATCGTTGAGTCACTTATTTTATTTAATAAACTGACAGTACAATTTTGCATAAATTAAATAAAACAACACAACATTTGTATTCTCAAGTAGTGAAAAGTAATAACCAATGCTATAATTAACATAAAAAGTTTCAGTGAAGTTATAATTGATTTTACCATTTTTACAACTTCAGTTTCAAAACTTTTAAATTTTATCACATTAAATATAATTTTAAACATTTTAAAATTCAGCAAGTACATTCTATTTTTGTAACTATTTAAAATTATAGATATGACAAACACTTTAGTGGTATGAAGTAGAGTGAATTCCATTCAGAATGTATTGTTGTTCAAACACTGTTATTTATTTAACTGCTTTTATGTTAAAAATTATAATAAAACATTATTTTTCGTTCATGTATGTGTAGAAAAATAAAATCCTAACATGCGGCGTATCTGCAGAGTAGAATCTGTACCGTTGATATCACTGCAATTTTCCAGAATTTAGACTATATTGAGTAACCAACAATTTTAGTTTAAACTTGCTTATTATTCTTATAATTTTTATATTAAAAAAAAATTATTGTTTCGCCTCGAACATAACTGTAATTAAAATAATACAGTCAATGATCATCTGCCGTTCAAAAAACTAAAAATTTGAATTTATCTTACGTATATTAAATTATTAAGGTATAATATTTCTTGAATCATAAATCATTTACGATTATTGATAACACCATCAACTCGGTCATTGGTCTCTTCATTATAATCTTTATTGGATTTTAATAATATTCTCACGTACAAAGATCTATTTCTGAAATCACTATTTCTACAAGTTACAAGTATAATAATTAATTGAATGAAATCAAAGCAAAAGCCAACTATTTCTCTTATTAAAATAAACTAAATATTAGTTTTTACTGTTAATAGCTAGTCTGATATTTTATGGTCTCTCGTAAGATGATGAAGTTCGATTATCTTATAAACTTGAAAAGCAGAATAACGTTATCATAGAAAATGAAAATCATTTTTTTTCCACTCCCAACCGTTTCTCACTTATTACGACTGAAGAAAATAACTGTTCAAATTTTAATATGAACACCGTTGATAACATGTATCATATATCAATCTTCCACAGATGTCGATAACTGAACAAAACAGAATCAAATACTTGCCCCACCACATATCTATTAATACGATGTAACGAAGTTCAGGTTCTCTGAAGCTAACTTACTTCAGATTTTGAAGCTTTAATTAATTATCTTATTTTCCTATTCACAAAATTATTTCCCAACTGATAACCAAATATCTCTCGGAAAAAACTCTCTTTCTATTAAAATCGGAATGCCCTTAGAAACTATACAAACAAATTACATATCGAAAAAAGATTTTACGTTATTCTTCTTTTAGGGCCACACTCAACTAATAAATCTCATCTAAATATTCTTCGATAACCTTTTGCATGAAAATCATCTAGATAGCATAGCTCATAAGGGTATTGTAATTATTATATGAATCAAAATAAAATATAAAATATTACCCATTTTTTTGAAAATGATCAAGAGCTATAAACACTAACTATACTATCCTTTAATAGAAATGCTAGCTGTAGGTACCCACACCCTACTGCTTTAAAATACGCTGGTAAAGTGATATTCAAGATCAATAAAAAAATGAAAAAATGTGGTTATATTCCTCCCCCAAGTTCAATGTTTGGATAGTAAATATTTATTTTATTTTTTGTTTCTTCGTCGTCCCAAGGGCGAATCTTAGCCAGGAATTACATTTAATCTGAAATAATAAACATATTACTATCATTTTAATTTGTAATTTTGTTGAAATAACCCCATCGTAATGCGTACTAATAATAGAATTAGCTGATATTATAAATTTAAAATAAAACCGTTAACATTTAAGTTAGATTTTTATTGTATTATAATATAGTGTTTTATGGTGACAATATACGAGAAACATATTAAAACAACCCCATTTCAAAAGTAATATATATATATATATATATATAGTAATTCAAATTCAAAATCATAACTTTGCTAAAATATTTTAAATAACTTATTTTATAATTAAAGTTGTTTTAATGTTTTCATTTAGGTTGTCATACTAAATTATTATGTATTTTAGATTCGAATTAATGCATGTAATACGCAAATATTACAAAAACGATTTAAAATAATAAAAAAAATATTTTTTCTTATGTTTATTTTTTGGCATAAGAGTTTCAGAATTAAATAACGTTTTTTTTCTGAATTTGATGACATTTTTGGAATTTGAGCCTATTTAGTTTATTGAAGAGCTTATTGTATAATTGTTTCAATTGATACGAAATATGAATGTTACTTAAAAAGAAAAATCACAGTGTGGAAAATATGATGAAAAATAAGCAAGTTTGATTTCGGAAAGTGATAAGTTATTGATTTTAAATGTAATATCAATATACATATATTATGATAAAATGTTAGTAAGTTAAAATAATTAACTCAAGTTAAGTCAATACATGATCATTATATTAAAAGTTAATAGTTATGGAATAATACTTTTAACTCAGTTAAAAAAAAATTAATATACTTTTTTAATTAGTACGTGGATTACACGAAGAGTATTTTGTGCTTATACTTAATATAATATTATAATAATTATTTTATTAAGAAAGAATAGAAATTATAGTGTTATTAATATTATGACATTTTTTTTACTTAAAATTGTGTTTATAGTTTTTAATGCATGAAACCATAAAAACAAAAAATTTCAAAAATATTTGCAATCTTAAATTGATAAATTATTTTAAGATAAACTGAAAAAAGTCAAGTTATTTCAACAGTTAATAAGACTAGTTAGGTTCTTAAGGTTATTAGAAAAGTAAAAAAGTAATTAGTTAAGTTGAACAGTTTAAAAAAAATAACTTTTTAACTATTTAATGTCAAACTTTTGTATACGAAACGGTCGTTTTTTTGGGGCCCATCTTGTCAGAATATTTTATTTTCGTGATTATTGAAGTGGTTTTGAAAGAATGTATTTGAATTAAGTTATTTTACATGTGTTTTTAGCTGGTAATGACTGTGTGTTTTCTTCTAGTAACACTTAGCAGTGTGACAAGGTATTAAAAACAAATTACAAGCAGTCGCGTTTTACATTCTAAATACGTTTTATTAAAAACAAATGTAAACTATAGGACTGCGTTTCAATGCATATGTCATATTATTTAGATTTATATCTAAAGAAAACCATCTAGATATTAGACTCCACATTAGTTCAGATTAGTATAAACATTTGATTCTACGTAAGGTTAACTTGAGGCAAAATGTTTGTTGAAATCTGAGTTTTTTTATCATAATATATCATATCATATTATACAAAATTGTGGCTATAGGCTATATAATACTCATAGGTAAGCCGCTTATTTATCTTTCTGTTCTGTATTCAACTATACCTAACCTTAAACTGATTAGTCTAAGGATACATAAATCATTAAAATGAAACATACATAGCTGCTGAAAACACGTTATGAATACGATACTTTTCTATTAAATAATTATTTTGTTTCGTTTAATATAAATGGCTTGAAGTAAATGATAAAATAGTGTTTTGTCGTAGATTTTTGAAATGCAAGCAAATTATAGATAGGTATTCAAAAGTGTAAGTTATATAGTAAAAAGAAAAGATATTGCGGTGACTTTGTATACTTTTTTTTTTTTAAATCGGTGTATACCTAACCTTTGCCATAAAAAAGGCACCTACAACATTTTGATATAGATCTTTATTTGCATTAAATCCCATAACTGTGTATATATTTGTACTCACCAACGTGTAAATAGCTCCGGTAATCGCCGCATGTCTTATGTTGAGACTGTAAAAACCATTTTTACGACTGATATCATTGTATCTGTAGAGCACGGTTGTCGATTTCATCTGTAAAAAAATAAAAAAATAAAAAGAAGTACACAATATTCTTAAATAGTTTTGATGGTACATGAAAAACATTTCTGTACACATTAATATCTGAATAAAAACTTCTTTTAAAAAGCTAACAGCGTGGTAAAAAAAGTAATTTAATGCAATATGTAAGACATAGAATAGGTTATTTTTTATTGTACATTAATATTTAGTGAAAAACATGTAGCATTAAAAGTAAAACCGTTTTTGTTTTTTATAGAAGAAATGTTAGTTTAAATTGTTTCAATTGTGGAGGCTATAATAATTTGAACTTGATGTTACAATTTTAAAAAATCGTCTGAGTATAATGAATACTAGACTAAATATATCATATATTTAATATTTTGTTAACAGTTATCCATCAATAAATATGTATAAATAATTCAATAAACATTATGAATATTACATAATAAAAATATATAAATAATTTAAATATGTTTCCTAGATATTAAACATAAGACACACTATTTGATGATTTTTACATAATACAATACACATAATAATATTATATTTACAAATTTTATCTAAAAAGAAATTTTTTTGCAAATCACTAACAGTTAAAGAATTATTTTGCATTTAACTACATACACATTTATAATAAATACTATATACATGTACCTACACAAATTTAAATAAGTAAAAAATTATTATTATAAATGTCCATTTATATGTATCAAAATTAAAAAAAAAATAAATATAATTTGTTTAACAATTCACAACGAAAAAGAAAACAATCATTTAAAAATAGAAGTTTGTTTTGCAACTTACCATAGAACACATCTTAATTGGTATGAAGGATCAAAGTATTTATGTATACTTAAAAAATAAAATAAAATATGCATTGTTATATGTTTAAAGAGGAGTTGAGCTTGCTTGATTAATCACCCTATATATATAATTTATTATTAATTATGTATATGTGTGTAAAACTAACTTTGTCGAACTTGTGGAATGAAGGATGAGTTTGTAGTTATAAATAATAAATTACCTAAACAATATTATTAAATGTTAATTTATACGTATTACGAAATTAATATTTTTTATTTGAAATTTGTTAAGTTTAATCAAAGTAATAGATACAATGGACTAAAACATAAAATTATAAAAATGAAGTATGTATAATGCTTTAATGCTTTGTTACCGAAGTGAAACTAAATGTACTGATGCAAACGTTAAATACCAATAAATTTATAAAATTGATAAACTATAAAAAAAATAGAGTACCAAAATAAATGGTTCTCTTAACGTCACTAGAGTATTCATTAGATAAATAATTAGTACTTACCTACTCATGTATTGATTATTTTAAATTAATATAACATATGAATGTATACTAATGTATAAATTCTATATTTTCATCTAACCTTACTATTAGGTGCGTTTAACACAAAGAATGATTTAGTGAGTTACTATTTTTATACTTCATAAGCTATACTCGTACATTAGAAATTTATAAATTTTGGCTAGCTCTATATAATACTCTATATTTATCGTATAATGTATTCAATATTATAGTTTTTACGTAGTTAAATTCATAATAGTTATTTTACTGTTCGTTATTTAAAAATGTATATTTTTTTTAAATAAAAAATTACAATCATTCTATTATATGTATATCATCCATTGAATTATATAAAAATCATTAAATATTCTGTGTTATATATTTTAATAAATAGGAAAATATTTTAACTGTCCATTAATGTAGTATAACATGATTGGTCGATTTAGATGTATAATATTTTGTATTTAATGTTTATAATATTTTTTAATCTATTTAAACATATTTTTTGTTTTTAAAATTTTATGATTTCAAATTTTTCTTATATTTTTCGTACTTAATTTTAATTATACCAGTTTATAAGATTATAAAAATAATTTTAACTACATAAAATAATAAATATTGTTAAATTTATTTATATTTTGTGTATTTATATAATTTTAAATTATTTTAAAATATTTAAAAATAATCTAATACTGTATATTAGATATAATTTACATAATAATTATTATTTTAATGTAGTAAATTATGCACAACTTCTAAGATTTCTCTAAACATACATTTTAATTATATTTCTATCTGTTTAAATATTAATTATTATAATGCTGCAATAATAAGTTTTTTTAAGTTAAAACAATATCTCAATTGGCAAAATTTTAAATAAAAGAAAAAAAATATTACATAGTATTTTATTTGGAATACATAATTTGTTGTTTTCGTTAATAATTAATACAATGTTTGTACAGTACTATATTCATTTTTAATAAAAAAAACTTGAAGTTTTTTTTTTAAATATTATTTTATACAATTGATTGAAGTTTATTTTAAGGCAATGCTTTTAGTATCTTGAGAATATATATTTTCTATTATATTTTAATCTAAATAATTACAGTATTTTATTCATATATAATGATTTTATATTAATAATATGTAATTAAACTTTACCAATTATCGTCCAATAAAAATATTTTATCGTAAAATTATAGAATAATAATATATTTAAAATTACATTCATAACTATATTTAAATCTAAGTATATTATAGCCATTCTAATTAGGATATTTTGAACACATTACTTGATTATTATTATGCACAATTATTATGTAAACTATTACTGTTCAATATAAATAAATCAAAACAATTCAAAAAATATTAAAACACTTAAATTGCGTTCGATTTTATTTATGTAGCGAAAATGAGTTCAAGAATATGGCAATTAACATGTAAATCGCAAAATCTACATAATCTGATAATCTGTATGCGTCCAATGAATTCATAATATGACAAGTATATATATATATATATATTATAAAATTTCGTTTTAATTATCAATTAATTTTGTCCTTTATTTTCAAACAGTAGTAACAATAATTTATTTTGTATGATAATGATGGCGTTACTCGAAATTTCATTATAACCAAGAAATATAAGGAGATTCTATTTTCTTCACTTAATCTATGCTATTTTCCTTATAAAAGTATATTATTGTGTTAGTGTATTATAACATTTGTGACATAATAATACCATGAAATTTTATTCCCAGATTAATCGTTTTTGAGTTATGACAATGGATGAAATTCGTAGATAAAAAAATAACACTTTTAGAACTTACGGAGGGAAATGTATTCGATTTCTATAAGCTGGTTCAACAATGACTTGTGTTGGTTTTTTGTTTGAATACCCAATCGATTCCAAATGGTAAAATATAATAATGCATCAAATGTTCAAGCTGCACGCTTGCACCATATAAATTAAATATTTAATATGGATTATACTAAGATTTTTGAAAACCATAATTCTTAAAAGTAATATGGAAATTTGCAAAAAAACTGAAAAATTACAGTGAATAATAAGTTTTTCTTAGTTTGCAAACTATGAGGTCGAAATCCATTCATTCAAAGTAAAATTTTGTAAAAAATGAAGACAAATTTAGTTATTTTTATTTCATTTAATATTAAAAAACCATAATTTGTCTTAATTGTATAGTTGAGGTTTTAAGGTAAGTTAAAAAGCTTACATTAGTGAATGTTTATATAACAGAGTGAGAGATAAAGATAGAGAAAAATTGAAATATATCATTAAAATAATTTGCAACAAAATAAGGAGCTTTTCTTTCTTTATTGCTATTATACAATTTATAATAGTGGCATAATTGTGAGATTAGGCTATGTAGAATAATTAATTTAAATTTTTGAATAGGTACATTATTCAGCATTGTCTATCCAGCAGACATAAATTAATTTCTAATTTTCAATATGGCTAGGCAATAATAATTTTTCTCCAACCATTTAAATGTTTATCCACCTGATGATTTTAAATTATTGCATTTGAAAAAATAGAGTCTATTAGCATCTGTTCGGTATTCTAACAGAGTAGTATGTGATTAAAATGCCATATAAAAAGGCTGTTTGCTTAAATTTCTTTATACATAGTTTACCACTTTGGAAAAATCCCACATCATCATTGTAAAACATAACAATTACTAATTATGACGTTATATTTTAAAAAATTTAATTATTTTACTTCACTTTTTTAAATTATAATTATAGATGAATTATTTTTAGAGTATGTGACGCATTTCTGTGCATATTTTTGATCTACTATTAAAAAAAAAAATGGTTGTGTTTAAATTATTTTTTTTTTTTTATTGAACGTAAAAAGATAATTTGCATAAACGTGTTTTGTTATTATATGTGAGGCATTTGTAAAAATAACAATTTATATTAAGTATGTTCTTAAAAATTATACAAATGTTGATTTTAAATTTTCATGAACCTGAAGTATAATTATAAGCAAAGAAGATATTTGCTGATGATTGAAATTAATTTAATTCAACTGTATTTATGTATGAATGATATGTTAACTCGTAAATATCAAGACTATTAAGTATTAAGTGTTTAATAACTTATCGAATTGTTGGTATTACGAATAGGTTCGATAGTATGTGCTGATGCATAAAAAATGTTATAGTACATTTGTTTTT
This sequence comes from Pentalonia nigronervosa, assembly GCA_014851325.1. Classification (NCBI taxonomy): domain Eukaryota; kingdom Metazoa; phylum Arthropoda; class Insecta; order Hemiptera; family Aphididae; genus Pentalonia; species Pentalonia nigronervosa. The sequence goes on from JACXSJ010000411.1 coordinate 174,516, forward strand.
TTCAAGATTTAAATCATAAGAAAATCTAATATACATGAATCATTTAATTGTATTTATTATAATTTTGTATACTATTTATTAACATTCTAAGGAACTATTTGTTGAATATTCTGTGATTTTTTTTACAAACTTTTGGTATAAGATGTAACATAGTAATACGTTTATAAAAAAATGATTAATTTAGTTAAAATTTAGTGTAAATTTTTGTGTTTTGAAGTTTTTGTATCTTATAATTGCTTTATGTATTTTGTACTTTACAAACATAAACTTATTACGTTTATTTTATTACAATATTTTATACCATATGGTTATGATTTAATGAACTACAATTCTAGTTAAAGAAAAATAAACATTCGTCAAATATTAATATGTTTTTTAGATTTTTATATTTTTAAAATTATATTTTTACTCTATCAAACTTTTGTATACATGCATAATATATTATATCCAAAAAGTTTTTTTGACAAACAACATATTATTAATTGAAATGTAGATTTTAGTGTGATATTTTACTAGAAAAAAATGATATTTAACTTAGTTTATTATATTTATAATTACAGAAGTCGATACTTACTGTATGAAAATATAATTGCAATCAAATGAAACGAGGTAATTGTAAGATAATTTATTATACAGTAGAAATCATTATAACAAGTATCGGTTAGAACGAGGTATTATGTACAACTACCAACATGCCAGGTAATGAGACTATATGATTGTACGTTAAAATATACGTTTACAGTGAATATGGTTAGAACGAGATATCGTCTTAGCAAATAAAATAAAATGAAATATACTAACGACCTTCCGGTTACTATGAAAAAAAAAATTACCCACCACGAATCCATTTTATTTTCGGTTATTAATGTGAATATACACTGATCTACACCACCGAATACTAAATAATTAAGCAGTGAAACCTTCCCTAATGGATATCTCTAAATAGAGTATATAATTTCAGTGATCGCAAGTGTCTGGTATTTAAAGGTTTCACTGTAATTTATTGTATATCTGCAGATAAGAATACATATACATGCATGCACTATTATATGAGTACCTGCTATATTTAAACAAGTTTCTACGAGTTGTGTTTTCAAGTTTATGAAATACCGTCAGTAGTGTGAAAACTTCTAATTATGTCACGTTTACAGTTTACGTTGGAAGAAAAAATAGTTTGTTTGTTTGTTTTTTTAGAAGGGGGGGGGTTGTTTTCTCGCATACAATTTACAACGAGCATTCGTTCTAACCGTATATAATATATAACGAGCTACCGGTACAACGAGAAAAACTCGTTGGCCTATCGTTATAACCGATTTCTATTGTAATTGGTATATTATGTGATTCATATGTATAAATAAAAAAATATTTTTATTCAGCATTTGGAAAAAATAAAACTAAAAAAAAAATTTAACGTCTATAATTAGATAAAAAAAAAGAGTCAAAATATTTTGAAAATTCATCATAGTATGTATAGAAAATGCTAATATAGACATTTGTTCAAAGTTTCAAGTATTTACATTTATCAGTATAGTAAAAATAATTAAAAAAAACACACATCATTGTAAAATCGATACATTTATCACTTCTTTCAAAATATAAATTAATTTTAAAATAGTCAACAATAAGCTATCTTAGTCTCTAATAAATATAAAAATATCAGCATAACTAACATAAAAAAAAATAATGAAACATTAAGTCCATATTATTCAAACGATAGCAATAATAGAATCAAAAAAATTTTTATTTTATACATATAATATCAATCACTTACATAATTTATAAAAGTAGTAATTTTAATTTCCTGTAACATTGAACATTTTTGTAGGTATCTAATAATCATAAATTTTATAATATTAATTAAATGTATAGGGATGAAATAGTTTCTAAAATAGATATCCATTGATAGAATTTAAATCCAGGCTAAAAAAACATTTATGATTAAAGTCCTTAGCTCAAAATATAAGAAGAATAAAAAAAATTACTAATTAATATACTTATTATACTAGATTTATTCGTACACGAGATAAAATAAGTCAAAGCGTGGATCGTCAGCGGTGTTCGTGTAATGCGGCCACAATTATAGAACACGACACACTTGATTATATTTTTGATATTGCATGTATTTTGATTTTTTGGTTGGTAATAGGTTGGGAGTAGTCAGAATATAAAATTACAATACACAGAGTATAAGATAAATACATGACATACAAATGAAGCATTAATTCAAGTTTAGCGTACCTAAGAATAAACGTATATGAACATTACACGGATAGCATAAATTTTGATTAGAACAAAAGTTATTTCATTGACTGGTACGTATTTTCTAAATAAACATTGAATAGTGTAATATTGTCGAAGGGCGGAGATCAAATTATGGAGGACTAATGATTTTTAATAGCACTAAGGTCGGGTGATCTTTAATGACATAGTGATAATATTTCGTGACTCCGGTTTATATGAAACCATAATCCGAGTCTTAAACGTAAGCACGAAACCGAATCACCGTGTAACGTTTTTAGCGAAGAAAACAATAGTTGTCGTTCTCGATATATTATATTATATTATAATACATATTTATTAATAATACTACTACTATGTATATGGTAAATCCATTAAACGGCGCGCTGTATATGCAATTTCGGTACATTAGCGTGTTGGTGCATGCTATCCAACGATAGGGTAAAGCTATTTATATGAGAATATTACTTTTTAGCGAAAATAACGTCGTGTCATGTGCAGCGTTTTAAACATTTATTAAATTAATTTTTTTCTCGATGACTTTTATCGAATTTAAGTGAAATCAGTTTATTTTTTATTTTATTTTTGTGATTGGTTTAAGTAAACATTTAAAAACATCAAATACTCATTAAATTATTTTCAGTATGCCTGTGCGTTAAAATGCTCACACAATAATATTACATGCATGTCATTTGATTGTGAAACAAGTGTAAATTATATAATTCCGAAAAATATTACGACAAATATAGTACAAATATAATAATATAGTATATGCATAAAATATAATAAATATATAGGTAATAAAAACAGTGACGTTACCAAAGCGTGGTAATTAAAATCTTCATTCTTAACAGTTTATTAAACTATTGTTGTTTTAGTGTCAATTATTGTTTATAAAAACTGTTTTTTTTTAATTATTTATTACAATAAAATTGATCTATCCCATCAAAAATAATAACTATTATACTTAAAAACCAATGATTTTCTTTAAAAATAAATGCATAAATAAAATTTAAATTAAATTTAAATTATTAAAATAAAATAATTTAATTTAATTTAATAATATTATATTTCCTAAAAAGTCGCAAAATTCAAGTCAGAGGCTCACGAAGAACTATTAAAAATTCACCAAACAGAAAACGGACTTCCACAAGAGTCTGTTATAAGTGTTACGATATTTTTATTGGCTATCAACGATATTTTCAAAAATATATTAAAACCCACAAAACACTTATTATTTGCTGACGATTGTCACATCTACTGCAGCGGACAAAACACCAAAACAACTGTAGAAATATTACAAAATTCACTATATATACTCCAAGATTAGTAAAATAAAACTGGTTTCAAATTTTCTGCTGGTAAAAGTCAATGTATTACTTTTCATACTAGTCCTAAAACAAACATACAATTATACCTCAAAAATTCTTCGATACCCATTTGTGAAACACTTCACTTGGAATGATTTTTTAACAACAAACTCAAATAGACTCCACACATAAAAAAACTCAAAAATACCCGCAAAATCGAAATGAATAACATAAAATAACTTTCCCACCATATATGGAATGCCAGCATGAATTCATTTAACATAGTTTATAAATCTTTTATATTATCATAAATACAGTATGGTTCCTAAATTTATATTACAGCCAAAGAAAATCTCTTAAAAATATTAAATTCAATTCATAACGAAGAGATTTGTTTATTACAGAAGCTTTCAGAACCAGTCCTACTGACAGAATTCTATGCTATCCTGAAGATTTTTCCTTTAATTTACTCAGAAAAAAAGAATTCCTAAATTATAAAATAAAAAGAAAAAGCAATCCCAACCATATAGGATACAATAACTTCTTTAACAACAAAATTACAAATAGAACGATTTCAATAAAAAAAAAACCCATATCATCCATACATGACATTTTCTTCCAACTGATCAATAAACTCAATATAAACACATCTGTTAAAAAACAAAATCACATACCCAAATTATCCCACTTGTCTTTGGCAAATCAATGTCAATACTGAGCTTCTACAACAAAGTAAATACAATACAAATCTAAATATTTTCACCTCACAATTTTATGAAATTATCCAAGACAAATATCTATGCTTAATTAAAATATAAATTGATTCATCTAAATCCGCTCAAGGTGTTGGCTTTGCAATCTCTCAAAACAATATCACACTCCTTCACAAGCTCCCGTTTAAAACTTGTATATTCTCAGCTAAAATCCAAGCTATTTATGATGCAATTATATTAGCCAAGACGATCACCTCAAACAACATTCTAACTTTAAGTAACTCACTCAGTGTTTTACTAGCTCTCCAAAACCCTCTACCTACAAATTAAATTACCCAAAATATCTAAAAAATATTGAACTTATATAGGTACCATCACACATAGATATAACTGGCAACGAAATGGCCGACAAGGCAGCTGACCTTGCATCCTGAACCATTCCCTATCCAACAATCTCCGACTTAACCACTAATGACATCATATCATCTATCAAACACAAAATATAGCCTAAATTATTGAGCTGCTATTTTTCCCGGCAATAAACTTAAAAAAATCAAGAAACATACAATAAATGGATCCCATCTTACTACTTCAACAGACAACAGGAAGTTGTCATCACAAGATGTAGAATCGAACACTCCTTTATAACCCACTCTTTTCTCATCAGCAAAAATGCTCTACCCATATATGATATGCTACGCTGATCTTTCTATTTAACACATCATTTAAGATTGTATGAAGTACCTGGACATAAGAAACAATCTAGTAATACTACCAAATAAATAAAACCTTCAACAAAAATAATATAATTAAAATCATTACATTTTTAACTAAACTTCATCTCATAAACAAATTCTAATAGTGTAATTTTTTTTCCTGTAATCATTAAATCACAATATAATTTGTTATATGTTTACTTTTAATTTACGTTTGACTAATGACCTGTAATATTGAAGCCTTATTTCTTATATAAAAAAAAAAATGTACACTTTTAGTTTACTCGTAATATTTACATTTTATTACACAAAACTTGTATAAATTACAAGCATGTATATCGTTAGCCTTTGAAACATTATATAAGCAATTATTTTTTTTCTGGGGATTTTATTAGTTTTAAAAATAAGTTTAATTACATTAGTAATAATTAACATTTACACAATACACACACACACACACACACACACACATATATGTGTGTGTGTGTGTTATTGATATCTGTATTTTTTTGCAATGAATTTTTTCTACGGGTTTAAGTGAGTTTTACAATTTTAATCATACAGCTTCAATAAAATTAATATTTTTTACTATTTTTATATACTTTAAATACTTTTAATATATACTTATTGTATTATTTATCTTCTATATTTTATCTTATTATTTTAATATATACTTTTTTTATATACTTTAATTTAGTAACAGATAGTTTTTTTAAAACTTTACAATTTGTATTGATCTTGAACTGTATACTACACCTAATTTTAAATATATTGTATTTATGATAAAATGTTATGCAAATTATCTGGAACGACCTTCGTACACGAGTTTACATTTTCAAAAAATAATAACTATACACTAATTTTGTATTAGCATGCAATATAGTCAGTCCATATTGAAATTAAACTACTGATAATATCTCATGACACTAGAATGTTTTATCATAGAATTTTATGTAACAACCAAATTAAAATTTTTAATATAAATTAGATACACAAAGAAATACAGAAGTAAATTATATTTAATTTAATTTAAATATATATATATATTAGTTTCTTATTATTTAATGAGCATATTATGAACCAAATGTAAAAAAAATATAGTTAAAAATGTAATGCATTTTATATAATTATTTTAAAATTAAATAGTAATGAATTATTTTTTAACCATTTATGGATGCTTATTAAAGATTTCATATTACATCATTAATTAATTACAATTTGATTTCATAAAAGTGTTGATTAGGAGGAAATTACAATATTAAATTTAATGAAGTTGAGACAGAATATAGTATTTTTGTGAAAAAAAAAATGAGAATTATGAATTTAATATTAAATGGTACATTTTTTGTGGTATTTAATATAAAATTAATTTATTTTTAATTTTGTTCTTAAATATTAAATTATAGTAATATATGTGTTCCTAATTTTTTTCATCATAGTTATAGTAAGTTCTAATATGAAGTTATAATTAATTTAATGAACCTTCATAAATGTTTAATAGTGGCGTGAGAAGAATAACAAATGTTGAATAATTTTGAAGCAAATCAATAGGTGTATAACGTAAATTAAATTTAAACTTCAGTTTACAGACATTTGAAATCACATTATGGTTTTGTAAAAGTTCTATAGGTCCAATTTCTCGACAGATAGTCCCATGAGATTAAGCAAGCAATATTGAATACGATTCAATCCAATGTCACTTGACTTATTTCCGTAATTTTTCTACAAAAACTCGATGCATATATTTTTTTATTTTTATTGTATTGTATCAAAAGAGGTTGTATTATAGTGTTTATTTTGGAAAAAAATATTATTATTGATATTATACAATTTATAATATGTCATAAATATTATATTAATCCATCAAATATATCTATTATTTTTGGCAAAAATAATTTATTATTTAAATTAATTAAATACATTTCGTCATAAGAATATTTTTAGCAAGAACTATCAAAGTATAATTATGATAGGTATGATATTTATAATACCATTGACCATTGCAACTAATTTACATAAGACTATATTTATTTTTCACTTATTTACTAATTTATTATTTATAGCGTTGTTGTAATAAAATTTAAAAACCACATAAAAATGCCTTCCGATAATGGAGTATTGTTACATTTTGAACTCAAGAAACTCAACCTTAACATTTTGATAATTAACGATTTTTGATGGATAGACATTTTTAATTACATATATTAAATATCTGTGATGATTAAAATTAAAGATATTAGGAACAAAGCATGTAATTGTTTTAAATAATGATTGTTTTGTGACCTTAAAATAATAAAATATTTTTAGACAATATTTTTCGTAAATATATTGTATGTAAGACAAATTTTTCAAGAGAAAATATTCAATGTAAATTAGAAAAAAATGTATAAAAATGGAAAAAAAAAACAATGTTTTGTACAGATATAAATTAGTATTTATGGTGGGTATAATGATATTAAAATATCACGATTGTCTGAGATCTGAGTAATCTATATTTTATATCATAACTGTGACCTACTACGTGTATTGATAATTAGTTTTATTAGCCATTAATTTATTTTAGTGAATTATATTACCCAACTTATCTATAAATCACTAATGTCCTTTATACAAGTTATTTTAATCTTAGATTTCAGATATATTTTGTTGTATTTAATAAATAATGTATTAAACCCTAAATTTAATTTTTTTTATTGTATTTGTATCCTTCTTAAAATTATTATTAAGGTTAATGTGTAGAAAATTTTGAATATAATATCTTTTCTATTCAGTATTTTCTTTTACTATAATATTTGCATGACGTAGTATACATGTTTTCAATATGCATAATAAAACTATTATAATTATATTACCGTTAAAAATGTTACAGGAGTATGAATTTTATGAAATTTTGAATATAATAAAGATTTAGATCCCACATGTTCATACTAACATTTTAAATAATTTAAGTGAAAACAATATAAAAAACACAATTTATTTTAAAAATAAATAATACATTTTGATGAGTTAAAAATACGTTTATTTACTATTACTACTACAATATTTTTTTTTATCTGAATGGTCGAATCAGGGTAGGGCTGCCTATGCTTTGCTTTCCCGCCGGTACGCCATCGTTTATTTATATAAAACAGGTATTAATTAAATAACAGCATGTATACAATTTACAATAACGGTACATAAATTTAACCTACAATAATTACAATAATTACAAATGGTTACAATACAATTTTAATCAGCATCTTGGCATCTGTTGGTGTACTAGGCTGCCCATGATCACTTTGCTTCTGTTGATCTTCATTTTCTTTGGTACCCATAACCAGCGTAATGTACTGCTCAATTGCGTGCCAATTTTTTCGTCTAGTTAGCATAATAGTTACCATTGATTCCGGATTTACGTCCTCGCCCACTATGATCTCTCGTTCCACGCGTCTTCTTGCCCATCGACCGCACCTGAAGAATTTTTTTTCCGCGTCGTCCATAGGGTCCTCGCAAGATGTGCAATACGGGTTATTCACTTGCGCGAATCTGTGGGGGTCGGCTTGGAAACTGCCGTGCCCCGTCAAGAACTGTTTCAAGTAATACGTGGGCTCAGTTTGGCAAGCTGCGTACGCCTGATACTAGCCGCTTCGTCCGCGATTCAGTAGCTAATTCTTTATCCCATTCTTGCTGCCATCGGCCCACATATTGTTTTCTACAATTCCCTTAGCATTTATTATTCCAGTTTTTTGGAGCCGCCGTAGTTCGCACCGGCTGCGTGCCATCTGGTGTACCGGGACAATAATGCCTGTTACTACCAGGATAGCTGTAGTAGAAACCGTTCTATAGGCGCTGGCCACCCTCAGTGCCATGCTGCGCCGGGGACCGAGCAATAGCTGCCAATACTGATATTATTACTACTGCGTATACTACGTAACTATGTGAGGTGTAGAAACTCACTGCTTGGTTATGACTACAGTACCTATGATGAATATAGTTCTGCTGTAAATAATAGTAAAAAAAAAAAAAAAAATACCATAACATATAAAACACAAAATCCATAAAAACATATATTTTCAATTAATACCAGAATAGTATAATATTTATTTTTCTTAAAAATTTTTATTATCGTGTGACTTTCGTAAAAAGGGTTGAATAATAATTATAAAAATAAAAAGTTTTTTTATTTGAATACCAAATTAATTATTTTGGTAAATTGATTTTATAGTCCATAGATAAAAATATTTGAGTAGGAGCCTACACACTTTTTCTCTGCGATTTTATTATTTTTTTCTTCAAAAAAATATTTAATCCAGAATCGACCGAAAAACAAAATATAATTTTATTAATTTATTCTATGTTGTATGAATACATTAAATTTATCTCTGAAGTATACTTTGATAATAGTTGTTATTTGAACAAACTAGTAACTCAATGTTCAATATGAATACGTTTTAATTTTTAGTTCTATGAGACAATAATCTATAATAGTGCTCTATAATAGTTATAATTTATATTCTCTCGAAACACCTAGAAAATGATGATAATATTTTTTAAAAAACTTACAAAATAAATTCTCTTTATATTCTTTTAAAAATTAAAAAAATATGCAAAAATAATAAATAGACCTCAATATCATATGCTTTAATATATAATTATTTTTTATTTATTTATTTATTTATTTATTTTTTTTTATGATATTAAGGATACAAAATTGCATATTGTAATTATTACACTATAATAGTAATAGCTAAAATAGTGTATTTAGTATTGAACTGTTCTATCTATTATTTTAAAAAAAGTGTTTAAAATGAATGAACTTTTTTATTTTATTTGTTTGAAAATGTATTCAAACGCAAAACCAAATATTTGTATATTTGATAAACAAATATGTTGTTCTTATCTGTATAGGTTAGGTAAAGCAATACGTAACGGCACAATCACATAATACTGCATGTTATTTTTTCATTAAAAAGATAAAAAAAAATTTAGTTTGTAAATGTTCCAAAAATATATTTCATGTACCGTATAATATCAAAATAAAAAACAATAATTTTAAAATTAAAATAAATTAGTATTTTTTTTCTTACATTTTTCAAAATATTCCAAAATATGTTTAATAAGCTAAATATTTCATAACCCATAAATATTTCATAACCCATGAAAAACCTATTCTCAAATATGCAAAAAAAAACTTTTTCTTAAGAACTCTGTGTTGAATGAATCGTCCACATTTTACTCTCGTAGGACTGTATAAACTCAGAAACGATATTATGTAAAAACATATAAACCCAAACTATAGTTATAACCATTGGTATATTTATCATGATGTGCTCTGAATAATGATATTGAATAAAAAAAGGTTTGTTTCAAAAATTATACAAGATTTACAATCACGCATGAAGCTATAAAATACACATTGAAAAAGGTATGAAGGCAATATTTAAAATATGTCTCGGTTCATCAAATGTTTGTCATTTATTGTAAATGAATGTTAATAATCTGTTTAGTGTAATTGAATTTACGTGGTCAAAGTCAGCAAAGCACAAGATTTCGAACTTGAAGGTGTAGAACAATTGGTGTAGACATTATTGTTGACAATAGACAAAGTCGCTGCCTATTAATATTGACCACTTTGTGACAGTTATGAATTGTATTATTATAGAGAGGTTTTAAGTGATCGGAAGAAGGTACAACCAAAGAAAAAAATTTTCACGACATAAAAGACACTTCGAGTCTTTAAAGTATATGTGTGTGTGTGTGTGTGTGTGTGTTTAGTTAAACCTATAAGTGCTTAGCATAACCATTGACCGTGTTTTTCTTTAAACATAAATTATATTGAAATTACATAGTTAAGAGGGCAAACTAATAATTATTATTAAAGTATCAAATAGTAGTTTTTCGTAATCAAACATGAAAATACGGTTACATAGTGATAGTCGTGCAAGATTTAGAGGTATGGAGTATCATAATAAGGGTCATTGAAATAACATGTCGCAGATAAATTAATTTTAAATTATAACATCGCATTTAAAAAACCTTGACCTATATTAAGACATGAGCAAATATAAATACTTACCAAAGTTAAAAAAAAAAAATTAAATATGTGATATAAAGTTATTTAAATTATATTATTATTGTAAATATGAAAAGTTATTTAATAGCCTAGTAACTGACTAAAAATAATATAAAATAACTAAAATATATTTTTTTAATAACTATGAAAATAATTTTTTAAATAGATAAGGATTAAGATTTAGGACACACTTATATTACACATGTATATCTTATAGCTGATGAGAAAATCAAAAAACAGACAAACACATTTAAATAATAAAATATTCCAACTAAAAAAAATAACATACTCCAACAATTTTAGGATATTCGTTGAACCTCAAATGCAATCACCAACCAATACAATAATATATTTACTAAAACAAACAAAACTAAACAGATTAATTTAGATGTAAACAAAAACAAATAATGTAAATAGGTAATTATTGTATATTGCTAATAACCATCGTGGATTAAAATTAAGATAAAAAACCCATTTATTTTATGAATTATAATGTCGTCTTTACACTTTTAAGAAGATACCTAAATAAAACGTAAAAAAAATGGTAAATCAAGTTAAATATAAATGCAGATATTTTATACATTTTGAGATAGTAAATTTGTTTTTTTAATTTGGAGTTCTTTGTAGAACATTGTTTAACGTTCTGGATTAAAGTATTTGTGACACATAATCTAACCTTATGTCTAGTATATAATTGTAATCCAAACTCAAGAATTAATTAAAATGTTACATAATATATAAAATTAATTAAAGTATTTTATTTTTTTAATTTAAAATAAAAGGGTTATTTATTTTATATAAGATATAGCAGTATACAAAAAAGCTTATCTGTTATTGTTTTTAAGTTTTATAATCTTATATATAAAATATATTAAAGAAAATGTAATTAATGTATTTTAGTAACTATATATTGAAAGTAATTATTTTAAAGGTAAGCACTGATTTTTTTTTAAACATGTAATATTTTTTATGTAGTTATTTAAAAAAATTATGAATGATAACGATAAAAAGTTTAAAAAACACATTTGTCAAAAAATATGTCTTACTTTTTACAAAAACGTCATGTATAAAAATAGATTTAAGTCGTTAATTTGTGTCGTCTTAATGTAATATTAGAAAAAAGTGATAACAATTTAAAAAAAAAAATCACGTTTTAAAGACAAATAGAACAATGTGAATATACTCAGATAATAAAAATAGAAAAAAATCTTTAAATCTTTAATTTTACATAACCTAATATTTTTAATAACATATTATTAAATATTATATTTTATTGAATAATAATAATAAAAAAAAAAAAAAATATAACTAGATTTATCTATAAAATGTAAACTTTAGTTCTAGTTATTGGAATTTAAAAGCAAATATATTTTTTTTTCATGTTTAAAAAAAAAATACAACAGGGAATTTTAATTTAAGTTATTAAATGTTTTTTTTCCGTTTTTTTAAACAAATATTGTAAAGTAATATTTTAATCAGTCTCGTAAATCCTTGGATGATCTATGGTTCCATGCTATTTTTCCTTAAATTATTAAAAGGGTTTGTTTTATTTACTTAAATAAAAAAAATTTTGTTCCTAAACTAACAAAAAGGCTAATTTTAATATTTAGTCGCTTAAAAAGATTCTCAATTATTTTATATATAAATATTATATCTGAAAGATATAACACACCTATTAATTGAAGTAAAATATAAATGCATTTGAACATTTTTGAAGGTTATATACCATTATGAGAGTGACGAGTTTTTATTATGCCAAGAGACGGCAAAAACGTATAATAGCTCACTTTAATGTATTCATAAGATTTTATCGTTTTAAAGTAAAATCTAAAACTTTTCTACGCATTTTGTTTTTATTTATGGTTTTTTTTTATACATTTTATTAAAAAAAAAAAATAGTTTTACAATTCCTTTTAACCAAATACATTATCATTTTTATTTTAAACATATATAATATATTTATGAATATGTAAATTATATATCTTCACTTGAATGAAAATACATTTTTACTTTTGGATTTTTAAAGTTACGAGTGTTTATGAGTATTGATACTTAAGTAATATAATATTAAAAATAAAAAAAAAAAAAAACCACATACTTTTATATAACTGAATGTTCATAATGTTTTTATTATTATATGTAAGTACAAAATAAAATTGGAAATTATTTTATATATTCAAATGTAAATCAAATTTCTCCAAATAACATAGTTTTATTCTAAAGTAACAATTTACATACATGATATGTATGTTTAAAATGTTTTAATTTATTGATTTAAATATTATAATGAAACAGTTCTTTTTAATTTTTGTAGTAAGTAGTAAACACACACGCATAGTATATCGGTTTTAAGATACTTACTTATTATTACGACTGGACTGGGTTTATCTAACTTATAAAACTTTACTTGCTGAGAAAACTGAGAAATCACTACGTCACTTTCCATATACTTGGCGGTAATAGTTTGGTTCGTTAAATTGATATAGTCAACAGTTCCTATTAATTATTTTATAATCGGCACATTCAAGTAGTGATTAAAACATTTTTAACAGTGTCCACGGATTTCCCACGACAGATCTGAGTTGCGTCTCCAGTAATAATCAAAAATGAGGTACATATTTGTCTTTCTATTTTTATAGATTGAGAACTGTCGTTGAAATAAATAGGATTTACATTTACATTTTGAACACGAGCATCAATTGTATTATTATTTAAAAACTTTTGAAAATCAAATTTATAACTATCAATAAAATATAATTGTTTATTTTTCCATTTAACATTTTATCAACTTTCATTATTAAAATTAATAAATTTGAATTCTAAAAGTTTAAAATATTGCTGTCATAATGTGGCTTTAGCTTGTTAAAACGCAAGTACAAAATTAATTTATAAATATATTGGCTATATTGCGAATATTATCTACAGATAATGTATCAAAAGAGTAGGTTTTATTTTTATCGACAAAAAATGATTACGGACACAACTCGGACATTTATCTGACAAATTATGGATGGAATTCGAAAGATCTGATAAGCAATCCTCAAGCAAACGAAGGGGTCTGGAGGAGATGGCAATCATAAATATTATTTTGATAACGTGTATTGCTAGAACAACGATATATCGACTAGGTAATTAACAATCATCTAATCTGTGATATCCATTCTCGTTTATTCAATCTTCTAATTTTACTACAATAATAATAATAATAATAATAATAATAACAATAATAAAAATAATAATAATAATAAAAATTATCTTATTTGTAGAGAGACTGTCAACTGTCAACGAGCAGGTTCTATTTTGCATCGTTACCATAAGCAAGGTTTTAACCAAGCTTATTTATTTTCTAGTGTGTGTTGTATGTACGGATGAAAAAAAAACAATTGTCGAATTTGTACCACACTAATCTATTCTGTGTCCAGTTTAGTGAAACATGGTGAATGTTCAACGCTTAGCTATTTATATCCTGTCCAGTTTTTTCTTTTAGTTTTAGTATTTTTGTCTTTCGAGAATGTTTTTTTTTTTTTTTTTGTTGCTACTTTGTGTTACTAGAAAAATGTTGATTATTTTTAGTACAAATCGAAACGTCTTTTTATTTTTACATTTTATCTATTTGTTTATTATTATATGATGAAGAAAATTAAACCTTTTAATACTGTTTCGTCTGTGATGTATACAATTTGAAATCAAAAATTTACTGAATACAATAATATTTTTAAAATTAAATTGAATAATATAACAGAATAATATCTACATCTATAAAATTACTAAATTTAAATAAATAATATAATTTTACTAGCATGCATTGGATTTTATAACGATTTTTTATAAAATAAACTAAAAATTCAATTCACATATGCCATCATATATTTTTATAAAAGTGTTTTTTTTTTATTATGGAATTATTAAACCACGTCATAAAAATGTTACGGGTATGAATTTGGCACATTTACTTCATCTGATCTACTCCAAATTCACGCGTAAAAATAACAAATAATTAGAAAAATGGTTTTTAATAATTTTTTAACTTAAAATTATTAATTTTAAATTAAATGGCTGAAGTTCAGGTAACACACATTTTATAACCAATCAAACTCATTAATCTGTTCATAAAACACACTTTCCAAAAACTAATATATTGTAATAGAAAAAAAATTGCTTAACATAAATCGATATTATCATACATATTTGGAAAAATCACAGAAATAATTTTCTTCCAATGCATTATTAAAAGATCTAAAATTGTGTTTGTTTGTTAAGTGAGTCAAAATATATTTTTGATGGGGCAATATCAATGTATGATAAAATAGTAATATTAATAGATGAGCTTTAATGTTTTGTATATTTATCACTCATCAGTCTAATCAAGTAATATATAATTATATTCTTATACATATAACTCGAGGATGAATATAATAAAAACATAAAAAAATAAAAATACGTACGTAATTTAAAATGAGTAGACTATCTAAATTTGGTGAATCGCTAAATTTTAAAACAGATTTGCTATTATTTGCTACTTTTTGACATACATTTTGAGTCAATTGAGTGAAGTGGGTGGGTGCTAATTCATGCACGTAATGAAATATGAAAATAAATATTCGTTTAATAATGTAGATGATATAAAATAATTATTTTATTACACCCATTAGAAGTTATATATTTAATTAACAATATAGTTTTATTTATTTTATTAAGAACCACATATTGTGAAATTGTTTAAATGTTAATTATAATAAAATATTTTCTTTATAATATTCTTTACTATGTTTTTAACCTATGATTGGATTTCATGTTATGTATCACAAGATATTCGTTTACTGTTTATAATTGTAATACGAACGTTTCATTTTTTTTGAAAGAACAATAAATGGAAAGGTGAGACAAAAAAAAGTTTCCTATCAAAAAATACATTTCCCATCGACAACCATCATTAGACAATAATGACCGTACTCGTATCATATTATTTGTCGAACAATGAATTCCACTGGGACCAATATTCGCTTGTATAACATGAACGAAACTCTTAAAAAATGTTCACAGACAAAATACGATATCTTGTTTTCTTCGACCAAGCGTAAATGATGTTCAATTAAAGTCTGTATAGTTAGAAAAAATGCAATTTGTTCCAATTGTTTGGCTATCTTCAATTTATTTCTAATGGAACCTAACAATAATTATTGTCAGTTCTTAAATACATTTCATTCTAAAATGACACAGTTTTTGTAGCTAACAAGTGTACGTTTTATCAATTAAATCGGTGATTTATATTTTCTATAAAACAAACTAATTGTAAGAAAAATTCTTTCGCATCCAGCATCGTAAAATACTAATAAAATAATAATATATATTATATTCTATGGGAATTCAACCTTTGTGTTATTTATTTTATATACCTACTCAACAAGTTTTAAGATTGCATGCACTTAAATGTTTTAGAACAATTTAATGTCATAAAATCCAGAATAAAACCGCTATATTTCATTATTATTATATATTAAATTGTATACGTGCTGATTACATCATGTGGGTTAGAAAAAATATTTTGAGAATTCGTATATTATAATAAAAATTAAATTGAAAAATTCTTATGAAATCCTTAACGGGTTTATATCATAGATTTCTGAGTAGTTGGCACATACTAAATACAATATAGGGTATAAGTATCTGGAGAATTGGACAATAATGCTCAATTAGATTGTTATTGAAAAAAACGTAAGTATTTATATGTTTAAAAGCGTAAAAATAAAAAATTGTTTTACATTTGTATAAATTGTAAATATATGTTATAGATTTCAAGTACGCTGTAAGTATTTGAAATACAAAAACTACCAAACTTATATTTCTCGATTAAGGATTGAAAAACCAACTACTAACACTTAAGCTGTATTCATAAACTCCCTGAGTATTTCTTTCAATGGTATATTATACGAGTATTTATTTTATACGCGAAGTTAATTCTTCAAACGTGGCATGTAACATAGATCAATTGGAATATACATATATTATACTTTTTATTTCGTTAAGACATAAATATAAACAAATAATAATAGTAATGGAATAAAAAAAATATTCATTGAATTTTATCTTATGCTCAGTCATATAATATATATGTAATATATATTTTTTCTTTTATAATTTATTTCTCCGAAAAAAATATTGATGTTTAAATGATCTCATTTTGACAAAAAAATTGCAAACTATTTGGTTATTGTGTTTTTTAATATACTTAACATATGTATAATATGTATATTCAATCATATATTCATAGATATGATTCACTATACTACTTTGACAATATTATACTATCAAGTATTTTCAAATGGGTACCAAATTATTATAATACTTAGATATTGTTTGTTGACAGCTAATGTTACGCAACTTTATCAATAAAAACAACGATACTCCTTTGAAATAGTTATAAAGAGAGTATCTCAGTAAGTTAAGCACTCACTTTTTAAGAATTCTTTCATTATTTTAACTTCTTTATTGTACCAACTAGACTCAATTCTCAGAATATTTTCTGAAAGAATACAATGTGCATATTTAAAATTACAGATATAAATATTTTTATTTAATTACTATTTTTTATAAATGATCTATTGACCATTATTTAAAAAATAATATAATGGCATCTAATTATTTAAGACTTTAATAAAATAATTATAATATTATTATAGGCACTCATAATTCTATTTTGAATAACATACGAAAATACTATAGTAAAAAAGAGAACTATTAATACAATAATATATATTTTTCTGTATTAGCTTTTAAGGTAAAGTATTTACATAATTTTTAAAAGTTGCTCATTGTAACTGATGTTATAGTATGGTTATAGTGGTATATCTTTTGATGAACTGAATAATCATTATGGAACCCAATGTTTACTCAAAATATAATAATTCATGGTTCATTTGACACGCAAAAAAATGGATTACTTTTAAATTGTTCATGTTCAAAGTAATTTTGAATCAGTACAAAGGAAATATTCTAAAAAATGGGTATAGTGATTAAAAATATAACGCAATTCTATTAAACTAAACTATATGTTTATATATTATTTTTTTAAACTTAATTTAACGTTAAATATATGCATATAATATGTTGTTGAGTTGTAATAAATTATTTTGAGTCATGGGTTAATTGTATATTCAAAATCCCATATCGATTATTGTTTTATAAATTTCCAATAAATTCTTGAATCTATTGAAAAAACAGCGTAAATAAATTTTTTTTTTTTTAATCAAACAATGTGTACATAGTTAAAATTATCTTAACCATTGATTAACGTTATATTTAGATATTTAGAAATATTATACTTCTCAGTCATTTTTACACATAGTTACATGCATAATGGATTCGTGTTGTTTTTCAAAATACAATTTATTTACAATGTATTGAGTACCACTATATTCAACTGTAATTATTGTATACCTACTATCATTCACACAACTATTATTATCTTGATAGTTTTATTATTTATAAACGTAAATTGTTTTCATATTTCTTGAAATTTATTCATATGATAATATCAATTTATTGTTAGAATCAATTATTTTATGTTTTGATGTAGTTAAAAGTTAACCAATAAAGTTGATTCGTTTGTTCAAAGTGCAAAGAGTAAGTGTTTATGTTTTAAATTTCAAAAACTTTCTCAAAAAGTTATGGATGGAGTAAACAATATATCATTTTCTCATACGTTATTAAACTGTAAGGTAGATTGTTTTAGACCATTGACGTAGGAGTTTGTTTTTCTCGACATTATAATACTCTTGTCAGTTACGAACCCTATCTGTAAAATGTTTTTTTGTATTATTTCTCTATCGGAATTTATCATTGTTCCATAGCACCACTATATACCTACGTTTAGTGATCGTAAAAATTAAGTTATTTATTGGAACTACGTCAATGCACATTTTTTTTTTCAATGATTTTTACTTAAATAAATATTAGACTGTATTATAGTAAAAAACAATTTCATGTATACCACTTATCATAATTACCATCGATAATGATAAAAAATGTTGTATTTTTATAATATTCAGTAATAAGATATCACTTTGTTTTTTTTTTTTTTTTTTTTTAACAGAGCTATTATATATTTATATATGCTGTCTGTATGGGTACTTTATAAGATCATATTGTTTAAGTTGATTATAAAATGTGAAAACACTATATAACTTTAATATCTGACAATTTTAAAATAAAATTGGAAAAATCAAGATTTAAAGGTATACAGGTTAAATGAAAATAATTTATAATTTATATACATACATACACACACACACACACACACACACACACATATATTATGATTTTATAAAATACGATGCGTTTTAATTAGTAAATAAGATGTTTAATTAAAGACGAACTGTAATGTATTTCGTCATTGATTAGGTCATTATAATAAATATGTTAAATTTGAATTCAGTGATAAATTATTGCGTATTATGAAAAACGC
Organism: Pentalonia nigronervosa; assembly: GCA_014851325.1. Taxonomy (NCBI): domain Eukaryota; kingdom Metazoa; phylum Arthropoda; class Insecta; order Hemiptera; family Aphididae; genus Pentalonia; species Pentalonia nigronervosa. Next base: position 194,009 of record JACXSJ010000411.1, read on the forward strand.
TTTTGATCTGTAATAAATCAACTTTAATTAACTTAAATATACTTTTAAGAATACTTTCTATTTTATTTGTTATTAGAATGCGGTTAGTTGAATTATTCTAAAAATTTCACTAAATTTATGAATTAGTAATTACAACATTTTATCATGTATTGTTGATATTAATTTATAAATCAATACCAACGTACAGTATATTGGTGTTAATAGGTTCTTTGTATAATTAGTTCAAAATTAGTCTAAATATTTTGTGAATATTACAGTGTATAATGTATATAAAACAACAATATACGCAATGAAAAAATGTTTCGTATCTCTACGATTAATTTGTATTTAATTACAATAAAATAACTAAAATAATTAAACGATGTTAAAATACTTGTTAATTTAATTTTAAAAACTTAATTATTTAATAAAAAAAATGGTGTTTAATTACACATAGGTTTATTTATTTATTTTTTTGTTTTCTTAAAAAAATACTAGACGGTTCTAATTTAATGACCTATTTAAGGTAGGTACTAATATTGTGTTCAATTTTAAAATCATATTAAAATTCTTAAAAATAAATATATGCACAATGCACACGTCATAATTGTCAAATGATAATTGTGTAATAATAATAATAATAATAAAGTAATACAAGCATAATAATTATGTAATTATTGCAATAGCTCTCTTCGCGCAAAAGTCAAAATCTACATGTATATTGTATATATAATACATTGATACGCATACACAAAAGTAAAGTAATGTAACTCTGCTTGACCTTTTTTGTAATAAATTTGTATAGGAAGCCCTATTATAGAAAACAATATTCAAAACTCTATTGTCAAAAAAGCTAGTCATGCAATTTTTTAAAGAAAAAAAAATATTAATTATATTAATTAAAACCTCATTACGTTGTGTCATGTTGGAAAATAAAATTGAAAAATGGAAAATAATAATCGTTAGTGTGAGAAAAAAATACATACAATTTTACATGAACAGTAATAAACAAAAAAAGTAGTCTCCACACTTTTTTACAACATTGGCATTTAGTTACGATCACATTTTATTTGTTTGTACATACATTTATATTTAATTTTGATCTAATTTTTGAAATATGTTTTTACCTAATATTTCATCATTATTCATTATACGTGGTGCGTTAATTATTGATTGGTATAACGTAATTTAATGTCATTAATTATTTGAATTTTATCTATTTTTATGATAATCTTTAATTATCACCGACTGTATAGGTACTCCATATTAGTTCGTTTTTATATTTCATTTATGAAACTTATCTTTTGGATTATATATAGGAAATTTAATTTTACTTTAAATTATGTCAGAGAACTGATTACAAAATGTACATAACTAAATGTCATTGAATCGAATTTATTTGTAGAATAGAGAAAAAAATAAATACATACATAATAAATAAAACCCAAAATGAGAAGAAAATGTCCCAGTGGGTTGATATTTATCTGCACAGACCTTATCCAAAATTATGTGAGAAAACGTTCACCCTTCTTCTTCGTTATACGATAGCTATTCATTTGATGTCCATACGAGATTTACGAGCTTCCTCTCCCGTTAATTTCAACTGAGTGCGTATATGCGTCGTCGATACTATCCGACACCGGGGGATATATTATCAAGGATATTTTCCTTGAAAGTTTTATACACACATAACGTAACAAGTAATAACCGTATCGGCCGTGTTTCTCATAATTTTTATCTATATGTATTTTGATATTATGTAGCGACTAGGATGAAGAGAAAATATCATAAAAGCACAACACATATCTATATCTGAATTTATTACACTGATCTCAAGAATTCTTCAACGACACATGCTGAAAACATGGACCCTAGTAATATAATAATAATAATAATAATAATAATAACAATAATAATAATAATAATAATAATAATAATAATAATAATAATATAGATGCTATACGTAATACGATACAACAGTCCATGAACGACTTCTATTTTTTTTTCATGTTTTGAGATTATAAAATAATATTACTTTATTCTCTCTTTTTTTTGTGCTATCATGCATTTAAACATCGTTTAATAATGCAGTAATAAATACCTGTGTATCAAAAAAATATATATACATATATAATATATTTAAATATAATGAATACCTTTCGAGACAAAGCATTAATAAGTAACTAATGAAGTTAAAATCATTCATAAATGTATAAGTGTTTTTTAAAACTAATTTTTTGATATATATCATGATTTATAACTATATTTTCAGGGATGAGTTTTATTTACACACAAAATTATCTATCGATACATTTTATAAAAATAAATATATCTGTATAAGCTGTATTTGTTGTCATTCATCATTCATTTAAATTTAACAATGTCATTATATTAAAGTATTTAAATATAAATGCGTGTACAATACATTAGCATTATCAGTACAATTACATTATAAATAATATAATTTTAAATAATAATATTAAGAAGAATTAAAACTGATTTAAACTGTTATAAATAGTCACGGCGAATAATTATACATTGTTATTCAACTATATTAGTGATAAATATTATATAAATATTTGCAATGATGATAGCTGATTATTACACTTTTTCACTTTTTAGCTTAAATTACATTTTTAGTTATTTATATATTAATTTTTATGATAATTTAAATATTTTATATTCTAAGTTAAATAAAGGTCTGAGTAGTTTATCGAAACGGATATGTAAAATTATGAATTCATTGTATATACTGATGGAAAACTGTTATGAATGGAGAAGGGCTTTAAATATATTTGTCTACAAAATAATTCATATTATTGATAATTTCGACTAATTTCGTCAAAAATTTCGAACTTAAACAGTAACAGAAAATTAATGTGACTTAATACTAAACTTTTTTTTTTTTTGAATTACTGTAAGAAAAACATAATATGATATACTTTGAATTCAATTTTTAAGGTTTTTAAATCTCAAACAAAAATTATATCATACATAAGTGGAAAAGAGTCAAAGTATTCTTAAATTTGTATTATGTCTATAAAATGCTTATATAAATATTTTATGAAAATTTCAAGACTACAACAATTTGTTTTTGAATTAAAATAATAAAACATAATCAGTTTTGTCAAAAACTGGATTTGCGAACATATTTCTTATTACATTCTGTATTCAGTATATATAACGTAACATTAGAAGAGCAAACAAAGGAATAATACATCTTGAAATAAAATTCAACCATAAAATAGCCCAAAATTGAAAACAAAACAAAAAAAAAAGTGTTAAAAATTGTCTCTCTGTCAATATATTATTCAATTACGTATTCGTTGTCCATTTTGGAATTTATGAATTATTTATTTTTGGCATTGGGAAGGAATAACTAAATAATTAGACGAAATTGTGCCACTATTTTCTCAACAAGCATCGAGAGTTTTTTTCTTACATATTTATCAAAAAAAATGCAAGAAAAAAGTCAAAAAACAACTTCTTGAAAGTACCAATAAATAAAATTGGCTATCTGCTGGAAATTTGGTACAATTGAACCGATTGGATCTAGTCTTCTGATCGAGATGTTGTTCACAGGAAAATAAAAACTAAACATCGTTGTAAAACCACTTTATCTCCCATTCCACTCAGAATAGAAAACATTTAACTTACTAAGAATATAAAACATTTAACTTTGCCAATAAATTTGATGAGTTAGGTATTTTTGGTGTACTTATTCATATGAAATATATTTAGACTACAACTGATGATTTTATCTTGTTTGACGATAACATGTTACATAATATGAAATAAAATATCAATAATCTATAGACATGTCATCAATTATACATATTTTTTGTTTTTTTTTATCATTTTAAGTTCTAAGTATAAAAAAAATATATTTATACCTATCACCTGCGTTCTAATTTTAAATGCAAATATACAAATAAATAAAATAATAATAGTAATACAAAATAATCAACGATTTAGATTAGGAAGCCATCTTTTGTGATAAATTCCATTAAAGATAAAATGCCTGGAAATCTCAAAAATCGTTAAATTTATATTTAGTTTCATTTACTCGTGTAGAAGGCAATATCGATTTGGATTATAACTGGAATTGATTGATTAACCATTATTTGTGTTGATATAGATTATAGAATCATTGTCGTTATAGCAAACAGAATATTTGGTAAATGTCCAAAAGCAACTATTGATAGTAGAACGTGCATTTTTAATATTCATAGTTATGTATAGAAATAGTCTTGTTTTATTAAAAAATTGTCATATGTATAAACATGTATAAACAAAGTAAATAGTCTGTGGCGAGTAAAACGTGTTTTAGAAATAAATTACTCCTGATAATTCGATTTCTTTCATTTTTCCATACTTACACCAATAATGTAATGTGTAAAGTTAGAGAAAGTACAAACTTTTTTACTCACTATCCATAGTCTCTGGCTTGTACAATAAATATTTTTAACTTGCCATGTTCAAACGAATCGCTTGGTGTTTGTGTGTTATTTTTCACCTTTCAAAAATTACACAATATTATGTCTCCCATGAATAATATAATAAATTCACTTACATACAGCAAAGGCCATTTCTCGAGATTGACGATTTTATTTTTTGCTTTGTTCTCCAACCCCGCCCTTCCCGCTTATTTATGCGAACCGACCCCATAATTAAGTTGATGTTACATAACATGGACGAAGTTACCAGGGCCATTTTCTAAACAGCGAAAAGCTTTTAAGTTAAATAATTTCTTTCGTCCGCACTTCTCTTTCACCATAAATCATCTAGCACCGTATACAAACAGCGTAACATCAACTCTTGTTTCTAATAACTTGAATACACTAACAATTAGTTGTTATTGTCCTGGAGTTAAAATATTACACGTTCCAAATTATGATACGATAGACAATTTGAACAACGCTATTGTGTAGCGTATAATATATTATTATAGTTATATATTATATTATATTATAGATGATAATCACGACCATCTGGCAGTATCATCTGTTGGTGTTAACTTTTAGAACCGGATTAAAACTCTTATAGTAAGTTTTTATTAATTAATGGATACATTTATAAGCCATATAGCACGGCGATGTTGTTAGAGTTTACTATAATTAATATGCATTTTTTTGTGTGTATTCCATCTTAATACCTCGATTATGTACACTTAAAATTAATCTTACCGATGTACCGGTTAACGAGTTGATATATATTTCAAATAAACGATTCAACCGAAAAATTATGGTTTGCTATTTCACGTATAAAACGAAAACGTATCTCACGAAAATGAAATTTTAAAAAAATATGTTTTGGAAACTAATTAAAATTAATAGTAATATTATATTATTTTTACAAAAATGTGGTAAAAAAAATCTTATGAACACTTTGTTGATGTCTATATCAAACATATATTTTGTTTAAAAAATATATTCTTACCAAAATTATTTTGATAATATGTTTTATAGATGAATATTGTTTGCTTGTTTTAAAAGAACACAAAATGATCCGATTCCTATTTTATTACGAAAACCGATAAAAAAATATATAATAATATTTATGGACAACAAAATAATATCACACGATGTTATTTATTTGAAACATGGCAGATGTTTTATGGGTAATTTGGCATTTTGATCTATCATTGGATTTATGGAGTTAATAATAAATAATAATCCTGAAATCGGTTTATGGTTTGCTCATGTAATGTGAATGGTTCAAACATATTCGATTTGCCATGAGTTGAGTGTCAAACTAAATGATTTCAATATGTTTAAATTATACGCAAATTATACAATGAAGAGAAGATAATATTGTTGCATTACAGATATGTAGTGTCTATCGGATATAATATTATGATGAATTACCATACGAGATCAAATTATTTAAACCTGAGTTTAAATTATGCGATTCATTTTTCATACTATAATTTATAGAAACTTGTATATTTTAGAATTTTCATTTTATAAAATTAATAACCAACTTGTGTTGATAAGATCTAAAGATCTAATAAAATGTTTAACATCATATTGTTAAAATTTGGTAGATTTTTTAAAATTGTCAATCAAAGTTCTTGGCCATTAAAAAAAAAAAAAAAAATTATCACAATATTATTTTTAGATTTTTTTTTATGTATTTGTAATATTGAATCCAGAATATAAGGATTAGTATATAAGTACTTTTTCTATAAAGTGTATTTAACTATTAAAAAATATTTTTGAAACCATGTAAATAAGAATTATTTTTTTATTATCACTTTTAAAATATAATAATAAAGTCTATTATTTAAGACACAATGTTTAACGAAAGATTGCTATCAATTTATTTAAAATGATAATAATCAGGGCTCAGGATTAGATATTTTTGTATATTTAACTTAAAACAATTGTGTTTAAAAATCTTAATATTTCATAATGTGTTTTCAATTCTAAAATTTGTGCTTGTATATTTTAGCATATTTCTGAAAAATGCATACTGATATTACTTTATAAAATTATTTAAATTTAGTAAATATTGATGCCATAATTTTTTTCTTTTGCAACAATTATTTCAGAGTTTAGCTAGAATTAAATTTACGAATGCATATTATAGAATCTCGTGGATGTTTTAAATTGATATAATAATAAACGAAGGAATGAGTGAATGGGATGACATTGAGGAACTGTCAGTTGTAGATTTATCCAGTTTTAAATAAGTATGAACCAATCGAAAATCATACCATGTGATGTCGTAAAAAGTATTTTAAAGTACCTACAAAAAAATACCATAAGATAATCATTAGAATTTTAAATGTTTTGAAATCTTAAATTAATTATTGTATAACTTCATACTGTTATTAAAATATTTTTTATAGATATATTATAAAATATTACATATTGATTTTATTTTGTATATTATTTTATTAAATTAATTCCATACGAAGGTTAAAAGCATACTAATAATAATTATTTTTCTTAAAATTAAAGTTTAATTAAAAAAAAATGTTTGTATCTGTAAACACTTTTACTAGTAGAGAAAACGCTCCTATCATCAACTTCAATAAAGGTTTTGGGTAGCAAATTGAATCTAATTAATACTTTTAGAAGATCAAAATTGATAATTCATATTTAAATTTTTTAAATTGTATAGCCTTGAAAATATAATACAGGAGTCCTCACGAGTAGTTCATACTATAACCAAAAAATCCCTGATAATCCTATAGTGATAGGTGAGAATGAAATGCTTTTTTTTGCAAAAATAAATTTAAGCTTCCTATTATTATTAATTTATACCTAAATTATTTTAATATAAAATATCCTAGGCTGACATACCATCTACGCTCAGAATCGTTTTTCGTATATAACAGTAACATAAACTGTAATACATCCATTACAGTGATCCACTCCAACTGTACATCAGAGCGGTACCCACTTGTTCACATTTTATTCTTTTGTATCCTTCTTCGGGAATTATAATAATTATTATAAAATTATTGTAATTAGGTGTATCATTGTTTATTTATAAAAATTAAAAAGAGAACTCGTTTTATCTGTTGTAAGACGCTTAGTTCTGTTAACTATATTTATCATGAATACACCATAATATGCGACCAAGTGGTTAATTAACAGCTTTATTTTTTTTTATTGAGATTAACTGTTGCCTATGCAAAGTTTTCAATTACATAAGTTTTTTTTTTTACAACGCTATTACATTTACACTCGATTTTACTTAAATACAAATTCAACGTTTTTATGTGCAAAAAACATCAATATTAAACACAATGGAAACACTTATTTTGTGCACAAATAATGTTAATGGAAGACGGAGTTGAATAATATGACCAAAGCGCTTAATGTTATTCCTCTTGCAATAATACTTTCAGATTTACAGAATATATTATTGATGTTAATTTTTTTACTTAACTTTCATATAAAAATATTTTTTATATAAAATATGATACGCCTATTCTAACGTTTCATACGTGTTTCATATTCCAATTGCAAATAATATATTACACAAAATCTGCACTTTATCCATGTTCATTTGGAATTCAATACTCCTTACAGCGAAAGGCTGGAAGGGACTTGGCATTTTTGTAACTAAAATAATTTAAACGTTATGTACACCGACTTCATGATATCAAGTATATTTATATTGTTAGAAACTGAAAAAAAAAGGTGGGCAAGTGCGTACCATAATGCTTGTACATTAGATGTTGTGTGGGTCTCTCAAATTGATGTGTTAAATTTGAATCCAATAATATAAAATCATTTGTATATGAATTAAAATTCTGAGCGAAGATGGTTTGTCAGTCAATATTACAAAAATTTTATTTTAAAGTAATTTATTTAAATGTTGACAAAACAGTAGGTTGAAATAATTTTTGAAAAAAAATATCTTTTAATGTAGATACATTAAAGTTTTTAAGTACCCACTAATATTATTTTTAAAAAATAAAAAAAAAAATAACTAAAATTGTTATTTTCCGTCTAAACATCTAACTTCGTACAAATTTAAAATTAAAATACACCGATATTAAAAAAAAAAAAACTGTGTTTATATAATTTCTTGATTTTCTGGTAACAGTATAAAATACATTAAAGATAAGAAACTTTGTTTTAAATTTTAAATTCTTAGCTATAAAAATTTAATATTTTATACATTTTTAATAATAATATAATTTACAACATTTTTGTAATTTTGTCAAAATTTCATCTTAAAATGATTATAAAAAATAAAACATACCTATGTATCTTTAATATTTTTGAAACAATGTACTAGGAATCATGTATTAAATTTTTAAGATCTTTAAATGATATTTATAAACGAAAAAAAATGTTATGCATATAAAACACTTAAAAAAAAACAAAATATTTTGAACATTTTATCCTGTATAGAAAATGTTAAAACAAACATTTGCTAAACATTTTAAGTATTTAAAATTGTTTGTTTTTCAGTTATAACAAATCGTTAGTTTACAGGTGAATATCCAATGTCAAAAAAATGTGTACTTATGATTTGAAAATTTTTGTGATTTTGGTAAAAATTATTTTATTGACTATAATTTAAATAAAACTAATAAAAACAAACATTTCTATAAATAGATCAGATATTAAAAACATTTTGAAAATATTATAACATATAATATAAAATGCTTATATAAATATTCGGTGAAAAAATTATGTATCTATTTTATAATTATTAAGTGCACCAAAAAAAACAAAATCGATTATTTCAAAAACTGGTTTTGCTCAAAAATTTCAGTTTTTTTCCAATTTTTTTTTTGTGTTTGATATTACTGAAGTTTTTGAAAACTGCCTCTTTTTGGCCTCTGGAATACACCAATTAGATTCATTTTTCCACAAGAAAAGATACCGAAGTTTAAAATCGAATCATTATTTTGACTACCTACCATATACAAAGATACAAAAAAAAAAAATGAATAAAAACGCATCATTGTAAAATCAATACATTGCTTCGCTCCGAGTCTAAAATGTGTTTTAACCTATTTATCATTTTGTAGACTTATTTAATACCTATAACTCATATATAAACACATACTGCAGCTAAATTAATCTAAAATTGTACGAGTTCCTATAGTAAAAAAAAAAAAAACCCGACGCTTTTATACAGTTGTTTTTGTATAGTTCATAAAATCGTTTTTATGATTTGGGAATTGCGGAATCGGCATGTTATTCTGACATTTTGTGGATGAAATATAGTTATTTGATTGATGAAGTGTGTAGTTGAAATAATAATATTGAAATTCAATTATATCTGTGTAACAAAAACATTTTTTTAACAATAAAACAATCTAAAACAAAGTTTTATTTTGTTAAAAGTATTTATAAATTGGTTGTATTTAATTATGAACGTGGACTTAACTTTATTCTTATAGCGTATTTTGTTGTAATAAATAGTACAATTTTCTAAAAATACAAAACTACATAACCATTGAAATTATAGTTATATTACAACAAGTTAATGTTGATATTAAGTAACTCGACATTCATTAATGTAAAATTCATGATTTTTTAAACATTCAAATTCTAAATTGATATGAATTAATTAAAATATATTTTCCACTTAAACACTTGGTGACTATTGGATGATATAATCATACAACAATTTTTTATTACATATTTGTATACAAACAAGAAAACATTTTTAAACTTGATTTTGCGGAAATTATAAATTTTATAGTGGTAGAAATAAACTGAAAATAGTTATTTAATATTAAATATTTTCTTATTGATTGTAGCATCAAAACCGTTTTTTTAATTTTTTCACGTTATTATAAATTAATTATTATTATATACTTTTTTGAATGTTTACAATATGTATAATGTAAGATAGATTACTTAGGGTATCCGTGTTTTTTCTATTACTTATATACAAAAAATTAAAGACATTTTAACTTAATAAGCAACTTGCTTTTATAATATATTATTTTCTTGAATTTAAATTAAATTTATTCATATTAGAAGTTTTATGTGGAAAGGAAATCAAAGAGAATTTAAAAGTAACTTGTGAAAACTTGAATTTTAAGATTTCGAAATAAACAAAAAATATTGCACTGTTTATATTATTTTTCATCATTATTATCAACCAAGTGTTTCATAAAGTATCTAAATTTTTATTTAATAGTTTGAGAGAAACAGATTTAAATTTCCTGTTTCTATATTAACTTTGTTACTACGTTAACTTTTCTCATTTAGACATCAAAACAATTTTAGAAACCCGTAAGTATTTTAAATTGCTTAACTATAATTTCATTAAATTCAGAAATTTTAAATTCATTTTTTGGAATGGATACTACTAGTTTGACGTATGACCTTATTTGATAGAAATACGTAAAACGAGGTTTTGGTTTTAAGCTATGATTGAAAAATTGAAATGTACAGTTTGGGTTAAAGCAGTTGTAAGTAGTCACCCGCTAATGTTGACATAGTTTCGCCCTTTTTGTATAATACTATAATAAAATTCTTAAAAACTAGATAATTAAAAAAAATCGATTTCCTCTTTTTATATTTAAAATCAAACACATTTTAATATAATATTAACTTATCTTAATTTAATATCAAAGTTGAATAAACACTATAATTGAATCATATTTATAATTTACGATAAATTCAATCAAAACCTTATAATTTTTTAGTATTATAAATTATGCATAAATTTGATTTGGTTTATATTTAATTTTAAGCATAATCCAAACTATGTTAAAAAAGATATAGAAATGTTTAGCGGAAAAATAAAAAGTATGATGTTATGAATGTATGTTATTAAGAATTTCATTGTCACTTTTATATTTTAGAAACGTCAGTAAAAAAAATATATAATTTTTATATAAATATTTGTTTATCTTTAAAACGTTTTTGTACGCTACTCTTTTCACCGAATTCTTACTTATAAAATATTGAACATGTGTTTATAAAAACTGCCGAAAACACAATTAGAAATAGGAATTTTGATTTTATCACAACAATTTTATAAAAACCAAAACTTTGGTGTTTTAAAAAAACATGAGTTATTTACACAAACAAAATATAAAATTACAAAAAATAAATTGAAAAAAATAATATTTTTATATTATTAAAAATTAAATTAGTATACGTTGTATTTTCTTTCAGACATTCATATAATATATATATATATACATAATATCATAACAATGTTTAATGACACCGTTTTTAGTACTGTATATGTTAGTAATACGGATAATTGAGAGTTTACTGTTCTTGTGATCATAAATGTTTTAAATATGAACTAAAAATAATTTAAACAATTAAAAATTATTCTGCGAAACCTTTTATTGCGAGTATTTTAAAAAAATCACAAGAAAAATTATGAAAACTTGACATTTTTTTTTTGTTTAAAATAGATTGAATTTTATGAAGTCAAATACATAGTTTTTGGATTTCAGGAATTTATCTACTAATAGTATATATCAATGTTACGGTGTTTATTTTTTATTATGAAATAAAATGTAAAAAAAATACTAATAAATGCTTAAATTTATTGTACCCGATAACTATAAATGACTTTGAAACTAGGTATCATACAAATCTAACCAGTACAAAGACTAACTAGTTAGTTATCATTTATTTTACACTTTACTGGTTCTTTTGTTCAATAATGATTCTAAAAATATTTAAAGTAAATATGTATGCATACATTCAACATTCAACACACGCCTCGATGCACAAAATAGTAGACTCCTTTGTTAAAAATCTCGAGAAAATAGTGTGCCTATAGAAATGTGTAGTGTAGTAGTTTAAATTTAAATCGATGTTGAAAAAAATCTTTGATCAGGACACAATTTTTTAAGGGATTTACTAGATTATTTACCTAGAAACATAACCATTTATCTTGGCGTACAATGTTGTTTTTTATTATGAGGTTCTCATTCCTAATTGTTCAACCAATACACAGAATCAGAGTTATTCACAAAATGATACTCATTTGAAACATATTATGGTAGTGCACATGTATCGAATGAAATAACAAAAAAAAAATGAAACTGGGTTAAAATTGTTTGAATTTTATCGAAAGTAAAACATCAAAGTCGCTCAAAATATTTCCATATAGTTTATGGAGTTTAGTACGTATTATTGTCACTAAAAATATTTTTTACAGAGATATTTTTCCGGGTATTTCTTTTGTTCTTAACTAAATATTTTAAATATTTGATTGAATGATGTATACTTTGTAATTTCTAATATTTTAAAATTGGTTTTTTTATACAATAAAAGTTTTTTTTTTATTAAATCTATGGTTTGATTTTTCATTTTATTTTCCATTAATTTTATTTTATAACACATAACAATCTACTTTAAATCATTTTAAACGAAATAGGTGTATACTTCAAATAATATAATACAATTATTATTGTATTTACGATATTTTTTTTTTACATAACCTAAAATATTACATATACTTATTTTATCATAAAATTTTATTCATTCAACTAAATTTCTAATTAATTTATAATAATACATTTTTTTTTCAGTTTTATTCAATTATTTATATATTTTTAATAAACGCTTCATTTTAAACAGCAATAATAGTATTTTATTTATACTTATATGTGAATAACGATGGTCGTACGACCAATTTAAAACACAGTAAAAAACATAATATTAAGGATTATCAAAATATATCTCCAATTCCCGAAAGACAAACTATTACCAATAACAAAACAGTTATAAATTATTATGTGTTTATGTATTAGGTATGAGGAATATTATGTATTAAGTAATTTAGTGGAGTTCGGTAAATTTAATTTTTTTTATATTCTTCATTTTAAAATGTTTCTAAAAATTAAATTAAATCAGTCATTAAAATGCTGTTTTTGATATCTACCAAAATATATTTTATTTTTACTATTTTTAATAGTACTATTTATAATGCATTATGTAACACATTAAAAACATATTAGATAAATGTATAATTGAATATAAGTTTTAAACATCAAGAGTTGGTTAATACTTTAGAACACATATTGAGGATTAGAAATCAATGCAAAAACCATTTAAAATAATTTAATAAAGCTCTAAAAATTATATTAAAATGCTTTAAAAAGCTACAAAAAATATATATATATCTTTTTTATATTAATATTATGTTTATCGTTCTTTATTAATTTATTATAATGTCATAGGTTCAAAATAATTGTTAGATTTCACAAGACAGTTGTATTTTTTTAAAATTTCATTGTTAATTTATAAATTTAATAAATAGGTATATTGATTTTTAGATCATTTACATAAATAAATTAATCAATAGTATTACAAATTTATTTCATATAATATCTTCTGAGTGGCGTGGTATTGTGTGATCAATATTAATATTTTTTTAAGTTTTCAAACAAACATTTTTAATAGATTATTCTTTCTAATGTATTGTCACAAGAATTGTTCAGAAAATTCTTTGATAACATGGTATAAAATATATGACTTAATTATAAGACTTATGATACGACGATATTATAATATGGATAAAAAAGGTATTATATTATATATTTTGAAAATTAGTCTTTTAATTTTAATTAAATGTCTTTTAAATTAATATTAGAAAATTTTAGTCTTGTTGTCATTATTTCACATTTTTCCATCATTGTGCTGTATCCAAATTATAAATATGTATAGCCTTCGATCTGACTATATGATATAGGAATTTTATTTAAAATAAATTACAAATATTCTCACCCTAAAAACTTTAAAAAGAAACAGTCGAAGTTTTATTTTTGATTATCTTAACGTGTTTTAAGTCTAAAATAAATGGTGTGAAGTCATAGTTTAATCGAATTTTTCAAACTTACACGTATATAATGAGCCCATAACTGGGTATATCATGCACTACTCATTAGTAATTAAATTTAAAATTTAAAAGAACAGTGAATCATAAGTTATATAGTTATGATAAGAACCATTATTTTTTAATAAATCCGAAACCCGGATTTAAACCAATTTAAAGCTATTTTCATTTTTAAGTTAGAATATTTAGCTATATTATCGTTTTAAAACCATTTATAATACTACGTTAATCATATGACGTCTTGTGTACACATTCACAATGACAGCATTTGATAACGGTAAACAGACTTTCTATTGACGTCCTATAATGTAAAAATATAATATAAAACACTCATCAATTATAAATACCTATTTCATTTAGTGGTAATTGAAAAATAAACGATCGTTTAGCCATAAATATTGGTAATTTAATACCGTAAATGAGTTTCCAAGTTCAACGATATATAAATAGTTAAAAATGAAAGATATAGAAAAATAAAACCGTAAATTCAATGAGAACGAGTAAAAAGAAATAAAGAATTTAATACTGATATTATATAAGAATATGTTCACTAAAATACGACAAATTAGGCGATTAATTTGATATTATCAATCAATTTTATCAAAAATAGTTGAGATTAATAAAAAAAAATGTATTAAAGAATTTAGTTATTATATAGTTCAAACTTTCCAGGTAGATCCTTATCACACTATATATTGTAAAATAAATTAATTTATGTTTGCAAAATTACTTGTTTAGGTTTTTAAATTTTATGAAATTGAATATATATATTTTTTTTTTTTGATACAAAATTTCAACGTTTAAATATCGAGTAATTAACTCATAAATTCATACTTATATAAGCAAGCTTTACTTTGAGAAATAATAGTTGAGTGTTATTGTGAGTATACTATAAAATATCGATGTGCTTAACTACATTAAATTATACATAGGTCACTCATCAACGTTCCAAATACAAGCTACCTTATTGAGATTCATGATTTAAAAAATTAATTTTATTTTTACAACAATTAAAATTGATCAATGACCAATACTTGGATGTACTATTATACTGATTGTACTATAAAAATAAAGGTAACAAAAATATGTTATTTAAATTATAATAACGCATTGATAAAATGAATTTGATATTTAGTGGATCACTATACTAGTAATAAAATTAAAAAAAATAAGTATATAGCTAGTCGAAATAAACCAATTGAGTGTGATGACCAATAGGAATACAATTTCATTTAGTGATTTAGTTTTAGCGAAATTCATCAATGTCAGTATAAATGGTCTCAAACAATCCCGCCAAAACTCTGTCACTTAAATTGCGAAGAATAAGTACCAAGGAAGTCATGCGTTTGAAATTCGATTTATTTTAATGTGGTTTTAACGTAAAATAATAGACGTTTTATTTTTCCTTTCAGACAAAGTTGAATTTTTTTTTGATCAAATTAATCAGTTGTTAACTTATCAAATATTTTAGTTAAATAACATTTATTATAAAATTGGTCAATTGAATTTATTTTATATATGATAAAACCACAATTCAATCATTTAAATATCGACTTTAAAAAAACTATTTTCCAAAATTATTTCTTATTTATAATATAATAAGTTGATAAAAAGTACAATATCACTGATAAAAAAATAACCGTGTTAATTTATTTTGATCTATTATAAATTCTAAATGTTATTTAGGATCTCAATTTATGGATTTCAGAAAATTGGTCCACTTAAAATCCAAAAAAATGACTTAGTCTTGAAATGCAATGTTGTTTCAATATGTAAATAAAAAAACCAAAGAAGTTACTCTGCTATGTAGTTATAGACTGTAGGTATCGAGTGTATCACGTCGTCGATTAAGTCGTTGTGATGGATGTGTAAAATTTGAATTCAATTATAAATCATTGCAAAAAATAATTTTTAGTGGAGACAATCTATCAAACTATATCTTTATAGAGAGAATAAGATAGTAATATGAAATATTGAATTAATTTTTATCAAAAACAAATCACTTATTATAATAAAATATATAGTAATTAATAATTATCACAATACCAATTTATAATATAACAGTTTGTCGCGGACATTGGATGACACGGACCTGTCGTTATTACGATACGGAATTGAATAAAGGTAGATAATCTAACCGGTAGTTAAAAAAATTAAACACATCATATCCTGGAACGGGTTTATACAGAAATGTTGGTGGAGAAGAGGTCACAGAAATATATTCCACTTGCTCGACTACTGGATCGGAGTGAAATGTATAAGTGTCGAAAGCAATGCCAAACCAAGATGTCTCATTGGTCATTAGGCACGTGATTTATACATTATATAGATTCAAAGGTTTCAAGATATCTGATGGTTAAAAGCCTCCAATTTTTCTATACACAGTACTAGTACTGTCAACTGTATATGTGGGATATAGCTATTTTTTTAGATATTAATGTCTTACACGATGCTTTAAATGTATTGTTGTACATCCAATAACGGTGTGGTCAGGTAGGTAGCAATGTAGTTCCATATTTTCCACCTTGCTCCACCATACCAGATTGAAAAAAAAAGGTGCCTAGATATCTATGTATCTAGATTTACAGTTTTTCTTAAACTTTTATCTTACGTTATTGACGTAATATTATTAGTTATTTAGTGATTGTTGATTAACGTACAATGATTTTTAAGATACTGCAGTAATATTATGTTGTAGTTAAATAATTAAAAAAAATATATATTATGATTAGTGGTTAGTTATATATATATATACAAGTTTTAATAAAACAATGATAATGCGTTAACTTTTATAGAACTATGTACTCATATTATTATGTACACTCAAAGTCACGTAATACGTATAATTAAATAATAAGATCGTTCGGGCGATCATGTTTTAAGCGGTGTTGAAGAGGTGTTATTAACACCGTGTTCGTTGAATGAAATTGATTAAGTAATTAGTTATGGAAATAATTGGGTCTAGAGTTTTTAAATAATGACGGATTTTTTGAATATGAAAGTCTTCGTCAAAGTCATAGTTTCTCACGAGTACATACATCATTTAGCATATATTTCGATACTATTCTTGATACTTTGTGTTGAAAAGTTAAGATTTTGTCGGCGCGAGTGACGTGTGAAGACGTCGGTTTACTCTAAATAGTGTTACGAGTAAATGAGTTGTAGTGGGCGCGCGTAAGATTTGTTTATATATTAATATACCGAGTAAAAATCGTTTTTGTTTACATAGTTCAAAAGTCTAAATAGAGCTGTACACAGTAAAAATGTTCACTTATTAAAGTCTATTCTCAACAAGGTGACTCGACCTCGCCTGCGCGGAGCGTAACTATAATACTTGTGACAGCATTTGAGTCTCGTGATATAAGTGTAGATACGTGATCCGGAAAAAAATCTATCAGCGTGGACTTGACGTGATATTTCATAACAACTTCAGAACAATTCATTTTTTTTTTTCGTTTGTTTCTTTATAGTAATCAATTACGCGTAAAGTAATTTTGGATAATATTATGGAACATGTTCACGACGAAAAAAAATTTTTATTATTTAATGATAGAAAACATGCTCGTATAGTATTCGAAATTAAATATTTTGATGATGGACAAATATTTTATTTATAATGACATTTATTTACAGAAAAATTTTGTTACAAATGTTGTATTATTATCTATTCTCATTGTGATGTTTATTATGTGATAGGCAAATACAATTAATATAATATTAATACAACGCGTCTTGTTTCACCACAATTATATTATAGGTACCAATTAACATTAGAGCTAACATTGTCAATCAAAAGTTATTCTCTTTTTCAACTTCATAAAATAAAATAAAAATTCTTTAGAAGGACTGAATTTAATTTGTTCTGAACAAGGTCTACAATGATTATAATATACAATGCATTCTAAAATAAAATATTTTAAAATCTGCGAATATACTATAATGGGTTTTCACTCCCGTGAATTTTGTTCAATATACATTAGGAGTTTGAGCTTAAAACTTTATAAGCCTTTCTGTTCGTTATAGGGGGCGCCTAAAAACTTTGATTTGAAACTTGAATCTTAAACCTACACTACTTACAATAGATGTGAATATATTATTTTGCAGTTCAACTATTTTTGTCAGTTGTCAATTTTTACTAAATTATTATTAATGTTTATATGTTATCCCGGAAAACAATAGTGCTGCAATATTCAAGAAATCCATATGTTATTATAACATTATAATAATCTACAATATTACACATGTCTATTAAATATGCGTCACAAAATTTTTTTGTGTTTATATTTTAAATCTAAATTCAATGTAAAATAATTATCTAACGCTGTATATAGGATTTTAAATATTATAATATTATCTATGTGTCTCGTGTTACAAGTTAAAAGGAATTTTACTTAAATAATGTATTTAGTAAACTATTAATTAAAATTATTTAGTTATATATTTAAATACAATATAATATAACACATTTTTTATTTCAGATAGGTCTTGAAATGTTTTCATTAATTTTAATAGAAATAATATAACACAAATCTACGATTTAATTTGTAGAAAAAATAGGTTTTATAGGTTTTTGTTTTATTTATTTACTACTTTAAATACAGTATAGTAAATTATATAGTATAGTATAGTTTTTAATGTAAAACAATAATTCAATCGAAAATAGTGTTCGTTGTGTGTTCACGTACATTTGTTTACATTAAATAATAACATTTGTTTTTTGATTCAATATTTACAAATAAATATATATTATTTTATTTGCAAATTGTAATTACATTTTCGTTCGAAGTATATTTTATTTTAGAAATTAATTAATTATTATTGTCTTATGCATACAACACAATTTTCAATTACATATTAAATGTGTAAAATATTGATTGTTCTTAATTTATACATACACGGCAACAGCGTTTTTTTCTTCGTTCTTCGAGTTTAGTAATAATTAAATTATATTTGAGTTCTGAAACTTTTAATTCTTGTAAATGACATTGCCTTGGGACTTGAAACAGATATGTATGATGCTATGTTGGTAGCTATAAATTGTAGGCTACCGACGAATTCTGTTGTTAAGTGTCTATGTTAGTATCATTTCTAACCGTCTATGAACAGCTGTTTTCACGAAACTTGTGAACACTTCATTCTATTACATCTCAAGTTAATTAAACTAAATTTGAATTGTAAAATAAAAACTTTAACAATATGTAAATATGTTTCAAATGATACAGATGTATTTCGATTTAAATAATTCCGATTTTATATTTTTTTCAAAACTATTTTTGGTTAATAATATTCTGTAAAAATGGTAAATAAAAAACAAATGGAATAAACCATTGTTTTCATTTCCCAATCATATAATTTAATTTATTGGTAAATACATATTTTGTAAACCGTATTGTTTATGTTTTATTAAGTCTTGAAAGTTGATGGCCTTAAAACAAAATATGCAAATATGACCATATAATATTAATACATTGCATTCAAATAAATTTTAAAAGCCATACAAATATCAAGCAAAATAATACGTTTTCTAATTAATTTTATGAATCAAATACTTCCATTAAATAACCAAAATACGAAAAAATTAATAGTATCTCTTTTTTAAAGAAAATTGCAATAATATTAATTGTATGTTATGTTTTAAGATATTGTGTCAATTAAATAGTTTTAAAATTTTCTAAATTTATTTTGATTTTAAAATGTCGAAAGTGCAAAATAAAATTTTTTAATTTTGATTTAAACGTGATTGTTACACATGTTTAGATAAAAAAGCATCATCTTTGATACTGATCTTAAACCTATTCATAAGCTATTTTATTTAATATTTATGCGATTCATATTTTTTTTTAAAAAAAAGAAAAGAAAACTCATTGCTAAATACTGTTATATACGAATAACGAATACTAAATAATTTATTTTTTATTGTTGTTTTAATTTTATTTCCTTCGCACAATTTATTAAAATATATTTTTACTATATTATATATATTTTTTTAAGTAAATAACAATTTATCGCAACCTAATTGTCAAGTGCAGGTGACCCAAAATCGGATCGAGTTGAATACTAGTGGTCTAAGATGTACAAAAAAAAAAAAAATAATGAAAAAATGATCACTTTTCGAGTTTTAGATATTATTTATTTGGTAAGTATTTTTTTGATGAACTAACTTACTTCATAATTATTGAACTATTTTAGTATTGAAAGAGTGCAGTGAGGTAAGTACAATGCACTTTCATTCCACGTAATTGTATATTCCATATCGGGTGGCGTGAATTATGTTTGATATAGTTCAAATTTTCCGACGTGTTTGGCGATTCACATGATTCACATTGTAAGATGGTCATATTTAATTACTGTTATAATAGTAACACATTACCTACATGCGATATTACCATATTTCCCTTGTGAAATACCTTTATAATTGCAGATGGATATAGTAATGGCGTGCATTCAGGAGAAATGATCTTATTATTTACTCCCTTTAGACCCAGGAAAAAACTTTTGTTGAATATTAAAAAGAATACGGTTTTTTTTTTAAAAAATAACTAGAATTATCTTTTTTTTTTAGATTTTTCAAGTATAATTTTCTGTCATAATGATAAACACAGATATACTGGACATTACCTATCGACTGCTGTTTGACACTTAATCACGTTTAATTTTTCTTTAATAATTCATTTTAAATATTGTTATGTTCTTTGATCATTTATCACATTGAATGCAGTAAAAGCATTTTAACTATGTTTACATTATATAATACTACATCTTATTACGATGAGTATAAGATCTAAAATCATTTGAGATTTTAAATTTCATTTTTTTTCATAAAAATAAAAATAAGTTTTAGATTCAAAGAAAATAATAAAATAGAGACAATTCATTTTAGTACTTTAAAATCATAATATTTGCAATTGTCGTGTTTAACTCCATTAAGATTTAAGGTTTCAAAAGTTATTTTGTATATAATCTGTAAAATTAAATAATAATAATTAAGTAGCTAACTAAGATTAATTAATTATGATATTTTTTTTTTTATTTATAATTTATGGTGATTTGCTTAATTTTTTTTCGAATAATTTAAAGTGATAATGATATTCAGTATTTTAAATTTAAAACCTAGTACCTTAATATTTCCATATTAAATTGAGATTTTAAAGAAAATTATTTATTATATTGTCGACGGCTCATAAAATTAAGTACCATACATAATGAAAATTCGTACACTGGTTGTTCATGAATATAATATGGGGTGTTCATTACTTAAGAGTACATTTTAAATTAAACATAAGAGATATGCCTACAATCATTATTATTAAATACATTTGGCGTGAAGTTAAATAAAAATATTAGTATGCCTAACAATCTTTAATTAAAATGTGTTTACATGTTAATAAAGATTAAATATTTTATTTATGAATAAGTGAACAACTAATGTATGAGATTTGTATTATTTTCGATACTCATTTTATAAATCGTCAAAACATGTAATTAAAAATAATTTTAACAGGTGGCCATATTAATTATTATTCGCATGTTAGCTACATAATAATAAATGTTTAGGTATTAAGTTACGGGAAAGTGAGTTGGCCCGTCATGTATGTGCAAATTCAATACGATGTTTTAACGTTAATATAAAATAATTTGTTCCATTTTCACAATAGAATTATTGTTATTAACAAAATTTAAGTTCAAAAAAAAAAAAAAAACGATTTCATAAAAAAATAAAAACAATATAAAACAATGCAATACCTGGGTGAATTGCTTTGAGTGAGGTTGCAATCCTCTATTTTGAAAAAAGTAATAAATCATGAATTCTTCAGCTGTTTAAAAATTGTATCAGTTATCCCATTTTCGGTGAACTTACTAATGAGATTTTAATTATTATTATTTTATATTTATGTTTTTTCAATACACTAGAGGATATATTTGGCTTTTCGACAATTTTATTAATTTTTTATCACCTATTTCTCAATATTATTATGTTATATTTTTTAAAGACATTATCTACTCCGTAACTCAATTGTATTAACAAAATGAACAAGATAATTCATTAATTTATTGACAGTTTATTTCGATAAAAAGTATTTATGTCAAATAACATTTTTTTTTTTTTGTAAGCATGAAATATTTGTTGAATTCATCATATAAAACCATAAAGCATATTATTATTTTTTAATAATGAATATTAATGGGCACAGTGATATTATAATTTTATTGTTATTATATTATATTAATGATAATATTTGTATGCATATTTGTTTCACACTCTACAATATAATAAAAAAAAATATATTGAATTAATAATTCTTAAGTCTAACAAGTATTTTATTTAATAAACTATTCTATAGCATAATATTATTCATGATTATTTATACTTTTAGATAAATATAGTTTATTATATAATATTGAAGTAAAATATTGTAATAGCTGTTACAAAAAATATAAATATTTTATAATATTGTTGACTTTTAGCACATAAGCTGAGAAATAGTATCTTACATTACAACAAAGAACAAGAAATAGCATAATATACGATTTGTTTAACATTTTAAAATAATAAAAATACGAGAAAACTAAATTCAAGTATGATTAAATAATAAATAAAATAAAAATAAACAACTTGTATAAACTACTTTATTTTTTATATTGGATAAAGATATTCAAACAGTATTATAGATAATCTTTAGGAATATTTGATCAAATTCATCAAGATTAATCTAAACTAAAATTATTAACTAATTTGTATTTAATTCCACATGTCTTTGTGCTATTTATAATATAAGTATTGCTATTATGATATAATAATAATAATATAATATTGAACATCATCCTGATAGGTAAACATACAAAGTTATTATACACGTGCATGGTGCTTAATTGCCTAACTATGACGCCGTGTGATCAATATTTCATAACTACTACAAATTACATTAAAATTACACTGTATAGTATTTTGGTTTGCGCTATATAATATTATGCTAATCTATGGAAATTTCTGTTGTAACAATTTTTATATATTAAGCGTAATGCTAACATTGATTAAACAAAAATTGTAATTTAATCGGATCAAATTGTTCGAACATTCGAATAGAACTTTATAAATATTATTTATCGATTAAAGACGTAACTGCTCCCATAAATTATATATTGTAAATCAATATGAAGTGAACGTGATGAAATACTATATTAGAAGTGTGAATATCGTAAACAATGTTACACATAATATTTAAAGTGAATAGGTTTGTGGCTACTGAATACTATGCACGTTCGTATAATAAATGTGCACACATTATAATATAAATCGTTTTAAAACAATTGTAATCGTCAAATACATATGAATATTATTTTTCTATTGTTGTAAATACGTATTATTTACAAATAGATTTTTTAGACAATATAGATAATGTTATTTGCTGTGTTTAACCACGTATAGTTAAAATGGATGTCTATTCAGAATAATTATTTATGTACCTATACAATTATTTATTACTAACGTATTGATAAACAATGCTTTTAACACGTCTTGTTTTATTTGTATCAAATATTGGAAACCATTATATAAATGGATAGGTCATATAGACACACCAATGGATTTTAGTATTGTGTGGTTGAAGAAAAAATACATTTTAGGTACTGTTTTATTTAGTTTGATTACTGGGGAAAAATTGAAATGTTGTCATGTACTAAAAAATGACACTTTTAAAACGAGAATGTTTTGCCTTCAGTTCACGACTTATATATATTTTATAAAAGTATATTAAACTTGTTTCGTTTACTGTTAAGGATTATTATTTTACACAAATACTATACTCTATACTATAAAATTACTTTTCAGAAATTGAAAATTTTTTTACCTATAGAAATGGATTTTTTTAATACTAAAGTTTCAGTATTATATTTACAAACAATTTAATGTTAACAAAAACAATATATTTTATAAGTGAAAGAATATGTTTTTAATTCTTGAAATAATGAAAAAATGGATAAAATATGTGTGTGGTTAGACCATAGTATAGTCATTAAAAATAATAGGCATTCACGTATTATATTGAGCGTAGTTATTTATTATTTGTATAATATTTGAGTAAACTTAATTTTATTAATTTAATAAAATATAAATAAATAAGTTTTCAGTTTTATAATTGATAGTATAGTAATTTAAACCTGTTCAACACGTAATCGTGGTTTATTGTGTAAAAAAAAAATATGCATTTTTAAAACTTACAACATACTTTGAAATAATATAAATTTGGGTTATACAGTTTTGTTTACGTACATTAAACTTAAATAACTTCTGCCGAATTATTTGTCGTTCGTAAGTCATATTTGGGGAATATATTTTTTATTTTAGAACGTAACTAAATTGATGACTAAATTCAAAGTTAATAAAAATGTATAGCTTCAATTCAAAAATAAAATATAATTGAATCATCGGAGATTTATATGATTTGGACGTCTTGAAAAGGGAAAAAATGATAGGAAATACAATGAGCACTTGGATCCAACGTGTCAAATCCAGAATGGTGGTTTTAAAAATAAATTTATAAATAAATTGTGGACGTGTGGAGTGAGAATGGAAAATGGTGAAGAAAACAAATATAAAAGTGATATAAATCCGAGTAGTTGAACACCGTGATATACGGAAGAAGAAGAAAGCAAGCGCATTAATAAAGTTAAATACTTTAATTTGATCAATGAACAATATATCATGCTATGTATAGATATTATAAAGTAAAAGTGGCTTCCGAGGAAATTTTAGCGAAGATATATCTCGATACCAAAAACTCTACATATTAAGTCGATATCGAACATTCTCGAAATTCTGAAATATTCTGGAATCTTCAATACATTATTATACATAGTATAGATATAATGTATTCGTGAAAAACTCAGTGCGCGAGTTTCAAATGAATTTAATTTAGTTTATCGTATTCAAAGGATCGTTACCAAAATTATGTTCATTTAATAATAAAAAATAATAATGTAATACAATTATTATTATAATTATTTTAACAAAATCAACAATGTTTGAGAGGTATTCAATTTTAGACATAACAGCTACTCTATCAGATACAATTAAATGATACAGTTTGAAACGTTTGTCTAATAATGAAAAACTAGTTATTCAAAAAAAGCTCTTTACTCCTTCAATGCCATTATATTACATTATTATTAACTGATTAGTTAAATAATAAATGATTTGTAATTTTCTAATAAATGCTAGTTTAATTAATAGTAATAAAGATGTAATATTTTATATTGTAATGATTTACTACAGTTGAAAAATGTTTTTATAAATATATTGTAAAAAATTGATTACAAAAATTCAAAATATTGTAGTTTGACAATATCCTAAAACTGAAATCGAAAACCAGGGTTTAATATTAAAACTTAATACACAGAATATGATTGTGTCATTTATGAATAATTTATCTTTGATAAATCATACTTAAAATGCATTACAAAGTTACTTCCTAATTTATAATCGTTTCTAATTAGGTGGATAGGTACTGTTAACAAATAAATCGTTTTCAATAAAAATGTTATGTCCTGAGACTATTTGTTATAAATCACAATGAATTATTTATATTTCAAATTATATAAGTTCGTACATCATGTTATGAAGGATGTTAAACTCGAAGTAAGGTTAAGTACCAAAACTAAATAGATTTGTTGACCAAATTAGTAGAATGACAGGCATATTTACCTATATTATTATCATTGGCGTGACGTAATTAATTATAGCACTTAATTAACATAAAATCATATGCATTAAGACATAAGGTTTTTTTTTTTAATTTTTAGTAAACTATGTAGGACAAAGGATAGAAAGGAGTATAATAACAACAACTGTATTGGTTTATAATAGAATTGTGTCAGTGGGCAAATGTCGTGTGTATAATATTATATTTGTACCTGTTACATAGTAAAATCAAGAAGTTCGACCTTCAATGTTTCTATTATTATGGTAAACGTATGTGTGGTTGAATTTATTTTACAAAACAATGTTTTTTTTTTTTTTTTTATCGATTTGTGATGGTAAAACGTAAAGGAACAAAATGTAATGGAGACATAGACATTTATATTATAATAAAACAATAACAACACAATTGTTTATTGCATCGTCTGAAATTCTTCAACTATAATATAATATATTGTCGTTGTAGGTACTTTCGTTCTGTTATTATACCGTTACAAGCCTTCTTTTTCAAAAACGATTTTATAAATATTCTTCTACTGTGAACGGGTAAACAATATTCGATTTGTAAAAGTATACTCTATTCAGTTGTTTTATTTCACTCTCGCTTGGCTTATTATTTTGATGAACAAAAATCGACGGGAGGACAAAATCGTATGGGAAAAAACCCGACGAGTTTTATTGTTCCGAGGCGAAAGAAAATACAACAGGAAGGAAATTACTCGGGTAATGGCAGACGTGCAGAGCAATTATTATCATCAGACAGTTTTGATTCGTACGGCGAAAATAGTGATCGGCAAAAACCAAACGCAATTACACAGCGGACGAAACAAAGGTCTGCGGGTTTTCGCGGGCTGTGTTATTGGAGAAGATTTGGAGTTCTAGAATAACGACGTTTCCTAGTTGTCCATATATAAGGCAACGGATCATGATACGTACCATTTCATTGTTGTGAGTGGTATTCGATCTGCAGTGGTCGTTTCGCGAGTCCTATGCCTACAACGCGTGAGAACGCAGTAGGTATTGTGAACGTTAAACGCAATAATTTATCATAATAGACACAAACGTTAAACCGCTTACGTGGTAATAATCGATCCGAAAACTTGATTGTTCCGGTATGGACATGGAGAAACGTTGTTATAATGCAATCCACGTGGACAATATCATCAAACACGACAAACCCGACAATAATAATTATATACGCACACCGAGATTAGGAAACGTTACCACGTCGTCAGATCGAACATCGAAAACATAATATTATAATATTCTTAACGAACACAGCAATAATATTATGTAATATTTATTTTTTTATATTTTTAATTTATTATTGACCGATGTACAAGAAAATTTGATTGTAAATAGCGTTTTTGTTTTAATATAATATAAACATATAACACAATTCAATAATATCAAAAAAAATAAATAAACCATAAAAAATTAATCACTAGATGCCGGTTATTTTAGTGTATACCTGTTTAAATTATTTGTGTATATAATTTTGTCTTGAATAAACAATCATCTCTGAAGAATATTAAATTTTATATTTCTATTAAATTCTTACTAACTGCATAAGGTTACTGAAAAATAGCAAAAACCGATATTTATAATATAATTATAATACTAAAAAAAAAAAATGTATGTCGTTAAATAATTTATTATTATAATTGTCAAAAGTGAAATGTTTTCAGAGGGCTATGATTAATAAAAAATGTATAAATTTAAATTCACAATATCATACTATAAAATATATGTTTCAAAAGAAAAGTTATCAAAAAATGTATTTTGTCCTATGCTTAAAAACCAAAATATGAATGATTTTACAATTATATATTCAAATGAACTAGGTACCCAAAAACAAATATATTTTGCAGTAAATAATACACGAATGGTCTCCGAACTTACCTAATTTGAATTGTCAAACTCGACTTCTTAAAAAGTGAAAATATTTTATCGATAAATCCCGAATACAAAACTCGGTTCTCGACGACCGTTGGTCGACGTTGTTTAGTTACAACACAGTTCGACGGTAATGAAAATAATACGAAATTCGACCAGCATTTTACTGGTCGATTTGTTTTTCTTTCAAAGTACAAGCATAATAAAATACAATAATATAATATAATATACCTTTCGACCAGCACACTGTGATGTTTTTCGTTCGTTCTCGTTTGGAGATCGGATAAAATCACCAAGGTTTGAGTACTATGTTAATTATTCGTTTGTTTCGGGCTCTGCAAGATGGCTATGATTGGCGTAGTAACACGTGCATTGTGTATGTTGTGCGTTTTAGGTTCAAACAACGAAAATGTACTTTAATTTTTTTTTTAGTTTTCCGCCCGATAAAACTTCGACGGCGAGCACGTGATGGCGGACCGATCGGTGACGGGCGGCGTGTCGTGGGTTGCGGTGGGTCTAAGTCAAACTGAACGGTCGTTCGGGCGTGTGCGCTCCGACGTGTATAGGGAGCGCAAAAACCGACGCGCACTCGCGGACGCGCCAGCGGCAATTTTCGTCGTACATTCGGTGTACGTGTATAGTATATATATATACTATATACGTATATATAATAATATACACATTACACATTATATGGCACCTTCGACCTATTATAACCGTCAGCTGCAACTCACGTAAAAACCTCCCCCATCATCACCACACCACCGACGCACACTCTTCATAGATATCTGTTTCTAGATCAGCGACGGCGGCGGTGAAGGATAGCGGTGCGTTGTACATGAGTGTATGGAGTTAGGGGTAGAGGTTTGGTGACTTGGTACAACAAGCGCTTCGGGACTTTTAAAGCGTGTTGCCTCCTCCCTTCTTCCCCCCCCCTCCCACACTCATCCCGCGACAAATTAAAACGACCGCCGTGTCGTATCGAACCAGTGTCGTCGTCCGCGTGGATCGAGCTACACAGGGTTTTGTGAAAAAGGAGAAGGGGGTTAACTTTGGAGATACTACGCTCGAGACTGTTTGGGTATTGAGATAGGAAAATCAACCGCGGAGACGGTTGTACGTTATACGCAAGGCTTCTACTGTGCCCTGTAATATTATGCGGTGATCACCGTCCGCCGACGTACCCGCCAGTCACGACGACGACACAGCTTGCCGGAGATAACGGCGGCAGAGACAGTTTTTTTACGCTGTTTTCACTTAGGCGTTTCAGGATTAAAAAAAAAAAAATATATATACATAATATAAACCGCGCGTCGTCGTTGAATTATAGTCAAAAGGTTTATGATTAAATTTAAACGGCCAAAGTGTCGCGTAGAACGAAGGGCGATTCTTTTTTTCGGCAATGATAAATATGGAAAAACATGGTAAATGAAGCGAACAATTTATAAACCGCATCCTATTACCATATTGTGTTGAAACAAAAAAAAAAACAGAATAGGAACCCTTGAGTCCGGAGTGAGTAGAACACACGAAATACTATGTGTTATACCAACGCCGAAAAAGAAAACTTTCTTATTGTTAGGATCGTCTTTTGTTCGTCAAATGTACCGTAATTCGGATGGTTAGGTAGAATGTGATATATTTAAGTTGCTCGGAATTATCAAGTGCTTGGCATAGATTGTCAGTTTAGGACTCGCCGTAATAATACTATAACGTGGTTTCATACACTAAAATGTAACTTATCATTATTTTATATTAGCTGTTGCCATAATGACTGTCAACTGCCGATCGATGAAATTTTATTTTATAAAAATCAAAAACTCTCCATGGTATACGAACTTAAGATTTTCGTTGTATGAAAAGTATACCTTATTTTGTGTATAAAGTTTAGATGCAGCATATTCCAATTTCTACAAAAAAAAAAAAAATAATAATAATAATAATAAAACATTTTTTTACATATTGCTTGAGAACCCCTGAACCCTAATCCATCAAACCATAATGATTATGATGTACGCGCCTCAAAAATATTGATCATATAAACTATTATCTTTATCTATCTTACTACTATAGCCAGTGACCTATGTATTTCCAAACTTAAATTAAACACTATTACATATAGTTGGATTTAAATTATTTTATGTGGTTTTTTTTTAATTACATTTTTGAATACAGCGTATTCAATTATTAGTATAGGTAACACTTATATTATAGTTATGTAAAAGTTTATAGAATCAGAATTTAAAAATTATTCTCTATGAATTATTACGAATAGTAGACATCGTATATGTTTAGCGTTCAAATTAAACATTAAATACTAATAACTAAAATTTAGGAAAAAAATAAAAAAATTCAAACATTTTGTAACGAGTACGCATGTTGAGTATAAAAACAACGCTACGAATTGCCACTGATATTATCAAGATCGTTAATGTGACGTTACAAAGTGACAACAGATAGCGCACACCAAAATATTAATTAGAGAACCAGTTACGCGACCATTTAATAATATAATTAAAATACACATATATCCACCTTAATTAATATATATATAACTAATTCGACACATCTTTTTAAAGCTTACACGAAATCAATGAAAACATGATTTCGCGAGTATAAACAAGAAACTATACATAAAACGCATCAATTCAACCGATATCACTGCAACCCGCAAATTACTATCATCCATATAAGAGGGTCAGTAACTAATTCAAAATATCCCCTGGCCTCAGTCTTTGATTAACTATACAATTATTGTGGTACCAATATACAGGTGCAGAGTTTGTGGGGTATAGAAAATATCTGTACTGTCTAACTACCTGACCTGTGGGAACCGCCAATGTGTAATATATATATATATATATATATATATATATATACTTCAATCGAGAAAATTACAGTAAGTCCACGTTTAATGTCGCCTCATTTAGCGTTGTTTCGTTATTGCTTCGTAAAAGTTTTGCACCGCAAGGTTTCAGAATAACGTCGTTTGTAACATATATGTGTATTCATCAAATTATTGTTATATTTATTTGTATATATTTTATATACACATAAGTAATTTAATTTCGTCGACCTTTTTTCAAATAAAATATATATTATCGTTTGTATTGACAAATGTACCTATCATACGTTGGTACAATTTTTATTTATGTTAATATGCACTTCGTAATTGTTTTTCATTTTATTGATAGTCAATTCTTCAACAACACATTTGCTGTTGTCTATTATATGCTGTCTGTAAAATTATATATTGTTTTATTATTTCATAGTATTTGCTAATTTATAAATTAATATGGTAACAAAACGCCCAGGTCCACCTATGGTCAAATATATTAAAAAAAACCGGAAAACTATAAATCTTTCTACAAAACGTTTAGAATCCAGTGGGCGAGCGGTGGACATTGCTAATAATTATTGTTTTACACCAACTAACGTCCGAACTATCAAAAAATTAAGACATGCATTCAATATATATCAGGTACTAGTTTAAATAAAATTAATCGAACCCGAAATCCGTCAATAGAGAATATAGAAAAAATGTTATGTTTGTGGATTGAAGGTCAAAATCAACGTCAAGTATCAGTGAGTTTAAATATTATTCAGTTCAAAGCTAAATCACTATTTAGTAAAATAAAAGAAGAAAATGGTGAAGTGTCTCATAATGTTGAATTTAATGCTAGTAGAGGTTGGTTTGAACGTTTTAAAAATCATTTTAATTTTCATAATATATAAGTCACTGATTAGTGACATATATTAGCTGCAAGTGCTGATCAATCTGTGGCAGATGCTTTTATTCCAAGTTAAAAAAAATGATTGAAGAATGTGGATATACATAGAAACAAGTATTTAATGTTGACGAAACGAGAATTTTTTGGAAACGTATGCCTTCTAGAACTTATATTGCCCAAGAAAAAAAATCAGCTCCAAGATTTAAATCAGCTAAAATTCGAGTCGCAGTGTTGTTAGGTGAAAATGCTTTTGGCGATTTTAAAATGAAACTATTCCTAATTCACAAAGCTGAAAAACCACGAACTTTTAAAAATTGCTCAAAAGACAATTTACCAGTAATTTATAAATCAAAAAAAAAAGTCGTGGATTACTGGTTCTCATTTCAGTCATTGGCTAACTGATTTTGCTATACCTACCTGAAAAAAAATATTGTGAAAAGAAAATTTAAGTTTTAAAATTTTACTTCTTATTGATAATTCTCCATCACACCTAGATAAATTAAATGAAAATGTCAAAGTTATTTTCATTCCGCCAAATAAAACTGCTTTAATGTAACTAATGGATCAGGGAATGATTGCAGCATTCAAAGCATTTTATGTACATCGCACATTTCAACAATTAATTGAAGCTACAGACAAATCAAGTATTGTTGACTTTTGGAGAAGTTATAATATTTTTCATGTCATTCAAAACATTGGTAATTCTTGAAGAGAAGTAACTCTGAAGTGTATGATTTCAACATGGTGAACAATTTGGAATAAATGTGTAGTCGATGGATAAGAAACCATACCTGTTTTTACAATAAATCAAAAGACTCTAAAGATTGCGCGTAATAAATTTCCCCAGCTAGAAGAAGAAGATATCGATAAAGTGATTTGTTCTTATGGGAAAGAACTAAATAATGAAGATTTACTAGAATTAAATCAAAATCAATATTATGAAAAAATTCAAGATGACAAAAGTGAAAATCCAAATAAAAAAGGACTTACGGTATAAGGATTATCTAAAGCAGGGGTTCCCAACCTTTTTTATCATCAAGTACCACCAGACACTTTAATAATCAATATGCGTATCACCTCAATTCTAAAACTACATTAGGAGTCAAATTTTTTTAGCGTATATTTTTATTATTCATTAATTTCTTTACATTTTAATTATTTGATATTTATGAAAGTAAAAAAAATCTTAATGTTTTGTTAAATCTAAATATTTAAATTTTAAATTACAATTTTCAAATTAATAAAAAAAATAATAAATATAAATAATAATAAAATAAATAAAATTAATGTGATATTTGTTGTTGTTTATTTTGTACAAGGACATCAATATCTGGCTAAATGGAACTAATTTTCACTCTTAAATCACTTTGTATATCGAGCCTACTTCTATACTTATTTTTCAAATACAGCAATTCAGAAAATCCACTCTCACACAAATAAGTAGTGACAAATGGAGTTAAACATTGTAATGCTTGCTTGAAAACAGATGGGTATTCTATTTTTGTTGACATCCAAAATGAAACCAATATTTTGTCTTTAAATGCGTCTTTCATTGAGCTGTCACTTACCATATCAATGAACGATTCTTTGTCTTCTACGTCTTCTGGAACTTCTTTGTCTGAAGATTCATATAAAAATGGGTTTCTAATCCAATTTTTCTTTGAATAGTCTTCAGAAAAATATTTTGAAAAATTCATCTTTAATGCTTCCAAATGTTCCAAGATGTCAGAATTTAAATCTTCCTTCATAGAGAGTTGCTACTATTACAAACCCCATGTCATCGACATTAAATATTATTTTGATAAAATAATAATTTTATAAAATTAGATAATATCAAATAAACTAAACTAAACTAAATAATATTGAACGTAAATAGCAATAAAAAAAATTTTTAGCGTACCACCTATGAGCCTTCCGCATACCACTAGTGGTACGCGTACCACGGGTTGGGAACCCCTGATCTAAAGCTTTCCAATTAATTGAAGAAGGCATTTAAATTATAAATGATCAAAATTCCAATCATGAAAGATTTTCGTAGGTTAAATAAAATGTTTTGAACAGTTTAACGCGTTACCGAGAATCGTATCACGATAAGAAAAATGTAGCAAAACAGTTAACACTAGACTCTTTTTTTAAGAAGTTAATTGTAGTACGTATCTAAATCTAATAATATTTTTTCATTAATTTTGGTAAAATATGTAGTTTAATACAAACAATTAGTAATGTATAAATAAAATAATTAAATTGTGCAATTATAATAACTTACTATAATAATACATACATACATTGTTATATATTGCCAGGAACTCATTATTATAAAGTTTATGTAAAAAGTGTTTCATTTAACGTTTTTTCGGTCAACGTTGTGTTTTCCAAGAACCTATCCTTGACGTTAAATGAGGACTTAACGTATAGTTTAGTATATTTACCGGATTGAGTGGATACCGTCGCCGAAGAGAAGCACCACTGTCGCTGAGAAGTCAGGAGATCCGAGGTACAGTAATCGTGTGGATACAGATGTAATAAAACTTTACTGTCTGACTAACTGACGACAGTAAACGAACCTTGCCGTCCCACTACCTGTCATCTATCGTGTTACATCGTGGTACCATTTGCCGCTGACAAAAACTGTATGCATTCTGCTGATAACCACCATTTCGCTGTGAAAATCACCTTCCCTTGTCAAATACTTCCCAGAACGTACCACCGTATATTCGTGAGTCTTTATAATATGTATATATATATTTTGTAATGTCACGGAATTTAGGGACCCTTACCAAATTTTTCAAATTAAATCTTGCCTTCATTTCTTTTCAACAATCACAATGATCAACAGTAATGTGTTTTTGTTTTTCTCATATCCTCACTTCTTCCGGAATCCAATGTTCGGAAATCACGGAGTCAGCTGCTCCCTGGTTATCGTTACCGTCGGCAACGTTGATGCGTCGCCGGTACGCGGTTACAAGGCAACCTGTCGTACCCTAATTATTGTGCATTCCCCCTAAATACCTACACTGGACACTTCCACTCATCAATCAAATTTCCGATGACCTAACAGCCCATTTCAAATCAAATAAATGTTTCTACTTTCAAGATCAACAAGCCGTTTAGACGTTTCTGTCGTGTTACAATTTTTTACAAACCACAACCTCGTAGTCGACCTGTTTGAAGTATTTTTTTTATTTATTACCTACATCGTTCTCACAAACATGATGAGCTAAACCATCCCAATGGGCCCTGACGGGCGAATCTTAAAATGCCATCCACGTCATTACCATCGAACATCAATGTAATATGAACCCCAATAATCCTCCCTTTTATCTTGTATTCCTACGTGCACAACACATTTTTTATTTTATAATATTTATATAATATTACAGCCATCCCATCATTATTTATCTCGATCCAAATTAATCTCATCAATCCACACATAAAATAATATAAACACGTATTTGCTATATTGCCATTGATATTTATATTTATCGTGATGTTCGTTCA
This sequence comes from Pentalonia nigronervosa, assembly GCA_014851325.1. Classification (NCBI taxonomy): domain Eukaryota; kingdom Metazoa; phylum Arthropoda; class Insecta; order Hemiptera; family Aphididae; genus Pentalonia; species Pentalonia nigronervosa. The sequence goes on from JACXSJ010000411.1 coordinate 229,106, forward strand.
CATATATACAATATACCATATTATATTTTCCCCAACACTGTTCAAGCCCTCAAATTACTATTCTTAATATAAATTAACTTTTTTTATCCTCAAACTTCCTCTTATTTATTTAATCTATTATTTAAAATATATATGTATATTCCAAAACCTGTGAGCTCCACCGACGTTCCTTTTAGAAACCATGTGGTTCTGCTCACAGATCATCGACACGAGTGTTCCACTTGGCCAATAGATGAGTAATACGCCCCAAAAAGTCCGAAACATCACAATATATATATATATATATATATATATATATATATATATATATATATATGTGTGTGTGTGTGTGTCGTATGTGTAGATTTATTGTATCAGTATACCAAATAGTATATGTAAAATAAAAAAATTTGATGTATACTAATTTTTATTATTATATTTGATTGTTTATTTGAACACAAATAAACAAAAATATTTATGTTAATGAATATCAAACGGTGTATGATTATTGAGTTCGTTACAATCTTTTAATGCATTCAGAATTTACTATACGAAAAAGAGATTTTTTTACAAACTTAAATCTAGTTAAGTGCCCATAGTTGTATTTTTGAAGGTATTCTTTATTTCTCATCTGTCTTTAATTAATTAAATTTCGTGGAGTTGTTGGTTGATGTACTTCATTTATCAAATTTGAACTCACGTAAAAATTGAGGGTGAGTTTCACCAATAACAGTGGTTCTGGTCATGATAATAACGTGGGGTATGACTAATATAAGGAGTTCTCAACAAATATCTAAAATAATTTATTAATTTTTTTTTAGCAAAAATCGTATTATAACCTTTGTCGGAAAACGGTCATGGCGATAACGAGTTAGGGTCACTTTGACGGAAAACGGTTACGTCCTTAACGGGTACCTATAATGTTTATTCTTTGAATCGGAATACGTATGTTCGTGGGGCTGAGTTGATGACGAGGAATACATTAAGTGTTTGGTGTACTGATCAAAGTAGTTATGGTCGTTCGAACTGCACTCAAATGACGCATATAAATCCTACACGTATAACAGCTGTACAGTAGTTGTAGGTAGTGCATATTATTGTTGTCGTTGACTACGAAGGAGTCGACGGGCGTAATTCGAATTTATTAGCCCAAATCGTGTCGCTTACTCGCTCGGCACCGATTCATCACCAGTGATTGAACACTGACTTCGCAACAGATTGCCCCGGTGGCTTTACGAGTCGAGGGCGGTGGGAGCACTGTAATAACGTGTGACAAGTGTGACGATATCCCGAATATTTGCGCGTAAATAGAATGACGATGACGCAGTTGAAGTCGAACTACGTCATTACGGCAAACATTCGGAAACCCAATCGCAATTGTTTCTAAACCATTACAAGTTCTCGTGGGTATGACAATAACAATGGACACCGCGGATACACGTTGTACGAAACGAATTCCTGATCAATCGCAGACGATTTTAAATAATTGTATCTTGATATGTTTCATTCGTGTCCACGGTATACAGAATGACTCACCAAGCATGCTCACCCCCACAATGTTTAACTTTAATAATACATTTATTCAAATTCTAATTTTTGGAAATTTTAAATAAACTCAAAGCCCTTTTTAAAATTCTTAGAATTTTTTTGTATTACTTAAGGAGTGTTCTGTGGCGATACAAATTTTTATTTTCCAAAATAAGAACTCCCTTTTTTTATTAATCATTTTTTGTGCATATTTTTTTTGAAAATGTTGATGTAGTTAGTTTAAAATTCGAACAAGTATTTTCTTAATTATTTACATGTTTACAATAATGATAATAGCCCTTAAAAATTATTTTACAAAAATATAAATGATATGCAATATTGGATCTAGTATTTATTATACTCTGACCAATTTTAAAAATTATTAATGTTAATTGATAATATTAGTGATTAAAATTCTGCAAATCACTAAAACCCCCATGTCTTCCAAATCGATTATCATGGACCTATTATCCTCAATATACAAAGTTCAATAACTTGAGAACTACTCGTTCGAATTTTGAATTAAGTATATCAACATTTTTAGAAAAATTATCCACTAAACAATTTACAGTATGACAGGGAGGTTCTAATTTGAAAAACGGAAGTTAGCATTTCCACAGGACTCTCCTTAAATAGTATAAAAAATATCAAGATTTTGAAAAGATAGTCTTTAAGTATATTTAAAATTTTAAATATCAAATGTTGAATAAATGCATTATTGAAGAAAAAAGGGGGTGAGAATGCTTGGAAAATCATCTTGTATACTCTGCTGTATCTGCACGTAGTGGATTTCCGTTAAAAAGATAAAACCGTGCGTGCGGAAAACTTAAATGTATTAATTGTTAATTTTCGTGTATATATTGGTCGTTCATTACCATCTTGGTCTTATGACTTGGAGCATATAATGATAATGATAACATTTTTTCTGTTCTTATTTTTGGATTTTTGTCAGTAATCTTTTTATAAATCATGGAAGCTTGAAACTTGTGGCGATTTTTTTTTTTCATTTTCTTGCATATTTAATAGTTACAGCTATTATTTATGCATATTTTTACAACAATTAAAATGTATAGCATACTAAAGCAACAATTTAAAAAAAATATGTAAAATAATATTTTGTCAAGTACAAAACTAAAAAATAGTTTTATGGTCACTAAATAGTAATTGAAACAAAGATTATTTCATTAAATAGATACATTATTATACGTGTTTTAATTATTTTAATATCTAAAACATTTAGAAACTTATAATAATAATGAATTTTTTACCATATTACCCAATTCAAAATATTAAATATTGATTAAGATTAGATTGCTTTGATACTTTTTAATGCGTGTGATGATCGATGGTACACAAATGATCAAAATAATCGTGCTCGATCAAATTGCAGCAATTGTAATTATTAATGTTGTACAACTATTAAAAACTGTATCCGTATTTTATTTCGTTTGTTAATTATTATTCTTAAACAGTAACATTTTCTTGTCACACAATAACAGTCTATTAAATAATATGTTAATTCTTGGTAGCCAGAACGTTGTTTGTAAATTTACTTTATGTACGAGTCGCAGTTTCCCCTTAAGCAATATCTAATGCATTAAAGTGTAAAAAGAAAACAATTTTCTTGGAATAAATTAATTTAACATTTCAGTAATAAACATAATTAAGAAAAAAAAACATGTACGCTCGTGTTGTTAGGAGTTATTTTCATTAAAAAAAAAAGAATAGATATAGTGTATACAATAAATGAAATTTAATTATAATAAATATTTTTTTGCGGGAATACCATATTTTGTTGTTTTCATTGTTTTTTCTTCCATATGATATAAAACCTTTTCCAGTTTTAAAATAGAGTACATTATTCTTTAATTTGATTTTGAACACCATACTTATGTAGTCTACTGGTATATGAATATAACCTGTATTATGGCGTAGTTCAAGGAAAATAATTGATTTAATCAAATATTGCAATAACAAAGAGCCTATTCTTAGATTCCAAAAAATGTTCGTATAATGTACAGTTCCAAATTGTATCATAATTCATAACATATCTAATTCTAGTTAACTGAATTTTCATTACTTAATGGTATTGTGATTTTTGGCTTAAATATAATATACTTTTGTTCTTCTAAAAAATAGCAAATTAAACATCAATAGTTATGAGTTAATATTATAGTTATGTAAGCATAAATATTATTTTTTTTTTGTTTTGAGTACGATAGAATGTAAATATTTATTTAAATACCATTTTTAAATATTTATTTAATCATTTTATTCAGCCAATATTTACTCAATTAATACAATTCATTTTTTTTTTTTTAAATCGTGTAATAAATCTTTCTTTTTGTTTTCACAGTTACATAAAAATTGAACAATTTCAAATAAACAATAATATGCAATATATCATAATATGTCTGCTTAGTAGAAAATCTAATTCTTTAGCAATAAACTTTGGAATTTCACTAATTTTATTGATTTATTAATTCACATAGTCGATAAAGATTTTTATTTGTTGAAGAATTAAATTATTTTTTAAAAACCTAAATTATGTAAATGTATAATATTCATGAAATTACATTATATATATATATGTGTGTGTGTGTGTATTTATGTGTGTGTGTATTTGAATAAAAAAAAAACTTTTATGATTATTACATTATCATACACAACGTAAATTAATCATAAGAGATATAGGTAATTTTTTATTTATTTACTTATTTATTTTATCAAATTCCACTTTAAGCATTCAATATAAAATATATTAATATGTTATTCAATATATTTTAATATTTAATAATATGATATAGGTAACCGAACAATTAATATTTGGATATATTATAATATTATAATAAAATATAAATGTATATAGCAGAAGAAACATATGCATTAGACGTAGGTAATTAAAGTAAATTACATAATAAGTAATACCTATACTAACTTTCTGGTTTATTTACATTATGTATAAGTCTAAAACAAAATACATTAATACGTTTTGAATTGCCATATGAAATTAAATATATTCAATTGTACGTTTCTAAAATATTAAACATTTCATAAATTATATATTTAAAAGTTAAATGAAAATAAAAAAAAAAAAATTATAATATACAGATTACTAAATGAAAAAAAAATGTATGAATGTAGCAATTATTATATCATTAATAAAAATAATGGTTATAACTGATGAGCATATGTATATAAACTATAATTTTATTTTATACACATTTTCTTTATGCGCAGTGTATAATTAAAACATAACACTTACCCAGTACAAAGTTCCATCCAGTTTAACCTGGATTTTAACTTTTTATAAAAAAAAGTATATTATATTACATATAATGATTAATATGATATTAAGCAACTTTGTTCCGTAAATTTGTTATAACTTATAAAATATACAAATGAAAATAAATATTAACCAAAAATAGAGGTTATTATTTATTATTTGTTTTATTATTATTTACTTAAAACAGAAATAAATACAACTATTCGAATAGTCATACAAATAATTAAAATAAATTAATAAATTAAAATTAAATTTAAAAAATATATATTTTCTTTTACATTTCTATATTACAAATAAAAAATCAAGTAAAATAGTATTAAATAAAATGCTTATAATATAATACATAGGTAATATACTATTATGTAGGTAATGTAGGTATATAATATAATAATATAATTATCATCTGTTCGTAAATGTTTTATTTATTTTTGTATGTAAGTCAGCTAAGAATTGTTTTAAATTTTATTTTATTAAAAAGTTGTATACATTTTAAAATAACATTGTAGTACTGACCTATGTATTTTAATTTATATAAAATTGTTTATGTTTCCCCATTAATTGGTGCCAAGTTGGTAGCTAGAATAAAAAAAAATACTAATGCTAACATTTTGAGAAACTTTATTTAAAATAATTTTGACAAAGGATATCTAGGTGTATATTACATAATCGATCGATTTCAAAATTAAATATTGTATTTCACAATTAAATCAACATAAAAAAGTACTACATAATGAAGAAACTGTCGAGTAGCTAACTTATTTATTAAATATTCGGCCCACTGATTAATTCTATGATGAACTTAAAAATATAAAATATTATAACTAAATGTAATAAGTAGCACAGGATTAATAATTACACTAAAAATAACAATGACAATGAAAATAATGTTATAAACGATAATTCTTGTTTATAATTATAACCAAGATGAGCACAATTTAAATTCAAGTTTTGTAATTAATTAGTGCTCGTATAGAATGAATGAAACAATACCCCTTTTGTCAAACATTTACATCAATTTAATAATTTATTCGGCATCCACGTGTAATTTTTGGTGTCAACGCAGAAAAGAGAACATTTCAAATATAACTGACCTTGGATAAAAGTATATAATAATATGATAATGCTCGAAAATTGCATACGTAAAAATACAAGGATCGAGTGCTGCCGGCGTTCTGCCAAGAGTTATCCAATCCCGCTGGTATATAAGTACAGAAACGCGATCACGATGTAGGAAATTTATTTCCAAAATGTTGTTAACAAAGTTTAAAGAACTTACGTCGAAAATACTATAACTGACAATAGTCAACAGCTCTATACCACATATCACAGTACCCTACTGTAAAACATATTCCACGAGAAAACAATAAATAGGGACTTTAACGATCTCGAAAGTTTAAACTAGGTTACTAGCTACTCTTTTGACGAACTCTGGAATTTTTAGTGCTTTGCGACAAACTTTTTTAATATAAATACGAGAAACAGAGAAATTACAAAAATTAAAATCAGATTCTAAATCGCGAGGGCAGCTTGGTGAGCTTATCCATAAAATAGGATATGAGGATTCTGTAGTAATTCTTTGGCGTTTAAACGTAATTGAGTGGATACCGACTTCCAAGTAATACTTACTATCGTTTAAAGTGAGTACAAACGCTTTGGTACATAAAATAAAGTTAATAAAGTTATCAAAATCCAGTTGGGGAGATCCACCAGCTACTGCATAATGCTTTCGACGAACAATTTAAGTTAAGAACGGTGTACGAAACCAATCAGATGTCTATGACTCAACGTTTGGAAATTGTTGAAGACAAAAATAGAGAAAAGTGCCAACTAAATTCCTTGCAAATGTTATTCAAACGCAATAATTGGGCATGATTTTTTTTTTTTTGTTAACAAAGTATCAGTTGTTTGGCAAATTTTTTTCTATTCTTAAAATGGGTGATATCTCTCGTGTAGATAATAATGAAAAACTACGAAGTTTGATCTAAATGGTATAGCATATAGTAAAATATATTTTTCAAACATCTTATGTTGAATTTGAAATTATATTATTAACACAAATATCAATTTCATGTTAAGCACAAACATTTAAAATTAACTCAAAACAACTATAACAATTTAAAGATTATAATATTTACTAATTGTTAAGAAATAATGTTTCACAACTGGATTCTACATTTTTTTTTTTTTTTTTTTTGTTTACATACTCAGAATGAAGCGTAAAAAACTGTTGGAATCGATTCTAATTCTGTGTTTTCTCAAAGTTTTAAAACATTACCTCAGCTTTCAAATACTTAAAAACCAAGAATTTTAATGAAAATAATAAAATCGACAAGGTTTCTGTATAATTATGTTAGGTTGATTCCAGGAGAAAATGTTTAAAATATAAAATAGTATTACCTTTTCAGAAATAATAAATATCTGAAGAAATTATAAGTTTGTTTTCGAATCATTAATGAATGTTTTTTAAATACAGTTTTTAATTTTTAATTCAAAATAAGTTTTAAATTAAAACTTTATTGACAAAATATTTATAGTGTGTAAAATAGACAATTTTTAAATGTATTGTATTTAATTATATCTAATATAACATATATAAAATCTATTTAAATATAAAACAAAGTTGAGTAGTTACACCATTTATAACTCAAGAACGGCTGGATTGATTTTGATGATTTTGGTTTATTGGATTTATTTCTACCTAAATAGAATAATAACTATTAAAATATATCGGAGAGATTTATCCTGAATTGTTCTGAGTGACTGATTCATAACCAACGGACAGCCGAACTTATTAGAGCTATCGTTGACATTTTAATGGTAGATTAATATTATAATTTCACCGTGCACAAAGAAAAGATTTTTTAAAATTCGCATTTTAAAGAGGTGCTCACACAATTATTTTAAGATTCACAATGGAAATCGAAAATTATTTTTTATTATTAATGGTTGTCATTGGTTACAACTTACAGATTATATTAGTAATAGTAGAAATAAATCATAGAAATTAGTATTTTATTTTGTATAAAAAATATAATTGTATTGGTCAATCGGACAGATATGGTAAACGCTTTTGTCCAATCGTCGCGTTTATGGACTCGAAATAATAAATTATATCTCAAATTATATATGCGAGTTGAATATACATTGTCATTTTTTAAAGACAAAGTAAGATTGCCATTGATTAAAATTTATATATATATAAATGAATGTTTGTCTGTATGTCCTTTATGCACTCCTACACTATTTATCCGATCGCCATGAAACTTTTGGAAGTTGTTGAATATACTCCCGCGAAGGTTTCTGACATATATAACTCCGAGCATACGTACATATTACACGCTGAAAATTCTGAGAAAACTGAAAGTGCTATTTTTGATGGGATATATTTATATATATATATAATCTCTGTTTATTTATAGCGTTGTCAATAGTTACATATTTTTCAACTATTATAATTAGTAGGAATATGGCATATACATATTTTTGCAAATAAATTTATAAAAAATGAATAAATCTTTGGCATAGATCACAGTTTTGATGTTTTTCATGTACCTAATATTCTAATTTCACTTACTTACGCACCTCGCAGACGGATTATCTACCTAGCTAGCTTAGTTGCACGTAAATCATTATATGTTGTTCTTAACTTAATCTTTGGCTCGAGCAACACCGGGCGGGATAGCTAGTTATATATAAAAGAAATGTGTTACTAATATAAATAAAAATTAAAGGAAATTAATGATTAAGAGATGATAAATATTAAACATTACACATTAACACATTATAATATACGTTTTAAACGACTGGTTGAATTGAACAAATAATTATATTTCATAATATTAAATTAAATTTTTTTTATACGCTTAATTAATTTAGTTTTTTTTTTTATTTAAAATGTCTTGGAATATCAGTTTCTATAGTTTTAACTAACTTTAATAATTTAATTGCACAAATTAAAACAAAGTATTAAATTTTTTTTTTTTGTTTTTTTAATACAGCTTAACAAAAATCAATGTTTTAACACAACGTAATTTAAATACATATATTTAAATACATTTCATTACTTCAATATATAATAGATACATTAATAATAAATATTTGTTTATAATAAAAATAATTATGGTATTTGTGAATCATAGATTCATTTGTATGATTTATATTTAATATATATTTTTATAATATAAGTTTTTTCTTAAAAATTCAATGGAATCAATATTTAATAAATTAATTTTTTTATTCTATAAATTCAAATATAAAACAAACTAAATCATGAATAATAAATGTCCAAAAAAACTTATTATTTTACTATTTAAAACTCTTTTATTATTGTGACAACCTATACTAAACATTTTTTTTTTTTTTTAAGATAGAGGCTCCAATAAAATTGAAGCCGAATTTCTTTTTATTGGTATTGATTCTAACATATTAGCAGCAAATACTATTAGTTATAATTACTTAAATAATAGATTATTATTAATTACATTATATACAATAGCTTACATAAAAATAAAAATGTACATGATATTTCGTTAATAATTAGATAATTAATTATAATCTTAAATAAATTAAAAATTTTCTTGTTTTGTTCAAGGTTTGGTCCACGTGAGGCGTCACTCAGAGCTTTGATAACTCATAATAACTCATGACACTCAGCGGTCATGCCGATATGAAATCAATCCTATTTACATCATTGGCATTCCATAAATATATGTTTTATTGTGATCACATGATTCATATAAAACCGGTTCCTCATCTACCGTGGATTTGTCTTGTGTATTCAATTATTAATCGATTTAAAATAATTTCTTACATATCCAACTGTGTTTACTTTTAGAAACATTTCTGTATTTGTGTTTATATTTCTTTAATTTGTTAAATGTTAATTCTTTAAAACTTTGTGAAAGTAATTTATTATAATGTATGTTTATCTAAACTATTATGAATACATTATTTGTTGGGCTCTTTGCCCAAAACAAATCTTAACTATACCGATAAGAATAATAAATGAACATAATTTCTTGTGTTTGTACATTATTGAAATTATGACGTTTATTAAAAACTATTTACACCAATTAATGCGTTTAAAACAAAATCTAATCTCCTTCAACTGTTGCAGTTAAAACGCGGTCATAGGACGTTAAACTCACAGATGCTGTCAATGACTGGTGTCGCCTGTGATGCCGTCATAATTGGTTCAGCTATGTTTTACGATCAACATTTATCTTAACGCTTTAATACTTGTGTTACGAAATATTTAAAAATACTCGTAATTAGTAGTATTACTTCTACGAGAAACGCCAGTAGTTACTGCAGCTAAATTCTAAGTGGTATATTTAGTATTTAATACTTGGCAAGGCCACTATAATAGTTATCACTTTTCTTCCTTTTCATACATAGTCAATGAATATACAGAGTGTCCGCCAGGATTTACCCATAGCGATATCTCCTGAAATAATGGAAATATCATAACTATGTTTTTTTTTTTTTTATAAGACTCGTAGAAACAAAGAGTACACATATTTCATATTTCAGTTTAATTTAATGTATCCGTGAAGAATTAAAAAAAAAAATGAAGATAACCATTTTGTAGAGAATTTTTTGAACATTTTGACGTTTAATCATTTTATTTTTCATATTCTCGTAATTTTTAATATTTTTTTTAGTTTTGAAAAAAATTGTGTACCTATTATTAATACCATAATTCATAATTTAATGTTTTGATATTATTTTCTTTCGTTTTCTGATAAGACTTATTTAATCATTTATTATCGTTGTTCTACAAAATATAATTCTCGAATCTAAAAAAAATATTAAAAATAACGAGGTTAACAAAAATAGAATATTGATGAAACTTAATTTTTTTTAGAAAAATAAACTCTTAAAAATGGCTATTTTTAATTTTTTGAAAATAAGTAAATAAAAAGTTTTATTTTTAACCGAAAAATTAAATTGAATTAAAATATGAATTATTAAACATATTGTCTTCGCTCCTGCGAGTGATGTAAAAAAAAAAAAAATACAATTATGATATTTCCATTATTTTCATTATTTCAGAAAATATTACAACAGGTAAATCCTAATGGGAAACTCTATAAGTATATACTATATTTAAATAATTTAAAAATACGAATATATATATATATTATTTTTTTTTGATTACATGTATTTTGTGTGTGTGAAAAGAGTTATATGATAACATATTGTATGATGCCGCTTAGTCAGTTCTGTCGGTCAGATATTTTTCATTAGTTTGTTTAATCGTAAGAAAAAAAATAGTAAGTAAAAATAAGTATACATAGCATTCAACAAAATCGATATTGCAATTGTAATTTTAGATCTCATTGCAGTTGTTCAATAAATAAATGTCATGGAGACTTGATTTTTTTACAGATAATTTATTTCAATACATTTTTGCATATTTGTTATAGAGAAAGTATTTATCTATATATTATTTGAGTATTTCGTGGTATCAATACAAATATTTGGATCAAACCATCGCTACTCCTTTGTGGGCAAACGTAAGTATCTACATCTTTATTTAAATAAGACGGTGAAATATTGATACCTTTTATGACAATAAAGACAACCTACTTGATATTAGTACTGTTCTGTATTTCTGTGTAGTGCCACTAGTGCAAGATGAGTAGATATTAGAGAATTATTCAAGTGAGATTGCATCACAATTTACATTTCAGAAAACTCAATTCGACTACAGCGAACGAACGACATTATTCAATTGGGTTTTGAAAACGAGAGTGGGGTGAAGGCGATAACCAATATTGTGTACCGATTATTTTATAATTTATTCCTTATTCATAATATGATAACTTTATAACGTTTTCATTTTTCAATATAACGTTTTAACGTCCATCATTTTACACGTTAAATTATATTGCCAAGGCTGGGCAAGTTAACTAATATTTTTAACTGGTTAAGTTAAGTTTAAAGTTAAAAGTTACTTTTATTTTTTTATTTATGTCTTTAAAAGTTAAAAAGTAAATTTGAAAAAAGTAACTTAACTTAGTTAAAGAGAAATTGCTTTTTTTATGTAAAATTAATAATCATACCTTCTTATTAAAGCTTTAAACAAATAACATAATATAATAGAGGTCTTACTATTTTTTAAAAATGTATGTAATTGTATTAATTATATAACTATACAATAGGTATTTATATAGGTACTTGAATCAATTATAAAATTTAAAAACAAACCCTATGGTTATCCCTATAAATTCTATACAGTTTCTGTTTAATAATAATATTATATAAATATATTTTCTGTTATTTGACAATTAAAATATAATAATTTATTACTTCTAACAATTTAATACTAAACAATAGATAAACATTTTATATATTAAACCTTTTCGTTATTTACTCGTAACTAAGAAATTATTACGTTATTTTAATACCTATTGAAATCTTAAATATAGAAATAATGCAAATCATTTGCGACAGCTTACAATTTAGAACTTATTTAAAATACAGAATAAAATAACATAAATATAGTATTTGGTTTTTCAGACAATTATTATTATAATTTTTTTTTTTATGTATAATTAAGTTATACGAATCAAAATATAATTTTAAACCTATGCAATTTATACTAAGAAAAATAAATAAATTAAATCAGTAAGTTAAAAATTACTTAAAAAAAAAAACAAATTAATTAAGTTAGAAGTTATTTAAGAAAATAAAAGTAACATAACTTTAACTTTTTAACTCATTAATGCCCAGCCTTGTTTATTGCATTGTGATAATTATTATTATTAATTTTGATGTAACTTAAAACTCTTTAAAAACATAAATAATATAATTATGTTTAGCAGCAGCTCTCTTAATTGGAAATTATATACTGGGGAAATTCATTTGAAATATTATGATCTATTTCGTAATCACAAAATCCAACTAAATTCATGAATACGTTCATTTTTTCTGAATGAAGTCTATTTTTTAAAGTTTTTTTTTATTAAAATTAACTTATAATTGTATTTTTACAGATTAAATCACTTTAATTTTCGTTGAGACCTAGTCATTTTATATAATTTTAAAAAATATCTTATTACCTAGATATGTTAATAAAATATAAAGTAAAAAGGATACTAACTATTTAAAAGTAATTATTGAAAAATAAACTCACTAAAATATTATGCATACTAACAATTATTATTAATTAAACAACACATTTTCATTTTAGCTTTTGATTAGAGAGATGAATGTATTGATTTTTGAATAATGTGTGTGTGTGTGTGTTTTCTTTTTGTCATCATGTTTTGTGGTAATAAAAATGCTTTGACTATCAACTTTGAGATTTGTTTTTGGTAGAAAATTGAATCTAGCTGATACTTTGGAGGGTCAAATGTATTTTTTAAATAAACAGGAAAAAAAATTAGGTAAAACGGTAATTTTAACGCATAAACTGTATATTTACATAATCAGATATTTAAACAAAAAATAACAATTTTGGTTGTTCTTTTGTAATTTAAAAGTATTATATATGGTACTTGAAATTGTTTATTCATTTTTTACTTAAAGGTATTATATAATTGATATACGAATTGCTATAGTTTAAGTATATATTTCTTTGTAAAATTAAATAACATTTTAATGCATACCGATAAATGTCTATATCGATTACATCATCGCTCGTTTTCTGCGAAGCCACCAACTTCGTGGACGAATCTAAAGCCTTCAGATAGGTATCTAAGAATACAGGTGTAATCGGCTGGCTGTAATGTGACCGCTCTAGTAACTCGCCGAAGTATACGTCTCCCGATCTGGGTCTAATATTGTGCTTGTTGAAGCCATACCATCTACAAGACTCGTTTGAATGGGGGCAGATGTGAGAGATGTAAATATGATCTTCATGACGACTGACGATATACCAGTGCCTAGGTATTTATTATTCAATAAGATTGTCAAGCTCTTGCAAACTTCTATGAATTCCATCAGGTCTATCAGGCACAATGACAGAAGAGATTTATCGATGTACTCCTGACACGTATTTATAATAGATTGCATGGGCATATTCGAATAAGATGTCTTCATATTTCTCCTCAAATCGGTCAACATACTCGTCATCTAATTTTTCATAGTGTACGGGCTTCTTTATATACTGTTGATCTTTTAATAATCTGTATTAATTCAGATGTTATCTGGTGTTTATTAAATAATAATATTAAGATTAAATATTTAAATAGTGCAACAATAACGACGAAAATCGGCCTTTGAATAGTGGACTATTTGTGATCTATTTGGTTATTTTGGATTTTAGCCTATGACGTCATTACCCAACATTTTACATGTTGGATGCTTGCTCAAATTAAACTATATTTTATGTCTACGACAACTACAACGAAGACAAACCGATGTTGGCTAATTCAGCATCTACCGTAGGCATGGTCTTGCTAAGAATTATAAAATAATTAATTTATAATTACCCTTCTTTTTTTTTTAAGCTTCGTGACACTACCGTGTTGCTGGATATCTCATATATTATATGGGATTTTTAAATCGAAAAAATTAATTAAACCTACAGTAGTATTATTCGTACATAAAATAAATTACATATGATAGCAATATAAATACATCATAAAATAAATTTAGTAATACAGGATGACAAGCTGTTGTGGTTCGAAATCGTTCTTCGTATGCAATATTCTATTATTGAATTTAAATTGAACACAAACATTACAGTGAATTACTCGTCAATGATACTATACACCTACTGAACAGCAAAACGGTTACAAACTTTCTTCTTTTTTACAAGACGTAATAATGTAACTAAAAAAGTTACGAATACCATAAAATATAAGCGCTAACTTTAACATTGCCTTCTCCTCCTTCTTTTATCAGTGATTTTATCGGTATTGTTATTTTTAACAAGCATACAAACACTCTATAGTCTATACATATAAATATGTAATTATAAAATACTTTTTTCTGATGTGACATGTGGATATTATTTCAATTCCCAATACATAATGTTATTTAAATCGATTTTCACACACATTTTACGAACAACTACATAATATGTTTGCAAAAACAATTCTGAGATAGACAATATTACACGAAATATATTATTATTTGTTAATGTCTACAACGTATTTCAGAAATAATTACATAAATCTATCTTGATATAAATTGTACATTAAATTTCTTGTAATTTAATCGACTGATATATTAACATTTTAGTAGTTTAGCACACGCATGCAATTTAAACTTTTTCCTTATGATTTTTTGAAACATTTATTTGTAAACATAAGAATAATCCAAATGATTGTAAACTTAAATTGTTCAAGGTTCGTAGTAAAAAAATATGTCATTATTTTATTTTCAAATTTAAACATATTAGGTATTGATTTTATTTTAGGGCTTTAATAAAAGTAATATGATGATAAAAATGCAATAAAAATTCAATGAAATCCACTTTAGGAAAAAACGATTTAATAAAGTGGAATATTAATGAACGTTGAGAATGTTCCTAGTAAAATTACAACAGGACAATATTATAATTTTCAATAAAATAAATGATATAATTACAATATCACAGTGATAACTACATGTCTATAATTATATAATCTTATAAAATAAGATTTAAATATATTTTTTTTTTTTTTTTATTAATTGTTTAAGGTATTAACAACAAGGTTATTAGCCAGCGTTACATTTTTAAAGAATTTGCATTAAATTAACACTACAATTTAAACATTATATGCAATTTATTGAGATATGCGTTGGTCTTTGAGATTGACTTATTAAAATATTAAAGTTATTTTTATATTGCTGAAAAGATAGTCAATTATTTGGATATATATACTTAAATAGTAAGAAGACCATATTGTAAATTTCTAAAATCCGACCCTCTCCACTATATATATTATAAATAAAGTGATATCAAGAGGTATTTTGGTTAGCCATAAACTCCCTGTCTACCAGACAACTATATTATGGCTATATTTTGATAATAAACAATTTATGATAGTGTTGACTATAACGCACGGTTTTAAGTTATCTGTGATTATCTGTAAGTGATAATGGCAGATAATTTTAATACTATTAATAAAAACCACAATCATCAACGGAGATAAATGTCTCCCTTAAGTACACCCGATGAAAAATCAACACCGCAAAATTGTACTCCGTGTACTTCACAAAGAGTTTTGGACCATCACAAACCAAGTATCGTAAAAACCTAGACAACAAGGAATAATTTTGAAAAAAATTAATATCTCACCGAGAGGTTATAATCAAAAAATTAAAAAACTTAGATATCTCAAAAAAAATATTCTAAGAATTTGTTGAAATTATGTAACGATGAATTATCAATTAGTTGTTAAACAATGAAATATAATATATTTTATTACTTACACCATAATATTGTCAGTTTGAAAATTCAGCAATATATTCAAATAAATATTAATAAAACCATGTATGTGTATAATGTCTAGGTATGAATATATTATTTATATTTATTATTTTAGGTTAATTTTAAAGCAATTAACTAAATATTAATTTTTCAATAAATAAAATATATTTTATACTAATTCCAGTAGTTTTAGTAGAAATTAACTTATAATTATCATAATTAATAAATTATTGTTTATAAAAAATAAAAAAATGTTTGTTAATTAATAAAATTAATAATAAAATTGAGGCAAAAGCTTGAATTAAAAAATAATTATAACTAATAAATATGTAAACAATTAAGGTGTATGATAAATTATTTAAATTTTTACTTGATCATAGTTACGTAGTTTTGTGCTTAAGTCGTTAACTTTTGATTATTTTAATTTTGCTCTAGACATAGTTCATCAGGTTCTAACTTTATCGTAGTATTCTTCTCTAGAATCTCTTGACAATCAAATTTAGTGTAACTATCCATATACTTACATAAAAAATTACCTAAGTGTTTTTATTTATATTAAAAATCACATGGAGTAAATATTAAGCTTTGTATTAAAAGGTATGTTCATTTTTATTTTTTCAATCACTTAAATGTTTAAGTTAGTTTAACTCTATTACCAAAAACAAAATACACCGTGAATAAATTGTATAAACAACGTGAAAACCCGTTATGATCACGGTCGTCATAACCTTTAGCCACCCGCTGAATTCAACCCTTACTTTATATGGCCGACACCCACAGATCCGTTAATACCCTTGGCACCAATTTTAACCGCAGCTCCAATGCCACTGATTGTTCTCTCTGCTTCATAAGCACCGCCATCTACGCCACCGACTTTGAAGACCTATTATGGTCTTCCGATACTATGGTGACTGCGTCAAAAAATACACCTTCCACCCATATCGCTGGGAAAAAATGCACTATCGTATACCCTTGACTATAATATCAGTCACCTCAAACCACAGTTTGGTGAAAGGAAAATGAAAGATTTGTTTCGCTGCCGACGAAGTCACGTATTGGCAAAATAAATATTATTAGACATCAAAAGAAAGAATGAATGTTAAAATTTATAAAAAATACTAGGTAGCTGTATTGTGTCGTATCCGGAATCAGCGGTATTACCTGGGAGAGATCGATCTGTTTTAAATATTTTTAATGATATTGCTGCTGTCATTTATGTAAATATTGATGATGTGTATCGTTTTATCTGTCGGTGAACCATTCCGTGATAGTCCCACATACAATATTGACTATGAAAAAAAATTTCACTTCTGAGATCTAAGTTATTTATTTATTTATCTTATGCAGTTCCAAAGCCATGAAAGATTCTGATATCATTATTGGGTTGCCAATTTTCAATTTAATTTCATGTAGATATAGTCTTGGGCTGTTAGCTTGAGCTGAGTAATTCATAAATTTAATTGGATAATAAATGACTCTTTATATACTTAATACTGTATCTAGATATTTATATGTCTAATATTCAGTGGTTATGTTTTGTGAAATTGCTTTGTTAATTTCCTCTGCAGTTTGAATTGTTGTAGTCATTGTAGTTGCTGCACGTTCACAATGCCAACCAGCATCTTTTTATATTAGATGCTCAATATCTGGATAAAAATAATCAGTAAGTTAATGAACATTTCAAATACAAGTTTCTAAACTATTGGTAATACTAGCATAGTCAATTTCAGAAGTAGATCCATCGCTAATTGTAAGTAGAGCTTGTGCAAATCTTTCTAAATTTTGATTACTTCTAACACGAACTCATATATTTATATTCAATTGAAATCTTTTGACATGCTTTCAAACTTCTGATTTTTTCATACACGCATTTATAATATCAGCACGAGTACATTTATTTACCACTAGCAATGTTTCACTAGTAAATCACCGGTAAAGACAAGTGTTTCACCACCTATCGTTTTTCTGATGTAAAGTATTTAACGGTTTTATTAGCGGCTAAGTGGCATCTATATGGGACTTGTGAGACATTGACAATTCATCTCAAACCATTAAAGATGCTTATTGACAAATGAAACCAATAGCATTATATTTTCTCACGGAGCATACAACACTTTAATCAGACAATACATTTAAAGGTAGTTTGAAAGTAGAATACACCATCCTTCTACTCGGTAAAAGAGTTGTTCGATGAGGCAACTGCGGCAGCGATTTTTTATTTTACTTTTAATATTTTTTAAAATGGATGAATTGACAAACGTTTTTCCAGTACTACTGGCGCAGTCACTAAGTGTCGTACATTGTAGACAGTCATCAACTTTAAATTATAATATTATATTTTATATATGTATTCATATTATTATGTAGTATTCATATAGGAATATATTTAAGCGAGTAATTTATTAAAATAGGTCAGACCAGAGAAACAAAATTTGCTGAAGCAATGTTACATTTAACTATTCAATACCTCCGAACGAGCACAGGCACGAGGAATCCTGCTGTGTTCGTGGAACTCGGCAAAAGCGTAGGACGCCGTTGGTGCGACGATTTTACTCGAGTGAAGCGACAACTGCCGCGCGTTCTAAGTAGTATATTTAATGATTATTTTTATACTAATAAAAAAGTTTCCGATCGAAAACTTTGTTCGAGCTTTATTTGTAATCGTTTGATGTTCTTATATATTCTGTAAGGAACAGCGCAGGAATACTAGAACGGTACCTATATAGAAACTAGACTCATCCTATTTTAGAAAGGACAAGTGTTTAACAAATGTTCACCATCGTACCTCGTAGAAGTTAATAGTGCTGATCTAACTGTATTTAATGAAAGTCAATTGTTTAGAATCTAAGCCTTGCAGTGTACAAGGGTGAGACGATCATAGGTTGGAGCGTAACTCTTATAAACCTATAAGGCATGTAAAAGATAGGTACGACAAAAGTAAATGTCACCTTTGTTTTTTTCAGTACTATTTATAATCTCATCATAAATCATTCATTGCTCTAAATTATTTTTTTTTTCATTTTCCTAAAAATAGCCTTGTTTGTGATGGTATATGTTGTTTTTTATTTATCCCCAATCATGCCCGATCAATACCTGGTAAAATGGCTTGTATTATTTATATAATAACCTATGGTCTTTTTATAGTCATAAGAAATAATTTAAAAACAAAACATTGCACAAAATCCATTTAATAGTTTTTTAGTTAAATCCAATCGAACATGCATACAAATAATTATAATATATATATGTATAGATGTACCTATATATTTATTGTAAGTAAAAAATACAATTTAATATAAAAAACTTGAAATGTAAGTAATTTAAATTACATAAAAAAGTATAATAATAATGTTTATTATATCTATAAAAAAACAATTCTAAATAACTTATGCAAAATATAATAATTAAAAATGAAACAATTGATGTTGTATAAAAATAAATTACCAATTACCAATTTATACAATAATATTGTATAAAAATAAATTACCGATTGTTCATACAGATATTTTAAATTTGTATTGTGTATCAATTATACAACGGTAACGGTTTAGTTGAATTAATAATTTTCACCCAGAGACTTCTAAATAAATAATGTTTTAAGATTAATGAGGTTGATTTATTGATATCTGACACAATTCATCCCTCGAGACATCAGACCACATTCATATTATATAAGGACCAAAGGTATCCATTTACGAGATTTCACATCGTGACATACAATCACTCAAGTAACAAAGACTGATGGTTACAGTAACAATAATTGAAATTTTAGCTTAAGTTATAATATAAAGGAAATAAAGTTTCTTCCATATTTTTAAAATATTCAACTGCGGTTTAGTTTAACGAATAATTAATTATGTTTTATTTAATAGTTATATCATATTCTATACATTTGAGTATCCTTTAAATTATATTTTTAAACTGATATAATTTAAACTTTACTATTACAGATAATGTAATACAAAATATAGGTTATTGGTACGTAAATACTAATGTTGTAATTTTGTTGTTATACTTATTCAATTTTATATACAATTAAAAAAAAAAAGGAAAACACCAGTATATTTTTCAAATTAATATAGTTTATGTTTTTATCATACTTCAATTCAATAATACAATAGGTATTTCAATTTTGACGAGGAAAATAATATAAATATAAAATAAATAAATCCTTCATTTTTGATGTAAAAATTATATCAAATACTTATTTTTATATATATATATTTTTTTTTTGTTAAAAGTAATAAATTCAGTTAAAATCGCATACATAGTAACGGTAAGAGATATACATTTTTTAAATAAATAATGTTTAAGCATTTTTTTTTCTTTTAGTTGGAAAACAATTTATGATGCAGTTTACGCCTTAATGAGTTGTATATAACACCTTAAAAATTGTAATTAAAAACATAAAATGTTAAAAAAATTTCAGGTTTTTTTCTAAAAGACCTCAATAAAATAACAAAGAAGAAATTTAAAAATATCTCGACCATTTTGAGTAAATAGAGCATTACGTAGAATCGTTTTTATCTTTTTTTTATACTCATTAAGTACATTAGTAATGGTTTTAAGTATAATATAATATTATGATATTAAAGTCTACTGACACATGTATTATTATTTTGATTATTTGTACAATTATAGTTGTCCAAAATTATAATATTATATTCCAATCGATAGGCGTAAATATCTAAGAGATTAGATTATAGCATTTTAATGTTAAACAATATTTTGTACATTATTACGTTTTGGGAATACAATTCCTAATACAATGCATTTTGTATTTGCATTGTTCTCCGGACAAGCATTGAAGCATTTTCATGTGAATTGGCATTGATTATAATGGCTTACCGAGAACGAGTAGGCTATATTGTAGGTACCAAAATTCTGTTGATGTATTATGTCTGCGGGCACGCCACAAAATGAGAATATTTTGTTGTCAAAATGTATTTTATAGACGTCTGACGAATATTTCCTTTTATTCTATCCATCCCAAATGCTCGTTATACGTCCCTTAAGTATATTCTGAATAAAATGTAAATACGAAATGCATGAAGAAGAGCTGTTCCTTGCGGCATTTCAGTAAAATGTCATCAGATTTTGATTTACATTGAATAACAGTACGCGTCGTTTAAGAACTTAAGCATGCCTCCTGTCAACTATGAAAATAAAAAAATCCATATAATAGTTTATTAGAAATAAAATAATGAAATGTTCAAAACTGTTTGTATTATCATTTATATGTATGTAGTGCATAAATAAATACTCTGAATATATTATTTTACTTAATGTAAGGGCCGTGATATTATTGTGATGATATAACATTATCATCAGTAAAATATAATTACTTTAATTATATAGTTTGAGTATTTTTTTATGTAAATATTAAATTTCATATTTTTTTTTGTAATTTTATTCGAATAAATTAATGTATAACGAGTGTTATTTTTTCATCGAGTACAATTCAATTGAATAAAATATTGTGTATCTATGTAACATGTTTTGTATTCCCATCTACTATTACGGTGAACAATAACCATGTTAAAGCTCTTATAGTATTACGTGTAATTTTTAATTTTTAATCTCTTCCCTAGTAGTTTTAATTGAATTTAAGTTTATATAAGTACCTACAACAATTTCAACTTAATGTTTTTGTTACAAAGTATTGTACATGCAATAATGTTTAAATGCTATGTTATTTTATACTTTTTGATAATTTTGACGAAACTCACATAGTACGAGGACTACGTAGGATGTGTCATGGCAGATAACTTGAAAAATACATACAACAGACTCTTCACAAACAATACTAAAATGTTTGATATCACATAATCAAAAAACTTCTCAAGCAATGAGTAGTGGTCGTGTAGAAATAATTATTCACCACTATCATTATAATATGCCTACACTGAACTTGGGTAACGTGTGTAGAATATATTCGAAAATAAAGTTTCTGATGATTAATAAACAAACTCCATCACCGAGGATTATGAACAGTAACCACGTTCAGGTCTGTGCATGTTGAGGTGTATTGAAATGGGAATTTAATTAAATGACTAGGCATTAAATTAAATGTCTAGATGGATAGTAAAATCGCATAAGAAAATTGTATTTTGTTTTACTATTGCCTAGGCATTTAGTAAAATGCCTGATTTGACTATATGCCAACGTCATATACACTCCTCTACGATGTGTTTAATAATGTTAATGCTTTGTGGCATGTATCGTATATTGGTTGAGGCTATTTGGTCATTATGAGTGTGTGAGGAAGGCGTGTCAGATTCTGATGCTGGTGATTGCGACGTCTTGTCTTCAATTTAAAGAGGGAGGAGTATGTCATTTTTAGTTGTTTATTTTAATAATTTTGAGTTTATCTGATGTTGGTATTGAATTCCAGTGGTTTTGTAAAAATACGAGAAAATTTTTTTTATAAATTTAAATTGTAATATCATTTGTGGGAATTTAATTAATTGATTGTTGGATTAGGAAAAGTTTTCGTTGCACAATCGGCAGGCTTGTCTGGTTTTTCGTTTCCTACGATAATAACCAATAATAAACTAATATTACTTGTAACGGTTCAATTTACGTTTTCGGTTCGTGGTTAACTGCCATTTCGTATATGCGACTCGTCGACTTCTTATGTCATAGTCTGCTTCGGTCACAAACGTATCGGGAAAATATTTCCGAGTGATCCGCTAGCGTCTTACTAGCATAAATTTAAATACGATACGAGTTCTCAGCCACGATAAGCCTGGAACATGAGTGTTTTCAATCGGTCGAAGAATCATCTGAGCTGGAACACTTTGACGACAAAGAGTCGCAATATAACCATAAACACCTGTATGATGGTGGACAAAAAAATGGCAAACGAATGGAAAATTTTCTGGAAAACGAAAATGAAAATTTTATGAATAACAGCACCGCTCAAGTGCATACACGAGCGATAATAATGTACATAATATTATTATGTATTGTCTTAAAAATTCGCGTGTCGAGTAATGGAAGATTATTGCGCGCACAAAATTCTGCCGAGACGAATGAGTCGATCCGTCACCGTCGCCGTGTGCAAGTTTATGGACCATTAGGACGATCCTTTTAATATCAAGTGCTATTGTTCTGCACAGCTTGGCATTAATTTAGTTGCGGCAGCCCTCCCGCATAATTGGACGCTCGAGGAAGTCGAATTTGCAGATTTTATACGTCACCGGTATACTGTTTTCGCTTTATCGTACATAATTTATTTACATAATACCATCACAATACCGTAGGTATAACTACATCTGTATAATATTATAACTACTACAGCCCCGCGTGGAATTGCACACGCTACTTGAAATGTGCCGCACGTGATTTTTTTATTCACACGAATGTTGTATACCTATACGCGTCGTCCAATCATCTAAGTAAACATTTCGAGCCTTTTTTTTTTACCTCACATTTATACGCCATCGTTGTATAACAATCTACATAAAAATTAGGATTAAAAATTTCCGAAATTATAATCTTGCAAATTAATTCTATCAGTACTTACGTGACATGCCATAAAATCGGGGATTTAATGTGTTGTTATAGAAAAAATAAAACATATCAATCTTTTGCTAGTCGTTTGTGAATATTGTTTTATAATACATCAACGCGTACATTTTCCAATAAAAATTAATACATTTCAATAATATAACTATAATACTAGTCTTTAGATACCAATAATTTCATTAAAACACCTACACACATCATTGTAAGACCAATACTATATTCATCGATCTGCTCAAAACCTAAAAAATATTATTTAATTAATGCAACCATTTTTTATATACAGATATTTACAATTTATAAAAAAATAGACATATTTTATTTTTTATGATTGGAATGAATATTTTTTATCAATAGATAGTTTGTTCTATATATATATATATATATATATATATATATATTGTTGTGGTTTTCTGACAAACGTATTGAATTATTTTTAACTTAATTTTACGTTAAATTTATTTGTGAGACATTGTCAATAGTCGTTGAAAATGTCACATATTGATTGGAAGCTCTTAATAAATAAATTGGATCATTGTGATTGAACTGTCAATACGAAACCTAAGACGGCGCCGACAGAAGCGTAAACAGAAATGGTGTATTCCGCTAAAATTAAATTACGATACCAGACGACAATAATTTAATTTTAGAATTACCGGCATGAAATACAATATAACTAAATTAATTTATTAACTTTTTAAACAAATTATTAAATTAGAATAAATGAAAAACTAAATTGTTTTAATTGAATTTATAATTTATAGCTAAAAATAAGTAAATTTAATATCTAATAGTGCTTTGTTATCATGTATAAAGCATTGATAGTTGTCTGTTTTTTTTTCTTAACTAAAAGAAAGATTTACAATTTCAGCAGTTTACCTACTTCTAAAGAAATTGTAACAAGAATCTTTTTTTGTCATGTAGATACTTTAAATAAAATATAGCTGTTATTTAAATTAAAATATGATATTGTAAGTACCTACAAAAAAAAAAAAAAAAAATGTCTACGATATAAATAATATACAAATAGGTTATATAATTATAGTTCAAAATTGTAGTATGAAAACAAGTTAATTGTAAAAACCTCATAAAACATAAAAGTTTACTTAATTATATTGCTTTATTGCAGTTGAACACTTTTACAGAAAAAATAAATTCATAACAATAATTATAAACAGTGTTATGACATAGTAAACATTTCATCATTTTTAAAAATATATGATAATATGAATATTTTTTGTTATACTGTCAATTTAAATGGATCGAATTATTTTGTTTTTACAAATAAGTAAATTGACATTCAAATACTATTCGTGTATACCAATCCTATTGTACACTCAAAAGCAATAAGCGTATATTCAGAACAAAATATTTGTATATTATACTTATATTGGATCGAACCATGTTATACACGGTATTGTATTTTTTCTCGTTAAGATTCACAAATATCTCAAAA
Organism: Pentalonia nigronervosa; assembly: GCA_014851325.1. Classification (NCBI taxonomy): domain Eukaryota; kingdom Metazoa; phylum Arthropoda; class Insecta; order Hemiptera; family Aphididae; genus Pentalonia; species Pentalonia nigronervosa. Next base: position 254,249 of record JACXSJ010000411.1, read on the forward strand.
CTTGTACGCCTTTTGTCGGGCTGCTAGAATATTGGAAAGCGAAATTTATTCCATGCAATAGAATTTATACAGTACAAAAAGAAATCGGTTCGGAAATGTTTGGTTTGCATTTAATTTGATAGTACAACAGCTTACGAGATCGTTGGGAAATTGAAGATCACGGTTGATCTCAATACGAACAATATGTTACACAAAGGCATATCCGCGTATACAAACTAAAAACTTTTCTATTTGAAATTTGATCCCATTAAAAGGTACAGTGAATGAAATATCATCTATCACATTTTTCGTTAAATTTTAAGTAGCACAAACTTCGGAAAGTGACTTTATTGCTCCATGTAAACAATTTTTTTCGTTGACTTATATTTTTACGAGAAAAAAATAACATAATTCAGGATGCAAAATTACAATTCATTTTACTGTATTCATTTATGTATGTGTGTTATTCAGAGGATTTCTGAAATTTACAATTTAGTCGGAGAACAAACATAATATAAAATATATAACATATAATATTAATGCAGGAAAACGGAAAAATTGTAAAACACGAGTGGGTCCTATGCACGCCAAACGGCTTTTTTCAATATTATTAAGATTTAATTCATAAGAAGAACGCTTTCCGCGTGAATATTAATTCATCTTATGTTTGAAGATTATGATTTTTTTTCAAAGATCCTAAAAAACCAATTGAAATGAATATGCGCAAAATAGAAAACCTTTTTTTTATTTGGTTGATTGGTGTTTGAATCAGCAATAAGTAATAAATATGTTGTAATAAACATTATGAAACGAAACGATTTTTTTTATTTTCTAATATCAATATAATACCACAAATTAGATATGTACGAATCGCATGAAATGTGTATGTGACATAAAATATATTTTTCCAATATCAAATTTATAATTAGCTATAAAATAAAAACAAAAGTCCTAATGCTTTATTTAACTCGATGATGTACATTTATATTCTTCTGTTAATTTATGTACAAAGAAAACTGATTTATAACACGTAATAACAATTCCAACTGTATTGAGTAATCAAAATAAAAATTTCAAATTGTATTTCCGAAAGATTTTCATTCGTATTAGTCACTGCGATAAAAATCAGTACGTGTTTCTAAAAAACTCTATGGTTATATCAATTTTGACGTGAACAACGTCCTTCACTATCTATCAAAACGCGTTATACCTTGAACTTGTCATGTTTTGATAATACACAAGGATAATATGGGGTAAATAATCGTACTAATTTCACGAGGCCATTTTATCTACAAAAACAGAATGAGATTCTTAAAAAAAATGAACTGTTTGTGTACCAATATACTATACATATATAAATATTCCCGAGTAAACGTGACGTACAATTACTTAGATAACTTCCACTAATATAAGACCGTATTAAAAATCAATTCAATCTATCAATATTAAGACATATAATAATATAAATATTATTCAATCGGAGTGTAACCAAAACCTTATTATACATAAAAAATGTTATTAACGAACTTGGTACTAACTTTAGTACTTTTAAAAATATTATCAATTATTAACTGTTGTATATAATTGTGTAGAGGTGTATTAAAATGATATATTATAAATAAATATTTCTATCGATAATAGTAAATAATATATAGTAATTTAATGTACTTAAATAATTTAAATAAAAATGTAGTTAAACATTAAATATGTCCAAGGAGAATCAAAAAATTGATACATTTATAGTATAATAAACGTATAATAAATCATTAAGATTGTAATGTTAATAACGCTCATAATTCTGCATAAATTATAATTACAATTAACACATACACAAATATTGAACATTACGTATTTACAGTATCGAAAACCAAAGGAACTAAAATGTTTAAAATAGATATCAGACGAATTCATAGAGACATTATTGTTCCTAAATTCGTATTTAATAACAGAGCATTTGGTAGTATGCATGCATTATATTCTTTTGTTTTCACACACACGCAGACTCAGAATAACATAATAATAAAAAAAAAAATTAAAAATGCAAGGAATTTACTACCAAAATGTACGAAAACATCAATAATTTAATATTATTGTGGTTGGGAGATAAATGATTGTTAAATATTACCTAATACGTTAATTTTAATACTCTCTATGAATGTTCAGGTGAAAATAGATTGCACACAATTTGGTAACCGAAAATAATTTCGTACTTTTATTACCTAGTTAATTTGTAATCATTTTAAACAACATTTTACCGTTTATATAACGCATAATATAATATATTACAGGCTAAAAAGAAGAAGATCCGGCAGTTATTTAAAATGACTGGAAACGTTGGGCAATTTAAATTACCACTTAAAATGGATAAAACGTATACGAGATTATATTTTCTGGTAAACTTAATAGTAGCGTATCTATCGCTGGCAACGCAAATTTTAAACAAAAAATTGTAAAATATTATTTTCTTAATTATTCGAATTTCTAGTTATGGCGAGTGGAAAATTTTTATAATTAAGAAGATATGAAAGATCAAATAATATTCATTATACTTATTATGGTTATTATTATTTTACGATTGAGGGGAGAAAATTATTTTTTTTAGAATTGTGATGCCTTTTGTTAAAATATAATACAATTCAATTTCGTCATGATTTCACAATTATTATGAAGAAATCAATAAAAATTGTTTAAATTACTTAATAATAATTATTAAAAACTCAGTAAAAAATATTTATTTATTCATTACGCATTTCTTTGAGACATCTCCAGTACAGATAAAAATATAGATTATTTTAATAGATATAAATAATCTATGAAATAATGTATTCTTTCTTTCTTACTAATTAACTAAAAGCAATAATAGTTACTATTGTTAGTAATTACTATGGAAGTTTTAAATAACCTTAAATACTGAATATAGAACAATTTAGTTTAAAGTTAATTCATATTATTCATACTGAAATATAATAAAAAAAGTTTTCCGTTTATCTTAAATAAAATATTAATTGTAATAATATATTGTACATTCATTTCACATTATTATGTTAAAAAAAAAGTGCGAAATTCAAGCTAATATTTGTTTTTTAAATTTAAACGTAATATTATTAGAACTTATGTATTTAACTATATATTTGATAAAAAATAATATCACCAAACAATATAGTCAGGTATATAAAATATTATTTTGATAAATTTATATTTTAATTATCGTGTTTCTTATGTAGATTTGCAGGTGAATTTTTTACAAAAATTAAATGTATATTGAAAATTAATTTAGGGTAGACCAAAATAGTTGTTAAAATGTATATCTTTATTTTTAAACACTATAATATTAAGTAGTTTTTAAAAAAAAATAATGTTGTTGAGTATCAGAATAATGAATATTGGCAATTTATTTCCACATTTTGTTATAATTTATTTTTGTAATATCAAATAAGTACTTCTATGAAAAATTGACGTTTAAAGTTCAATAAAAAATTATTTTTATGAAAAAATAAAATAATCATGACAATTCTATAAATCTAAAACAATATTTTTTTTTTAAATACATTTACCTATATAATGCAAACAAAATGAAAATAAAAACGTGTATTTATATTTATGAATAATGATCGATTTAAGTTTAGAATAACATTTATTTAATATATTATGACGAATGTAATCAATATAAGTATTTAAAAAAATAGTTAAGAATGTTTGTTTTTAGATTGTTATACTAATATCTTTAAAAACTAGCTACATAACCCGTCTTTGCGTGTTAAAAAATAAATTAAATACAGTGCTATATTATAGGTGTTTCTTGGCTTTACAGTATACCTCGGTTTACGGGAAAATCGGCTTCGGTACATATCGCTTTGTAAAATAATCCAAATTAGATGAGCAACCACAAATCACTGATAGGATATATTTTTTAACGTGAATCAAACTACTTGTAGTAACAATCATCAACATTTTCGTCAAAATCAGTCGTTTAATTTTTGAGTTTATAACTAGCTACAAACATACATTCGGTTTTAGGGTATAGTTTCTATGATTAAGGCTGTGTATACACGACGATTTGATTCATGCTTTTACCTCAAAATGTTTAACTTCCATTGTAAATCTAAAAATCTTTATGTGAGTGCTTTTTTAAATTTCAAATTTTAGAAAATCTTCTCTTAGTGCACTCCTATATGGTAATATAGAGCTACTATGAAAATGTCAAATCTCTAGATATTATAGTTTATGCTCTATGTTGATCAATCAGTCAGGCATTCAGGACACGTCTGATTATATACTTAATACATACATTAATTCAAAACAAACTTTATTAGCTTATAATTAATCTAATATTCCTAAGAAGTATCAATTGCATACTACAATAACACGAGGGCGGACTGGCCAGCGTTGCTAGTGTGGTGTACCACGTGCGGAGCTGGTTCAATATACAATCGGTCATGTCTGAATATTTGACAACATTACTTTATTACTATTAGTTTATCATTGTTTATAACATCGGGCCGCATACTTCACACTTCGTCTCTGTAATATAATGAGTTAAGACAATTTAAATGTCGTTTTGAAATCAATCGAAGACTCAACGCATTTTTACTTTAAAAAATAAATACACCATACTGTACTATAATGTGATATAAATGGTATTAACTTTTGTATAATACCCATACTTTATAAATCACAAGCAATTAAAATCGAGCGATCTTAAAGTTGAAATTAGATTTTTTGTATTTGTCGGCATTTAGGTGATGTATATTCGAATGTCATGAATTTCATGTTTGTGAAAATTGTCTTACACAAAATCTTTTTATTAAACTTGATTTATATTTGAAGTATTTTGTGTAACAATTTTAATCAAGTTTTGAGTTATAAAAGTTGGACACAACTGTTACCACTGAAAAACTTGACAATGCAATTATTATCGATTATATGAACAAACAATTACCAACAAACAACAGCAAAGTATATTATATATTGTGCATTGGAAAAAAAAAATGTTTAAAATAGTTCGTATAACTGTCATTTTCTAACTCGACAGTAAAAAACCGTGAATTCATAAACTACAGTTGCTTTTTTTTGCTCGAAAGAAATAGCTTAATCTTGAAAAAATGTATTCTGTAATTCAAAATTCAAGCACACCTAAGTATAAGGTTTGAAACTGCTATCGAAATTCGGCTATAACAAAAATTGACTGCTCTTATCGTTAGCAATAACTAAATACCAGAAATATATTTAGAAAATTGCAGATTTACGATTTATTGATAACCACTTTCAAACATTTACGGTTACCGGTAACTAAATAAACTATAAATTATACTTAATAACTATATTTTTGGGGTTATCAATCATAAAACAGTCATAAAACCGGTCAGAAATATATTAAGTTATATATTACAATTTTCAATCATAATCACCATATGCGAGGTAATATTATATATATATACAAAAGTACATTTATATTCATTCACAATGTCTAACAATTTAATTTTAAATGATTACAAAATTAAATTAATAGTCGTAATGAATTTTTATTGGACGCTGTAATTAGTTAAATGTATTCTTCGTTTTTATTGCCGTCTGATAAGAGAAGGCTTTGTGGTAGTTGCAGTTTTAAATGGTGATTTTTTTATTTTGGTTTCCAAGTTGTAGAACCGTGCTCCATCGGAGGCTTTGCAATTAGTATGGACATTTATGAACTGGGTTTTATCCAGTCTTTGAGTAGAGGTATTTCTGTGTCGCTGTGAATTTTCCTGTTTCTATACATGGGCCTTTTTAGGCATCCTCAAAAATGTATTTTGAAATATATTATTTAAAATCAAAATTCTAAATTAACCTGATCCAATCTAGTTTATTTGATGTTCCTTTTAAAAATCCACAGTTATTTATCAATTGACACCAAATTTTGCACACAGACTTATTAAATGTTGGCTAGCACATAAATTTTGTTTTGGCTCATAAAAATCAAATATTTTTTTACATATATATGTTACGGTCAAAATAGAAAGTCAGGCATTGTATTACAATGCTCGATTTTCGAGGGCAGAGTAAGAAAAAGTTTACATTGCCCGGGCATTGTATATAGTATGTATAATGAACTCAAAGTTTGTACATTTTTTTAATATTCATTAACATACTTTTTTTTTGTTATTATTTATTCGTATATAAATAAATAGTTTTTTTTTATAATAATAATAAGATAAAATGTTTTATTTTATGCATAATATGAATATAATATAAATTATTGTTTACAATACGGCATTTACACATCCTTTATACAATAATTCCGAGTTCACAATATTTTGATCTATTAGTGACACACACACACACACACACGTATATATATATATATATATATATATATATATATTATATAATAGTAATGACTCACGACTTCGGTACAGCGCGTACAGTAGTTTGTCAGCGGCGGATAATACTGTAATTTGTTATATAACAATGACAGATGATGGCTGGTTATACTCTCTCTCGTATCCGATATGATTACATGGCAGCTGTATCGATGGTGATGACGCGATGGTTGGATTAATAGGAATTAGGCAATCGGACAGTATAGATTTTCAAGTCTATAGCCACGACTATTCGACTCCTAACTCTTCAGTGACGGCAACATCAGTCTTTCTCTCCTTGAACATGATATCCAATGGTCTGTAACTGGTTGGCGAAAATTATCGAACACGCGATAACTTTATCAGTTATAAATGTAAATACGTAAAACATTGACCAACGATCAGGAAATCAGAAAAGTACAGGTTTTCATCTTATCCCACAGATACCTTACTTTTTGTTGGTGCGCCGCTGTGTAAACACAATTCGATGACTGTCACCGTAAGGTGACTCAAATTGTTCCGGACTCCCTTAAATTAATAATCCTAGTATCTTGAAGGCAGTAGGGCTATCGAGGTGTTTGATACGTTACTTGAAATTTTCATTTTTTATATTAATGGAATCATATTCTTTATTGTTTAAAATAAGTTTAAGTTAGTGTATGATATTAGCTATGTATATATTAATTAATTTAATCATAATTAACTATAGTAGTGATGGGTCTCATTACTGATTTTATAATCCTTATTGTAGTGCGCGCCATCTAACGTCATTTTGTCTCGTAATATTAAAGATTACGGTAGTACTATTAGCGATATGTAGTGTAATTTTCATGCGTTATATGAGTCCAAATGTACTTGAGCATTGTAGATAAAGTATTGAAAATTAAACACAACATCTTATACTGGGTAATTAAATAAATAAAAAAAAAATAGACGCCTCAACTATTAATTACCTATAAAATTATCTAAAGGTGGTTTGGCATGAATAAAATAGATAATATTTATTATTAAACTATAATAATTTTAATAATTTTATAATAAAATATTATGTTACATTATAATATAGATCCAAGTACATTTGTTGCTAAATTAGTTAGATATTTTGTATGTTGTGGTATCAAATGCAATATCGTTAATATGTTATAGGTGTTGGCATTTGTTACGCATGAATGCCATTCGATATAAGTGTGTGTGTATATATATATATATATATATATACACACAGTGCGCTATATTTAATTCACTTTGCCCACATGAATCTGGCCAGGGTCAACTTTGCCCGAGCACTCTCGTACAATGTTCGGTCAATGTATGAAAAATTGGAGCATTTAAACGATCATTCTTGCATTTCCCAAAATGTTTTGGCATTGTGCACAGTGCCCGGGCATTGTAATACAATACCCGGATTTCTTACTTTGCCCGTATCATAAATATTAGTTGTCCTGCCTTGCGTTGCCCGGGCTAAAGATTAAGTTTAGATTAACTTTAATTTACTTACATGCAATTAAGCCACCTAGAAAAGCAATCTGACTGAGTTTGATAGCAGACAATATGCGAGAAAGGTAGGCAATCCACCTGCGGATGGCGGACCTAACGAGGTGCGTAAGTAAGTTAAATCAGAATTAAATGCATGAAAAACATCGTGACGGTGATCAACTTGCCATAGATTTGTTTTCTTTATACATTTATTTGTGACAATATTTCTACTGATTATAATAGAAATGAAATATTTAACCAATAGTAACTATATAATTAAACAGAGATCATACATAAATTCAATCGAAAAAAGTACTTTTAATTTTATTGGAAATATAGCGTCACCTATATTTTACACATTTATTCGTTGAATTTAGGGGTAACTTTTACGTAACATGGTCTACGACACTCAGGGTATCTTGACGAATATTTTAACGTAACTTCTACGAAAATCGATCCAGTAGGTCTCGAGATTACCTTGACCATACCATCTGAATGATTTCATCATTATATATTTGTTTAGATATAGATAGATACATACAGAATTACCATTGGTTATAAGAAATAAAATAGTTATTATGATTGGATATCATTTTCCGTACTTTATTATATATATGTGGTAGTTGACATAGAATCTAGGTATAAATATAGCCAATTTCGATACTGATTTATATATTTTTTTTTATATATATAACCGTAATTAGCAATGCCACCAGTTACAAACGCAATAAATCTGAGTTTACTTACATTGTAATAAAAATATGACAAAAGGAATAGTTTATCGCACAGCTTTAAAAAATCGAATCTTTTTTATATTAAATTCGATCTTATTTTTACTATTTATCTTACGTATTACAAATGCAAACTATTCAAATTGTATAGATTGTAATTTTTAAACGTACAAGATTAAATGTAATATTGCATGAAACACAGATACATCTGCATGTCTGTCTATGTGTTCATTAAAGACAGAAACGTATGATCCGATTTCGATGGGGTTTTTATAGGTATTGTATTATATTATGTTTCAACTGAAGCAAAGCGGAAAACGATAGATAGAAAGATAAATTGTAACCCGTGTGGGGTCAGGTAATATAACTAGTAATAAATAGACAGACATTTTTAATTTAATATTGGACTAATTAAAATTTAATGTTTGAAACATTATATAAAATATATTGTAATGGTGTAAACTACAAAAGATTATTTACAACAACGTTATCCAACCGTATTATAATGTTAAAATGTTCAAGTAATAAAAATAATAAAAGATCTATTGAAAATTATATTTTGAAAGAATAAAACGTGTCTGTACTTTATAATGTTCAATTAAAATCAAAGATATAATCAAAAAACCACTAGAAAATAATTGCATTATCAGATCAAAATCATTTTGTTTTTTAATAATCTTTTTTTATATTTTTTTTTTTTTTTTAGAGCTGTAGATATACTATTATAATATAATATTACATTTTAATTGGGTATGAACTCTCCATTCTCTTAAAACCAAGTTTATCGTTAAACAATGCAGCGACCTAATAAACATTTCAACCTACATCAATTATGTAATGCAAGATAATTTAACTGCACCTCAACTAAAATATAATATAACTTGAAACATAACAAAATTATACGAATTTACTTTATTGCTCGTAAACTGTAACGAGGTGTGGCTGTATTTATGTATTGAAAACAATTTCATTGGACGATAAAAACATAATATTTAATCGCACGTATGTATATCTATCGTCATACCGATCACCCTAGTGAACTATTGCTAAGATTTTAATAATTTAATGTATATTTTCATGTAACACTATGCTCTTCGGTTCTCGGTTTATTTGTAATGTTTTGAGAAAAAAAAAATGATCAAGGCACACCGCAGTCAATGCACTCAGTCTCAGTTCAAAGATTTACGAATTGAAACGTGATTAGATGGAGAGGACTAATAACAATATCAGTTATTCAGGAAAGGTATTAGAATATTCATAATGAATGGATAAGTTTTCCGTTTCTGGGGGATCGAGCATGAATATTACAGAACCTATAGTCGTACTTACGACCACAACGCATGCCGGCTAATGATTCCTTTTAAGTCCATTGTGTATACAGTATGCGTCCCAAGCGTTTAATGTGGCTATACTGCAATTATGCGATCATTATAAAATTATGTTCGACATCAAACGAAATGTACATACAAATAAATATATAACGTTATATTATAAATTAACGTTCAAAGATTTCCTCTAACGCCAGTCGACTTAATTATTGAACATATAGGACATAACGATTGCTACGGACGGCTTATTTAGGACAAATATTTGTATTGCCGTGAAACGATACCGTATTATAACTATTGTTAATAATCTTACTAATAAATACATCACATAGTTACGTCCTAATTGGTTACCGCTTGAAACAATGTATATATTATGTAAGTATATGAAAATCATGCAAGCCAGTCGTTTTGTCATCGCTGCAAGGGAGTCCCTAGACTCATTTATATTAGTGAGTAGGAGGGGAGGAAAACTAAAGAATTAAACTCAGTCTTTGTAAACCTAACCTTCAATTTTTATTTCCACGAAAAGCTGTTTAATACTATTGTTCGACAAGTCAATTAATCTTGTGCAGAATTTTTTGTCTACAAAAATGGCCGCTCCTTCTCCTCTATTATATTTACTTGTGATTTACTTCTATCAAGACGATATAAAATATTATCATTTAACCAAGTTTCGACTAACACAAAAAAAAAAAAAAATCATAGTTTAAACAATTACCACTAATTTTGATTATATCTAGTTTTGTCCAAAGTCCGCTTGCATTTTGATAATAACAAAATAAGAAAGATGGCTTACAATAAGATTCATTATTTCAAGTGTTACTTGATTTCTTATCTCTCAGGGTGTGTAATTAGTGTGAATTACTGTTCAGTATTAATTTACAAATTATAGTATAAGTAATGTTTTCAACTAGACAGTCATTGATTTCTATAGAATTGAATTAAATATATTCAATTAATAACTTAATTTTGTTTCTTTTTTTGTAATAAATTTTAAATATTTCATTATAATAACAATGATATTTCATGATATTAATCATACCTAACCTAGTATCTTACAGTTCAATGTTTAGTTGAATCTTTATGAGACACAAATAAAAGCTAACATTATATTTTGTTTCTATAAAACGAAATAATATGATTGTAAATAATCAAACTAATATTATTAAATAACAGTTATATAACTCACGTTAATCGAAATAATAAATAATCAATTTTATTAATTTCTTCAACTAAAAATGATCGTTTGCAAAACTCCTAATATCGTTTCAAAATAAATATTTAAGCTAGTGTGATACAAAAAAAAAACCTGGAAACTCACTGTGAAACTTGTCTTATTGAAAACACCGTGATCAGGAACAATCTCCGGAATTAACAGCATTCAGTCACATAACGTTATACGTACACCTAAGTACACTATCTTTGAAAATACAATTAGCTCACCCAGATATAAAAAAACTGAAGACCAGAAATGTAAGACATGGAAAAGATGTCGTGTGCAAATGACGAGCTGCTGTGATTTATCTATTAAACATTTATACTAATTACTATACTTTATTATATAGTAAAAAATCATTATTATATTAACTTTTTTTATTATCAAAGTATTTTTACTTTGTCTTATAATTTTCATAATATATACATTTATATAAAATATTTTAATATTGTTAATTATTTGAACCGTTGATAAATGTACGATCAAGAACATTGTTATTAAAACAATATATTTTACTTTTTTTATATTACAATAACATTTGAATTCTATGACTCAATAGCTTAAAGATTTTATATAACCAGTTAAAATAATATTCAATTTTATTATTTTTCATAAAATCTAACTTACTTAATATATTATCATTATATCTATACATTTCTCCACTTAGTGTAAAATAATAAAATAATAAAATTATATAATTATTAAAAACTACCACTGTAATTATAAATACGTTTTTTTGTTTTATTTATTAAAACTGTTAACTAAAAATGCATTTATTTTATTCTATACATTAAACAGAACTTACATTACAAAAAATCGTGAACGTTAAAGAGAAAACATTTTAAAATTTTACATTTTTACATAGCATACAAAAATGCAGTATTTTTTTTTCACGAAGGATGCTTTAAAATATTTATTGTACACAATAATAATAATAAAACAGAATTTAATCGAATAATCAAAATATATAAAAATTAAAAATGTAGACATTATTAAACAAACTGTAAAGACATATATACTGGTCGTCACCGACCAATACTATGTAATAAATTAATTGGAATTAATTTAATACTTTGGTAGTTTGTTTGGAATTTGTATGGGGATGGGGTATTAGAAATACATGTAATAGAAACTAGTATTGTTCGATACAAACTTATTAATTATCTGCATAGATTTTAAAATTTGCTGGCATGTTGATGTTTATAATAAATTGTGTGTAGGGTTCAGCAATTTTCCGAAACGTAACATAATAAGAATTCATCTGGGAATATCGAAAAATGTACGATAATCAATTTATATTTATTAATCATGATTATGTTTTAAACGGCGTGTTTCAGTATTAGATATTCTTATTTTTTTATCAAAATATAAATACATAGTTAACTTATAAACGATATACAAAATAAGTTGTAATTTTCTTTTACTAGTTAAATATTTAAATGTACAGTAGTTATCAAAATAATAAAGAAATTACATTGTGAAAACAATCATGATATGTGTAAACTTGAATACTTAAGATTTTCCATATAACATTTTGAAAACGAAACGAAAGATAAAACAAAAAAAAAAAATTATACTAATTTATAGATAACAGGTAAATTATAACATCTATATATTGCTAACCAGTGATTAGTAATCACTGCAGTTATACGATAAAATAACAGTTATTCGGTAGTTATACAATCAGTGGCGTAATGTGGTCATGTTTGTGGAGGGGGCGGCGGTGAAGAGTTTGTACATTTTACCTTTTACCTCCCCCCTAAAAAAATTGTTTTGTATCAAAATCATCTCCCAATATAACAAATGTGATCTGTATGATATAAGTACACGTAGAAATGTATGCTCACATTAAAACAAATAATCACATAATATTATTTAAATATTCACAATTACAAATAGATATTACACTTTATGTGCACCTACACCTACATAAAGTTTGACAATAGTTTCATAAAAAATCACAATATCACGTGAATGACGCTGCGGATAGTCGATTGACAACGATTGACAACGGAAAGTCGTTACAAAAATTCTGATGACTTGTACGAATTCATCAGTTATTTCTAAGGCGTATAATAATATTATTAAATAATTAATATATATATATAGTTGTACGCTATACATTTTTTATGCTGTCGGCGCGTTGCTGATGTGCGTCGAAGCTCCATAATAAATTAATATTCGACCGATCATTGGTTTATTTTTGTACCACCATCATTCAGCATGATAGTATTAATACCTATTCAAGTATTAAAATAATTATAATGTATTTAAATTAAATTGTGCTATACTGATTAGTGTTTATTATTACGAAGTACAGCTATAGCATAGGGGATTTTGTTTTTGTATTATTTCTATAAAATATATTATACCTAGTTGCACGTATCTATATAATATAGAATAATAATATTTATAGTCAAATAAGTATAAAAATGTGGTTCACCAGTTTAAAAAAAAAAGTCATGAGGGGGACCACCCCCTTCCCAGTAGTCACACCACTACAGTGTTGTCACTAAACTCATAAAAACTAAATACGTGTAAGTGCAATGGATCAACTCGATTAACAAATATATTAGATAAATGATATAATATTGGAACGATTCACATTTACTTGATTTACTGGCTAATATTTATTTTAACGCAGATATACCGTTGCTATGTTGCAGCAACCTACAGTCCTTCGGTTATATTGATTGCGTTGTTCCAAAATCGTCGTCAAGCTTGCCGGTAACATTATCTGGATCAACTTGAACGCTGGTCATGACATCTTTGATTATTTCTTCATCCGTTACAAATGAATAACGGTCAAAAGATAGCGAGCGGGTCGCGGTAACCGGAAGATCGTTAGCATAACTCATTTAATTTTAATCGTTGTAGCCGTTATTTTGTTAAGACCATACTCGCTGTAATCCTATATTTTAACGTACAATCATATGGGATCGTGCCTAGGTGATAATTTAGCGTTTAGCTCATTCTAACTGAATCTCGTCGTAGTGATTTTCAATATATACTTCAAAATATCATAACTTAAAATAATCAAGTTCCTTAAAATAAAATAAACAAAATAATTTTTAAAAACAAACAGTTTATTTTCCAGGAACGAACACGTCTCTACGACTCTCAGTGAATTTCCACGAATATTTTTTTCCTAAGAACGAATGTTTGTGAGAATTTTCGGAAGTTCCAACCTTAACTATACATTTTAATTTCTGTAAAATAATGTTCAAAAAAAAAAAACACAAAGAGTAATCTATTAAAATATGATGTTTTTGTAATTGATTAATAATTCTTATTTATAAATTGATGGAAAATGACTGCGACAGTCAAAATTCAAATAACGTTTAAAAGATACGATGGTTTTACACTATTTTTTGCTATATTTTTTTTTTTTTTATAGTTTTTTGAAATACCGGAAGTTTATAGTATTAAGAGTATTTAAATAGTTGGTACATTTTACAATAGCAACTTGTTTTTTTTTTCAAAGATGTGTATTACTTAGCTATGACTTACATCTTATAATAAAAGTCACTATATAAATATTTAATATATATACTTTCTATATGTGAATAGTATGTATATAGATATCTATATAAATTTCCATAAATTAGATATAATTTACATAATTCAGACTGCGTCAAAGGAATAAATACGTTTTACGGTAGGTACAATACTTGGAAGCGCGTAGAATATAAAATATTTGATGCAGTAAGAGAATTGAGTTAGATTGAAAATCAAACACAAATTGACTACCAGTAGTTTAACTTTTTAAGTTACGTAATATACGAATAACCATATACAAATATTAATTCTCAATAAAAACATGATATTAAGTGTAAACCAATTGCAAATTATTAATCTTTTGTATCTTGTATTTACACATAGGTATATTTTATTAAATTTTTTGGACATTTCAAACAGCTTATGGAATAATTAGTGGTTTTGTTTTGAAGCTCATAAGTAGTGAAATAGTCAGCTGAAAATTGATTAGTACGAAAGAACATCCACCTTTATTTAAAAGGCAACAAATTCTACTACCGATGAAACAAACCTTGAATGTCCGATGACCGTTCAAACAAAAATGTGAATTAAAAAAACATCTATATACGTATAATTATAGGTTAATGTGAAAATCGAATTATCGATCATTACAATTAATCAGCGAGTGTGCACTGAGAATATTTGCAAAATAATAATAATTAAACAAATAACACTGAAGATTGTCCACATTCAATAATTTCTTTGAAAAATACTAATAATAATCGTTATATAAATTTAAAATTAATTTTGCTTCGTATTTTTAAAAAACTTGACCTGTAGGACGAATATAACATCTTATTAAATATCTATCATAGCAAGGAGATAAGACCAAGCCTAATTACAACATGGTTGCAAATTGTATTTTTGCTTCCAAAACCAAAGGCCAGCGCTATAAATATAAACGTTGCAAATGTCATTAAAAAAAAAAGTATAGCAGCAAAATTGATTGTATTTTTTTAATTAGAGGTGACATAACAACTCATGACAGTCATTGCAATGAACGGTATTCTAAATGACATTTTAAACTTGACTAAGAAATCACTACATATAATCAATATATTAAATTTTTTTTTAGTACACAAAAATATAGTGATATACTATAATTAGTAAAAAAAAAAATGGTATAGAGTATATAGTTATTAATTAAATACTTAATGTAGTAATATTATTGTTTATATCAATATTAATGGTATAGGTAATATAATTTAGTTTATGTAACAACATTGGCCAACCATGATTTGTATATTTCGTCTTTCACCAGTTAGTTCGAACATTTGAAAATTATAGCGTTTTTACAATATTATCTAAGTGAATGTCAATATTCAACTTTGATTATCAATAATCTATTTACTCAGTACTTTCAAATTAACATTTATATTTGTTGTTATTTTTTTCAAGAAAACAACATTGTGGATCTATAGGTTCACTAACATAATATTATATAATAACTATATATTTTTTTAATATTTTATAATTCAAGAAATGTTGATAATTAAATTGCATAAATTATAAAAATTGAACTATATAATTCGTTTTATACATGAAAATCTTAAACATAAAACATAAATGTAATAATTTGAAAAAGTTTTTATTTAGAATGCACTTTTCATTAAGACTTTTTGCGTCCAAACACAATGAAATTATATATTTATTGTATCATATTAATATAGTGCTATTGACAATCATCAGGGATAATGTATCTGAATAATTATATAACACGTACGCATTGAAACCAAGTGATTAATATTAGAAGTTAATATATTAATACTGCAAACATTGGTAATAACATAGATATTTTTGAATTATTAAAATATAGTTTCTAGATTATCCATATAACATGCATACGTATTAAGTAAGTGGAAATATATTGTTTTATAATAACAATAGTACATAATAAATAAAAAGAAGATAAAATTTTTATTTAAAAAAAAATACCTTGGGACATTTATTACAAAATATGTTGAACATTTCCGTTTAAATTCTTCAATAACAATTTTTTTGTTGTTTAAAGTGACAAATGAAAATTATAGATGTTAATTGTAAAATTATTTGTGGCAAATATTTTTTCTTTTGTTTTTGTTAATTCTACAAAGGTAAATTAGTAACTTGATCATTTTTTAATTTAGAACTCCAAATGACAGTATGATATACCTAACATATACATTATGTTTAATAAATGTATTCAAATTTAATTCACCCAACGATGTTGAATTAATTTGAATATCAAAACACTGGTTAAAGAGGTTTACAAATCGGTACAAAGCTAGACTGGTGTACGGTTGGTTTAAAGTTGCTATTTTAATTTGAACTTGATTATTATATTTAATGCAATACAATTTTAAATTAAGTTATAATTTTGCAATAAAACAATTCATTTTTTAATAGTTTTTATTCAGTTATCTGAAATTGCATTTACTGGTCGTTATTTCAAAATGTCACAGATACCTAAAACCTGACAGTAAAGTACCTAAATAGCCTATTCATAACGCCGTATTATCATTTCTTAGTTATTAAAATGCATTAAATAAATTTAATAAATCCTTATAACATATTATAATATTATATACATAAATATTTATTTGTAAGAAAAAACTACTGTAAAATAAAACAATTATTATCGAAAATGTTATTTTAACTCGTTTTCCGGTTTTAATAAATTGATACACACAACTTTTTCATCATTCCTTCTCCCAAAAACAGTGTTTACTTCATAAATAATATGAAAAAACGTCACTGGCAAACCACTCCATTTATTTATTGACTCTAAATATTACAAAAACAAATCGTAAATAAAATATGTCTGACGTTTCAGTTGTAGAAGTACGAACTATTTACATCCTTTATTATTGATCAACTATACCACAATATCATGGTTTTTGGTAAATGGCGTTTATTTACTATTTAAAGTTACTTATTGTTTGTTTCAGTATAGATTAAATATCATTGGCATATAGTCATTCACAAACGTCGACCTTAAATATTATTCTGGTTATAATTAAGAAAGTGAAATATATAAAATTTTAATCTGGCATTAGTTGGGGTATCATTAAATTTAAAAGCAATTACAATTTGTTAGCTCGAAAAATTATTTTGAGCGGAGCTAAACTTAAATTGATATTATCAAGATTCTATAAAAGACGGATGGTTTTCAAATGACACACATTTTCGAAATATCGATAAATTCAAAATAAAATCCGTGTTTAATTTTGGCTTATACATATTGATAAATAAAAATAAAATACTTCAAATCGACTGTTATAACAATACAAAAACAAAAAATTGATCACGATTGATTTTCTCAATAACTAATAAAAAGACAGTTCTTAAAAAAAAAGTTTTCTTGAATTTAAAGTCTCTTCTCGATTTCTCTCATTTGTACAAATCAAACGCCAGTGTTTTTATTATAATACAGTCGAAAGCGTATACTTGAAACAGTCATATAATTTTAAATACTATTTTGACACTTTAATGGTATTTATTTATTTATTTTGTGTATTATATATATATATATATTTTAACTTCTAATGTTGTTAAAAAAAGTGAATATAATAATGCTCTAGACAGACAATAGATTAAAACTAAATACTTGTGCTTAAATAATAATAATTATATGGGACCTCTACATAATTCATGAGTATATTTGCAATGTACATCAAACTATTTAGAGGGACAGATTTTGATAAATTACTTCGACTAATGGGTAAGTAGAACTGTCTCTGAGACCTGGTATTACCCGGAACTCGGAAGATAAGCCGCTGGAATAATCGTTGTGTGTCATCAATACGATCAACTAACAAACCCTGGATAAAGCTTAGATCAAATGATTTACGCCTCTGATGTCATAGCTCAAGTTTGAAAATCTGATTTAAAGGTCTGTAATTATTGTGCATCGGGTTTGACATTTTTATCCTGAATCCAACGAAACATAGAAATCTATTTTAAGCACTTTTAGTACCTACGCAAATTGTCGATTGAAGTTTGTATAAAGAAGATAAACTGTAATAGCAGACAGCAATAGAGGAGTTTGAGACGTAGAATAATAGCATTAGACACTCATATCGTTTCGCTCAACTCGACGCATGATAAAGTATTGTTAATAATCAATAATTATTTTAATTCTAATAATATAAATATCACGAAAATATTATATTTTAAATCTATGAGAACTTATTGTATTTAAAAAAACGATTTTGACTTTTGAGCAAAGTTCGACTAAAATATTATTAGCATTTTATGCTGTTTTCGCATATCTATCAATAGTTTTTTTTTTTTTATTTAACATTTTAACATTTAGGTAAATAACTGAAAAACTCGAAAAAGAACTACATCAAAGTACAATCTAGAGATAATATTTCCTATCTACAAAGATACTACATAAAACTTTTGTATCTTTTTTTTGACTCTAAAAATTGTTAACAGAAAAAAAAAATATTATTTTAAAATCAATATGTGGCTGAGATTCTAAAAAAAACTTATTCGTATAATTGCGAAACGCCTTAAAAATAGTAACAATTTTTACAGAATTTTTCAAATATTCAGTAATAGTGATTAGAAATCATATTTGAAATATATTAATTAAATACAGTAATTCATTAGCTATGACTTATGAGTAAAAATGTATGAAAAACTCTTTATATATTTTAGATAAAATCAAATGGTTACTTTTAATTCAAAAACAAGTAACCGTAGAAACTTGAATCGATAATCGAATCAGAATTTTAAAAAAATGAAAAAAAATGAATACAAGGTTCCCTTTAACATATAAAATATTCTTATAGTAGTTTAAAATTATCTAATATGCAGTTTTTTTTTTAGAGGCATTTGAGTTCAATTATTTAAGAAATTAGATATATCAAAAAATAAGGATTTTAGTTATTATAATATTATTTTATAATTAAAAAAATATTGATCGTAGGATCTTGACATTTTTTATCATAAAGTAGAAAACTATTTTTTTATATACAATGAAATGAAAAAAATAATTAAATAAAATTATGTTCAGCTTTTATACCACAATCTATTCACACAGTTCTATGGTATATTGTATTGATTTATTAGTTAGTAAAAATAATAGTATATAATATAATATTCTAATAATTAATCGTTATGACATAATATATGCGTTATTTTTGGCAAACATTAGTTCAACATAGCGTATTAATAATATAAAAATAAATAACTTATAACAATGTAAGTATTAAATGCATTATAAAATAATAAGATATCCTTAGAATTGAATGCTTACATACTAACCTACATATCCGTTCGAAATCATTTTTCCTATTCAATGATTCATCATTGAATTTAAAATTAAACTCATCCATTAAAGTGATCTGTAGGTTTAAAATCCTGTCATGATTTTTTTAGATTCGACAATCATTAAAAATCATTTATTATAAAAGAACGTAAACTTTAAAGTTGTTCTCTTGAAAATCTTTTACTTGATTTCATGAGTCTGATGTTGATATACAATATGTATCGTCTTATTCGTGCTTTCTTCAAATCTAATTTTCCACTATGCTATAGTTATTATTAATCAATAACCTATATAAATTGTCAGCTTGACATTACAAATATGGTTGTTACTTATATTTTAACATTTTACACAGATGAGATGAATTTGTGCGTCAGTGTGTGTATTTCGTGTTAGGTTTCCAAGAAAAATATAGGTAGAAGTAAAGATCGCTTAAGATATAAAAATTTATTATTTAATCAACAATGTATTCTTTGAATGTTGCTTAACAACTCAATTTGGAATACTAAGTGTTGAATAGATATCAAAAATATCCGTCCATATCTTCATAATATACCCTAATTTCATTGTAGTTTGCCAAATAAAAAGACTTGTTCTTTTTAAACAATTGTTTGTATTATTATTACTTTTTTGATTAGGAATAATGACTTCAACTACTAGGTTATTTGCCAACATGCGCAATATATAATATGCCTTATTTTAATTTTTAACTTAATTTGACTTAAATTTAAATAATTAGGTCTAACTAAAAGATTAAGATAAAATTACGATGGCTATATATATATTTTTAAATTAATTACATTTAATCTTAATATTTATTTTTAGTATTGATGCCGATGATTTTGAAAAACCTGTGTATGAAGTGAGGTGGGTGTTTTTTTTCTAGAGTGCTATTCCATTGTACGACGTATGATTTAATATGTGACTTGACGTTGCGAATTTCAAACAATGTAGGACAACATGTGTAGGGCAATATATTTAATTGTGAGAGGCGAGAGGTTCATCGTATTGGTTGCAGTAGGGTTTTTCATGGAATTTGATTAGGTATATCTGGGCGAGGTCAATTTGCCCGATTATTGCTCTTTGGTGATAATGTTGTCTGTATGGTGAGATGTATAAGTTGGAGTTTGTAATTTATTTTTATTCATTTTTATTTATTTAAGTTTGTTAGTGGCTAGTAATTCTTTTCATAACTTGGTAGGGTTTATCATCATTTTATTTTATTTTTTTAATTATACGTTGGTTGTGTGCTTATAAGTTATAGGCCGACTTTTTCATTTTATGTAACGTCCAAAGAAAACCTACATCAATTCGACAGATTTAAGAAACATAGTAATAATATTATGAATTTACTGGAAAGTTTATTTATTGGAATTTGGTGATCCAAAACTAAATATGAACTCAGAAAATCATCGATAATAAGAATTTTGTTTTCCGTCATTGTAATATTAGCATAAATCAATGCTTCTTAATTGCCCGAGTCTCCACTTTGATTATGCCAGATTTTTTTTTTTTTTTTGTGGACATAAATGGGTAAGATGGCTATTTAAGTTACTAAAAAAATTTCAACACTTTATGATTATTTTTTAATACAGCGGTATATATTTGAAGAAAGTTACGGATTTTAGTATCTATCAATAGTTTAACCGATGTTTTCTATGATTATTCAGTGTGGAATGCTATTTTTGTTGAAAAGGAGTTAGTTGATTTTAACGAATATTTGCCAGAGATATCAAAATTAAAATAAAATTGTACGTAATAGGAGAAATAAATGTCTCGGTGTAGAGAAGGCAGTTATAACATAGCTAGACAATAGTATTTCGTTATACACGTAAACATATTTGAAAGAATTGCAATGTTTTTGACATTTTTACATTATGTTTGACTCTATTCTCGTAATAACCACATTTAGTATTTAAAATATATATGACAGGCTGTGGCTTGAGAAAAGTTCAGTATAAGCAACTAAATATATTAAAATACTTAAGGAGGTGGATTGTTTTGCATATTCACCAACCATACTTACTTAAAACCTTATACAGCTATAAAATTTAAATATTTTTCAAATTAGATTGCATTGTTTCGTAATAATTTTAAAAGTTAATATTATAGATTGAAATTGTTTTTAGGTGCTTACTTTATCTTTTTTTTTCATATTTTCATCATCAATATACAATATTATATTTAATATTTCATGTTGTTTTCCACTTGTAATATTATACTCTACATTTGATATTTTGAATTTCAATCATACAATACAAAATATTCAATCTGATTTCCTTTAAAATTAATTCTAAGTGATACATAATATATAAACAATATACAATATTCAATAATGGTAATAGCATTGTAGTCGTAATTAGCACCTACACATCTATATAATATAATATTTAATTACATGATATACGACATAATGCAATAGTCATTTATCAAAATGTAGACCTTATAAGTATTATGTCATTCAGTTTTGTTTTTCAGAGTATTATTTCTTTTTTTTAGAATATAATAATAATATGTAAAGCCAAAATTAGTAAAAATATACATTACTAGTAGATTTTATGGATAAGGACCAAGCTTTCGTATTCAAATTAATGGTTTAATTTTTTTTTTAGTTACCTCAATATTTTGTTATAAAAAGTCTCTCTTAGATTTTTTTATTTTCAAAACTTCTTCTAAAAGGCTAAAACTAAACTATAATCTTTAGCCTTTTAGAAGAGTTTTGTAATACAACCTTTGTTCAACGTACAAAAGTTATATAATTAGCTTAACCTGTGTGTATTTTTAGATATTTTTTTCGTATTCTATTTTATACTGTCATTAAACTGTAGCAAATTGTTTAAATAACATTTAAAGATTATCGCTTATAGAAGTTTAAAATTTTATACCAAATATTTTGTAATAAAATATTCTTATTCGATTTTATTTTAGTAATTATTTTATTAGAACTAAGGAGAACGAAATAAAAAAATTAGGAAAGTCGGTCGACAATACTCAATAGTAGACATAAAGACAAATTTGAAATCAATTTTTAATTTTTATAGTCATTATCATATTATTATAATAGGATGGACCGTATTTTTTTCACCCTAATTATCGTAATGGTCTTTATTATTATTATTTATCGAATTTCCATCCTCTTCGATTCAATGATATGTTACGAGCCATTATTTATAAACGCATAACTCACACGTATCGAAACCTATAACAATGTTTATTTTTGTTCGACAAATAACATCACTCGTGACTTTTTTCCCAACGTCTCGGGATGTACGCAAACATACGCGTGTATCTCTCTGTTTTCTTTCTATTATAATTTTTTTCCGTGCGACCTCCCGATTTTCCGATTTTTTTTTAGTCCCGTCCTAACTCCTAATAAGAATATTATAATACAATGCGTGCGCGACCATAATATTATGCCTACATGACACACATACACCTGTTGCATTTCGGTAATTGGACACTAATTAAACATGGCGGGATTTCGATTTAATTTTTATTTTATACTTCAAACGCGGTTTTCCACGTTTTGACTTGCCGAAGTTGAGTGAATGGCGGTTACCCGGCTACCACGTCCCGGTTCACTAGACGTGTTCACAATCATAGGTGTACGATGTAGGTACCTGTATGCGACTATCGGGTCACCAGGACATCGCGTGGCTCCGCTAATCGATCTGTTTGATAACGTCGGTACGAATTTTAATTTACACTGGAGCATTTTACATAGTATTTACGTAGGTCATAATTATTATTGTTTCTCGGGTGGGTATTTTGTGTGAAATATTATTCACACCACGACGACGGCAACGGTGACGTGCGGACACTCTCGTGTGTATGGTAACACAATAATAATAATAATAATAATAATGATTATAATAGTAATAAAAGTTATGATAATATTAATAATATAATATCCTCCGTCTAAACTTCTAAACCGTTTGAATAAGCGTAATATATTTCATAGTAAATTCTGTATAATTATTGTTGTGCCTACGAAAAAAAATAGTCAATTCAGTAGGAGAGCTATAATTATATGATTACATATTTTTCGTTTCTGTTGTATAAGTATAAAATGTAAATTTAACCTTCTTAATTTAAATGAATCATATAATATGATGATATTACACATTATATTATATCTACCATCACTGTTGCAGTTGTAACTGTAACACTTTACAATATTGTGGTGTAATATTTGTATATACGCTCAAGTTATTGTGTTTGTTCAAAATTTGAATCCTAGTGAAAGTATATTGAAATATATTATTTTTTCAATTTTCCTCAATGTTTTTTGTCGAAGTTTTGTTATGTTTTGAATGTGTGCTGGAAAATTCCAAAACCGCGATTTCCCTTTAAAGCATTATCTTTAACCGAATTTCCACGATATTATAGTATAGAACTTTTAATAGAAACTTTTGTGTCAAAACTTAAAACTATTTACTACAATAGAGGATAGTTTTTAACACATCCACCTTAAAAAAGTGGATACATTATAGTTAACAACAACAAATTAATAAAAAGAAACACCACAAATGCAAAACCGATAGGTTCTTAACGCCTCTCAGAATTTATTAATACTATTTAGTAATAACTTAGTTTTTTTTTATTGAAAATCAACACTGATAATCGAAATATAATATGAACTTACAATTTTCTAGATAGAGCTTAAGACATGACGGATATATTGAGAAAATATCACAAATCATAAATGGAATAATAATTAAAATAAAATTAATACTGTTTTATTGTTTGAACAGTGTTAACATTAAATTTAATATTTGTTTAAATTACATTTAATTTAATATTAAATTTAATCATTGCAACCTAAACTAACCTAATATCCATTGATATATTAATTTTTAATTAAATTAAAAGTATATATATATATATATAAAGATAATAGTTTAATATTTAGCTTTCTAAGACAAGTTAATAATAACTATTTAACATGTATTAATATGATTTGAAGTATACTTTGGTATGGTTTATTTATTAACATACCAAAATTGAGGTAAATACATATTTCAGGCTTAGCTCTTAGCAAACATGGATCTATGATTTAATTTGAGTTATCGGTTGATTCAGGACGACGCACATCGCATAATGTAAATTATAAGCATTTATATAATAAATAAGCTACTTATGAATAACAATATAATTATGTATAAAACTATTTGTCTTATGCGAGTAGCATAGAAGTGTGTTGATTAATTTACCGTCTTAAAATTGTATATTTTTCTGAACCTTTTACGTATTGTTTTTTTTTTTAGCTGATTTCTAAACGAATGTCCCTGGTTAATGTAGGTCATGATGTGTTTTATTTGAAAACCAAACATAATAAATGATAGAAGCAATGCCAAACATCTCATCTAAGATAGATTGACTACATACCTACAAACTTAAATATGGTGCGGACACTTTCATTTTTGGATGATTGAACTCAAATACATTATAAATGAATATGTCCAAACATGGATATAAAGGACATGCTAATTATGTGTTCAATTTAGATCATTTAAATTTTAAATACAATGGAGATAATGTATGTAGTACCTATATATTATTATATAAACTATATTTTATAATTTTTGAATATTAGTAATTGTCAATATATTTTCATGTTTTTAATAAAATAAACGAAAACAATTTCAAAACCTATTCTACATTTACGAATAAATGACAAAGCTTAAAATAATATATACCGTTAGATATGGTGAATACTTGTCTGTTTGTGAAATATTATCAAGTCATTTTCAACCTCATAAATTGCATGAAGGTGGACGTTTTATTTTTATTCTTTTGCTACAATAAACTCAAATCATTGTTTGTAACCAACCACATTTCTTAGTGGCTTAAACAAATTCAAAATCACTATCAGTTTTCTATTTATATTAATATATCAGATCAATAATTGGATTAAAATATTTATTATTATATGATATCCACGAAATATGGAAAATAATAAATTTCTTATAGCAACTTCGGCATTGTATAATAATTACAAAAATTAGAATTATACATATGTCAATAATTATTTTCTTAATTTTTATGCACATTTTTTTTTTAAACAGAAAACATAATATAAACTAACCTTATATTAAATAACATTAAAATTTAAAAGTGCAACATTTGATACTTGAGATAAACTTTACTACATTAAAACTCCTATATTAATTGTATAGTTTGTTATATTAAATGAATCGTAAAAATAAGTTTAGTATCTACTTGAAATTAAATTATTGTATTGCTTGGATATGACTTTTAACTAGTGACCTTATACAATACGATTATTTACATAAGCTGACTATTTAAAATAATATGATTCGTTACATTTTCGATAATAATTCATCTAAGAGAGAGAGAATGATTTTATAGTATGTTTATAACATATTATATAGCGAGTATTTATAAAAGGATTAACATGGTTTTAGTAGATGCCAATGGAATCTTTTAAAGTAAAAGAATCTAGGATTATAGTTTCTTTGACTGTTATATAGTAGGTATATAGCACTATGCCACTATGGAAGTCTTTGTAAATTGATTCGTTTGAGACATATGGTAGGCGCTTGGAGGATTAAGCTGAAATTTTTGGACTAGAAAGTATGAGATCTTATTTAAATTGGTGATTTGGATAGTGTTTGATAGTATTGTTTTCCGTATTTTCGGTTTAGTTAAAATTAAAAAAAAAAATAATAAAATCAAATAACACCATACGATACGTTAAAGTCGTGTTTGTACATAGAGTAGATAGTTTAGATAATTGATGTGTGTGGAAAGTATTACTGACTAAGAAAATTAATATCACATGGGAAATAATACTAATTGGAGGGAAATAATGTTAACACGCTCTGTGATAGTTTTCAAAAGAAGAAAAAAAGGTAAATTATGTGTTTAATTTAATGTATATATTAAATATAATAGAAATTTATATACTTTATAAATATATACTCAAAGTTATATATTATTCAAATTGATCTTTTATTCGACGTTATTTACCAATTAATACAGTAATAATGAAAACTATTCTTGTTGTACACTTTTTACGTGTAATTTATTATAAAATACACGTAAATAATATAATTTGGAGACTTTTAAAATAAATATTTCAATCATAAACCATAGTATTACAAATAATTACTAAATTATGATTTTAATTAATTAAATCAAAAACCTGATTATAAAATGTATGTTTGTATTTATATTTTATGTACCTATTTAATATTGAACAATGATCTATTAAAATACAATTAAGTACCATACGAGTATGTCATATTTTGTTATATTAAACAAAATAATATTTTAAATTCTTTACGAAACATTAAAACTATTGAAATAAAACACTGAGGCATGCTGTTTTCATTTTTAAGTCTTTTTTGATGGCATGCTAATGTTCTCTAATGATTCTAACTATATAAACTAATTTAGTTAATTTATTGGAAAATAAAACGTATCAAATACTTTGACTCTGTCAATGCTTCAGTTTTCATAATTATTTTAATAATAATAATGTTAGAGGTCCGAATTAAATTCCT
The DNA here is from genome assembly GCA_014851325.1 of Pentalonia nigronervosa. NCBI lineage: Eukaryota > Metazoa > Arthropoda > Insecta > Hemiptera > Aphididae > Pentalonia > Pentalonia nigronervosa. Next base: position 281,637 of record JACXSJ010000411.1, read on the forward strand.
CTTAAAACATTTAAAAAAATGCACTTATAAATACAAAATATGCTCTAAAAAAATGCGTTTAAACCTCCACAATGTCCTAAAAATGACATAAAAAAATCTCTTATTACTATATTAAAAAGTTTATAGTTTTTTTTTTTATTTATCTACAGAAAAGAATAATTTTAATTATTTTTGTTACAATAGGTATTTAAATTATACAAATTCACAAAAAATAAATTAATATTGATAAATAGCATTTTTTAGTGGATTTTTATTTTTTAATTATTCAAATATTTTGGTTGAACTTGAAAAAAGTTTAAACGTCAAGTTTAAGATTTATTTGTTGATGTCAACTCTAATTTTGTACTTAGAAAGTATTACCTTTGACTAATCCCCTAAAAAATGCAAATAATCACAATTTACAATCTATACTGATATTTACATGATTACATAGTTTTAACTATGTTTAAAACTAATATACTCAATTATAATTAAACTCTAAACATTATACATCAATATGTAGTCTAAAAATTAAAGTTGACTATACCTTGTTTGATAAAAAAACCATTTACTTTTAAAAATATTTTTACAATACAATTTTATAAATTACATTAATTTTAAAATACATTTAGCATTATATAGCTTTAAAATAAAATAACAAAATACCAGGAAAAAAATTACATGTTTTTATACATAGTTTAATCGATTTTAAACTCAATAAAAATATTCAAGCACATTTTTTATTTACATATTTTATACATTTTTACTATGAACAATAAAATAATTACCCTTTTTTTCAATATTTAATAATTTTTATAATAGTTACATTATATTATTATGAAAATAATTTAGTAATTATTATAAAAAGATATTGCAATGTCAATGAAGAAACATATATATGTGTGTATATATTATATATAAATACATAGATATTATATAATAAATAAAGTATTAAAGTTATATAGTTTTATATTATTTAGAATAAAACGTTTTGATATGTTTTATTTTGAACGCAGTGGTTTGATTTATCTAAAGCAAATAATTACTTAGATTGTTTTTTATCATTTCTCTAATACCGTTTAAGTGTAAGGCTATCGAAGTATAAAACGCCTGCATTCGTTTGAATACGAAGTTATAAATGTTTGTAATTTCTTTTATATAATATTTTTAAGTTCAAAGCCCCTTGAATTTATTTTGTATTCCGATATAACATAATTACGGCAATTTCATGAGTTATCTGCATAATGAATGTTTTATCAGAGAACATCTTCAGACGAACTAATACGCATTATTCTATTTGAATACAATACACTATATACCATCGTATTCTATAAGCTAGCTCTCCATTGTGATTTGTAAAACACATTTTGTATTATTCATAGAAATGCACGATGTATTCATAAAAGAGACATAATGTATAAATACACATAATATAACAATAAGTAATTTATTACACTATATATTACTAGTTATAATTGACTCAGATGATGTTATAACTATGTTAGTGTAGCATAGTAATTTTTTTCAAAACTTTAATATGTTCAGTAACAGTTTAAACTATCTACTTTAAAGGATAAATTATTTTATTTTTATAAATGTCCTTATGTATTCCAGGTTTACATATTCTACTTCAGACAGCTATAATTTTCTAATTAATTCTCTAATCTATATTTTATGATTTTATTGACTCGATCATTCCAAACCATAATCTTGTGATTTTAAAAAATATAATATCAAAATACACAAAAATTACCCAACAATTTACAAAAATGAGTTTATGTATAATAATACCATGAATATACAAACAATCAATGAGCATTACAATTAACGATAACTTAATTAGGCACCATAATTAGGTAAAACAGCTCAAGTAAGCCCGGAATTGCCTTTCGTTTTATTTGAAACGACAATGCTAATTATAACACTGTAGCAGTAATATAAATATATATATAAAGTACCTTTAATGGAAAGTAGGAAGCACTTCAGCTTGTGGACTTGTGGTCGGCCAAGATTACCATATTGCATTGTTTTTGGAGTTAAACTTTTGAAAACCTTTGCATTTAAAAGAGCAGAATAATCTTTTCTTTTTTTTCTTTCGTATAGTTTTATTTTTTTTTTTTTTTATTACAGATTTGTTGTAAAAAACAGTTAGTTTGTTGGTCCGTAAACATATTAGGTATCTCCTACTTGGTGTTTCTGTTATATTTATATATAATTTTTTTTATGTATTTTTTCTTTCTTATATTATGTACCTTATACCTACACGTCTATAGTAGTATATTATATATATATGGTTATATTATGTGCACATAAAACAAAAACAAACTCAATTTAAATTGGTTTATGGGAATTGAATTTGGATTGTATTGCCCAATACGACTGAGTAGATATCATTGTATCAACGCCATTTTTGTTGTGACCATAAATAGATAATATTATATTGATACATTATTAAATCAATTTTTATAGTACTCGTACTCCACAGACTATTCACTTCGGTTCAGATCAATTTTATCGTATTCAAAGTCCTCTAACAGTTACACTTTACGACATTGTATTTAAATTTAACAAAAATTTAAGAAACATATATTAACGTAATCAGAAATCTCATTCCATATCTTATCTTATATGCAATATATAAATGTAAATATATATATTATATATCACGTGAGATTTGCGTACTCGATTACAACTGTCGCCCGTAGAAATAATTCAATTTTATTTTCAACCAAACATATTATTATTGTTAACTAAGAATTGTAATTTGATCCTGTTGTTCATTTAAACTATTAATTATTATTGATCAAAGAGTGGAAAAAAGAATAGTAATACATAAATTTTATATTGTACTTTTATAGAATGTATGAGAATAATTAAACAATTTATCGTACTAAATGTTGGTGCGTAGGTATTACAACTATTTATGATCCATCAATAAAGATAAGATTGATTATATAATATGTCGTTAGATTTATATAAAAATAAAAATCAAGTCATTGTACTTCGTGATTAATTATAATCCCAGAGGAAATTAACTATACGCGTAAAAACTGTACGATGTAAATGCCAGAAGTAGTATATAATAACAATATTAATAGAAATAAATATTTTTTGTCGTTTCAAACTTTGACAATAAAATTTAATTTTTGTTAAGACTTATAGAGTTTGGAGACTATTTCAAATCGAAAGTTAAATGAGCACGTTGTATCAGTAAGAATATACTAATAATAATAGATTTAATAACCTAAATTCCTTTAATGTCGATGTAGTATAGTAGTATAATAATATCCCAAAGAGAAGTATCTACCAATAAAATAAAAAGTGGGCGCTATGTGGGCGGTTATTAATCTATTTAAAAATATCAAAGGAATAGTAATATGTAATACATCTGAAGATTAGCGAACATAATTAAGATATTTTCATGTGTCAGGCCATTTAGTTAGGTATAAACATTAAAATAGTTTATTTGTTCAACAATAAATAATTTTGTTTATGATGCTGTGCGTTCGAATAGCTGCATATAGTTTTTGAGTAGAACGCCCATCAAAAATTATTAATTCCATCAGACAGCGTATACTGGGTATTATAATACACTTAGTATCAAAAAGAAATCATTTTTTTCTGCGGGTCGCCTACTCAGAAATTCCTGAAATAGGGTTTAAACCATTCGTTATGACAATGGCTGGTGATGTGTTGAGGTCAACTGTAAAATAACAGGTTGAATCTTAATCATAGGCTATTCTCCAGTTGCCCGCGGGTGACCAATGTACATAGCCCATCAATGTGTAATATTATCAATCAAATACCGAATTCCGTTAAAATTGAATAGCTGCAGACGTTGCATTATTTATTGTAGTTATTTTATAGGTAATATGTGTAGAGGTAATAATTATTATTAGCTAGCCATTATATACCAGGTATACAGTGGTACCACGGTTACGTAACTCGGTAATTATTTGAGTTTAGTGGAGTAACGAAAAATGAAAAAAAAGTGCTTAGTAGTTTCCTATACACGGGCCACTGTGGAATTTCGTTTACTTAAATAATAAACAATTTCCTGTGGTTTACATCTCAAACGTACATGCTTAAAATATAAATAAATACATGGGCATATGCATATCTATTTATAAGCCTCCAAGTTTTTTGTTGTTTTTTTGCGTGTATGGTTATGCAGGAGTGTTAGGTGTGGGAGATGTGCGTGGGATGAGTACCTATGGATTTCGCGCGTAATGCGTTCCATTACAGAAGTGAATAATATGTTATTCAGACATTGTAACCAGTTAATTCCGTTTTTATTAATTAAAAAAAAGAAACAGACCGAGAATTTTAGTTGATGATAATATTTTAAGCATGTACAGAGTTTAAACAATTTTTGAATACAATTAATTTTTAATTTTTTGGTTTTATCATAATATTTAAAAACTAGGTCATACTGACATGCTGAGAATATTATAATTATTACCATTAATACAAGTGAATAGAGAATAATTAATGTGAGGTTATAAAACTAGGTAATAATATTAATTAATAATCGAAATGTAAATATTGCAAAATAATGATAACAAAGAAAAAAAATTGTAATATTGATTAATTTTTAAATTATATTCTAAATTTTTAATTTTAAAATTTAATATATTATGATTTTTCATTCATTAATGTTCTTTAATATACGATTTGTATTTTCCAATAAAGTACTTACTAATCAATAAAATTATAATTATGTTGAAATATGTCATTGAATCATCTTCATACAGTACATAATTATGATGTATTGATGAATCATTATAGTAAATAATTATAAAACTAAAGTTTAATTACATATTCGTGTAGATTAAATTCTGATTCATAATTTTGTAGATTATACAGATGTTGATACACTAACGTTAAGACTGTTATTAAATTACAATTTTCAATTTGTCATTATATTTAGGTACGTTTATAATATGACGTGGTATGTAAAGATAAAAATAAAATTATTGTGATCGCTGATCAAATTATATGCAAGATGGAATACAAAATAGATATATAATGCTTATATTACATTATATGTTATTTATATTTGTCGAGCACGGATTACTACCATAAAGATTTATAGAACTCATATGCATATAATATTATAAACGATGTACCTACTTCAAATATAATACATAGCATTATATTTTATGTGCATACCTATATTATGTAAAATAATAAATACAATAAAATAAGCATGAGATTTGGAATGATATGAAGAAAAAAAATTCAATTTTTCATTCAATGCTTTTTGGTTATATGATATTTCGTGAATTACTATTGTGATATACAACGAAAAGTAAATAATATTTAATCTTAGATTATTTTATTATATCAATGAATTAACAGCAAACACATCATAATTGAAATAATATAATATATTATGCTGTTGGGTATATATAGTAATATATTTTAATAAAAATTTGAAGTTTTGTAATTTTGAATGCATTTTAAATAAATAAAAATTAAAATATTTCGTTAATAGTAATTTATCATTTATCATTTTTTTTTTATTATTATCAGTCACCTTAATTATTATAATTTATATTATATAGTTTAAAACATATTTGACGTTGATAAAAATTTAATTCATTAAATATTTAGGAATTAGGAATGTACTGAATATTTTAATATAACATTGAAATATTACAGATGGTTTTACTATAGTTACTCAAATGTAATAATATGTATAATTTATTATATGGGACAGATACTGAAGTTGATTGATAAAACAATATTTATTTTATAGTTTTTACCTAAATGTGTTACTCATAAATAATAACCTATCAATTCTGCAATAGTTATGTAAAATTTTATTTTGTATTTTTATAGGGGTTTTCATAATTTATTTACAATATAATACAATTAGAAACTAAAAAAATTAAAAATTAAATTTTTTTTTGAATTATAAAAACATCAAGCGTTTTGTTTAATTTTTAGATAGATGAAAAGGAACGTACCACAATCTAAAGAAATATTTTTTATATTTATTATTTTTATAATATTATTAATTTGTTTTTATTAAACCGTACATTTATAATTTTTAGATTGTGAGTATGAAGAGGGGAATATATTAGTTTTAGAGTGTTTTGTATTAGCTTATTTTTATTTTTTTTTATAGATTATTAGTTATTACATTTAAGAGAAAACATTTATTTTGCTTTAATCTTTAACATTAAGGAAACTTTTTGATATAAAAATGTGATCAAATATTAAATTGGGGGGTCAAAAATATGATTATCTAAGTGTTTTTTTTATAATAATTGGGATTATAAACTAACAAAAAATAACCAGAATTTGGAAATATTTATGCAACATCAGTTTTTCTACGTTTTTCACTATTTTTTTAACATTTATAATAATGATGACCTACCTATATAAATGTTATTGATGACAAAAACTAGAAAAAATCAAAATATATAAAAAAGTCTGGGGATGTCACTCTGCTATTACGAACTTATTTAATAACTGAGTATACGCTTATAAATAAAAACTATATTTATGTATTTCTGATTTTTTTTTAATTAGTTTAGGAACTACGGGAGGCCTTGAAGATATTAGATTGTTAAGCTTTTTATCCAACTGAATATTAAAACTATCAGTATTTGAAAATATAAAATTCTTATAAATAGCTTAAAATAAGTTTGAAAATGTTGAAATTGTTTTATAAAATGTCAAATGATTTCCAGAATACGATAATTTATGTAACAATGAAATGTTTTAAGTCTTTTTGATCAATATTTTTTCAATTAGGTACAACAAATATCATAAAACCGCCTGAAGAGTAATCGTTATTTTACGTTTAAATTTTTAATTTTGACAAAAATATTTAAAAAAAATAACATGTCTTTACACATAACTTTTTTTTTAATTTAACAAATAACGATAAATCTTATTTTAAATTGTTAAGCTTTAGGTTCTAAATCAAAAATTAAAACATAAGTATATAAAATAGGTACACTGAAAAAAAGTTTAAATTTTAAATCGTTAATAAATAGTTAAAAAAGCTAATATATATTGAAAACTATATCATTTCTAGAAAATTCTAATAGAGTTTTTATATGTACCTGTCTTGTAGATTATGGTTAAACGTTTTTTAATTACCTAAAAAAAATTTAAAAAATATTCATTTTTTCATGGAATCTGTTTAGTTTTTTATTCATTATTATAAACAATACTAGGATTTTTATCTTTAACTCATCTATAGTACCGATTAAATTCAATTTGTTAGTTGTTACCAAGAACTACCCTCAAAGTCGAAAATGAAATCTTTTTACTGCTCCTAAATTTGATGTCAGACAAACAAAGAAAAAACACCACACACACATCATTGTAAAATCAATATCTCTCTAATCAGATAAACTATAATACAAGAATTATGAGTTTAAGCGATTTAAAAATAGGTGATTTAATTGATGTAAATACTATAGTCATAAAAAAAAAGTTGGCATTTGTAAGTATATTCTTAACTACAATATTTTAAGTTCTTAAATACAAAATATAAATATAATTTAATACATACATATTATACATATTAAAATATACATTTTTTTAATTCTTTTAAAATATGCCGGAATTGGAAAACATTTGGCAGGTGTTTTTTGCTTTAAAAAAAAAATAAAGTGTGTACAAAGATTAAACCAATAGTTTTCCCGTGTAAATACATTTGACTATAGGTACTTATACGGGGCCCCTATGGTATTCTGTGGTCGATCAATGTATTATATATATTCGTCGTACGTTTACCAAAATAAAAAAAGGGGTAGGATAGGTTTGACAGGTTTGCTAAGGACGTCTGTTTGTATCCTGTAAACACGAGGACGACGTTCTCTCGTGTCGTACTGAAGAAAATTACTCATATTATTTATATTTTTGGGCAAAAACTTGGGTATGATTTTTTTTCCAGCCAATCACACCTAACTACCCGTCTAACGATTTTTATTTCCCGTTTTTTTTATCACACGCCCAGATTACAATGATAAACACGTCACGGGGATACAACACGTATATCGATATGATACAATATTGAAGTATGTACATTATCACAATGCGTGTAGGTACGTCAAAATATAACATTACCGTTATTGCAGCCAAGTCTTGAAGAGTTAGGCTCATCAAGGCCATTAACCATATCTTACGATGCAGACAGTTTAAATATATAGGTAGTTTTAATAATATTAATATAAATTAATGCAATATCGTGGGTAATATTACAATATTAATTATTATACAATTTTTATTTTTGTTTTATTTTTTTATCACGTACTAAATAATATTACTTAATTGCATTTTGTTTATTCGTTGTATACGCTATAATCTATTTTCATTTCTGTAACTCTTTATTTCCAACACAAATCTAGCTTAAAGAAAATAGATAATCGAAAAAAAATGATATATATATATATTTGTTCAAATCATTATGTACATATTTTTTCGACTAATAAAAAAAAAAAATACTAAAAAAATCCAAAAACAAATAAATATTCTGTATAAACGGAATCAGAAAGAGATTCGCCTCTTGTACAATTGACGAACGCACTCAGGATTTTCGGCGGTCGAATACGTGCGTATACCTATAATATTATTATAGTATTATATCTGGGTTAAGCTGTATATTATACATATAATATTATATTTACTCACACACACACACACACACACGCACGCAAACACATTTGTATATAATAATATTATAATATATTATGTGATATGCACCGCAGTGGAGTGGGTATGGCCTGAATATCACTACCGTACCGCCCGCGTGTATACCTACCGACCAGCGTCGTGTGTATGCGAGTGTGCGTGCGTGCGTAGACGGCCGAGAGGGACTGGTTATGGCCGAGAGTGTGTGAGTGTGTGTGCATCGCAGTCGCTAGTCGCGGCTACCAACCGGCCGAGTGCGTCCCAAAACACGATACGACGCTATCCGTCGTTTCTTTATTCTCGCGATACGAGTTCGCGCGTATATAATATAGTGCTATTATACGTCTGCGTGCGACCGGCTTCGATATAAAAATAATAATAATATTATTATTATTACAAGTGCACCCGTTTTTTTTTTTTTATTTTATTCACCCGAATTTTGCTGTTTTTACACTCAACACATTTCGATCCGTTTAGTCGCGTTACAATGGCAATAATAACGTAACGATATATTATAATATTATATTATAGTTATATCGCTTGCCCGCCGCCGTAGATACGTCCAATACACGAGAAACCAGAAACGCTGCACACGAGAGCGCCCGGCAGACGTTGTCATGACTCATGGTGTTGGCATCAAGCGTCCGGACGAAACATGGAAACAGCCTCCGACATAAATCAGGTAAGACAATAATATATTATTACTACAAATGGTAAAACGCGTCCGGACATGACGACGTCGCATTCCGCGACTGATAACGCGCGTACCGATGCCACCTGTTGTACAGTCCGAGTTCGTCGAGACAACGATATTGTAATATTTTACTGATAACCGAGCGCGTGTGTACCCACCCACACAACACACGGGGAGATGCTCACCAAAAACACACATTTTCTATATAGCCCATGTATTTTTAAAGTCATATTCACGTACACCGCTCGTCATGTTTTGAAAATATTATCATGTTATCAGCACGTTTTCGGAACATCGGAGAAGAAACATTCGACGTTTATATAATTTCGAACAATCAATCGCAACAATTTATGAACGTGCGGCAAAATGTGTATGGCACCGATGAGACGACAAACGGCAATTTGTAATACAATATTATTATTTATATTTTACCGACGGTGTGATAACGCCACCGAACGTTAATACATTATGACGTCGTCGGTCGATTCGAATATTACCTACTATCGTTCCGGTCGATTCCGGTTTCGTCGTCGAGTTTGGGAAGCGACGACGGTTATTCCCTGGCATGTTGTTCGGTTTCATATCACGTAGGTATTATATATTATACATACATTCTAGGCCGCCATCGCCGCCGGAGGAAACGGCGGTACAGGTTTTACGCGATTCTCTTTTGCCCGGCCTGACCGTCCGTCCGTCCACCCGCACACGTCTGTTATTGTACCTACCTATACCAGCGGACTCGAAATTGTACGTAGTTTCTCTCCGTCATACGTTTTGAATTTTTTTTGATTGTTCGTTTCTTGTATTAAACTAAGCAATTCAAACCGAAGAAATTCGGTCGGTCGCCGATTCACAAACACCGCGAGATAACGGCCCAATCGCCGAATTTGATAATGGTGATAACGCGATTTAAACTCCGTCACGCCCGGGGAGCAATGACTGCAGCAGGTGTTTAGAAGAAAGTGAGCACCGATCGAATTTATTAGGGTCATGTGCGCCCGATGTAATTTCTACACTCCTTATTCCACGTCGGAACTTTAATAATAATAACATATTTCATTGTGTAGGTATCTACTCTTAATCTCACGACAATCTCACACAACGACGAGAATAATAGTTATTAGCGTTTTACTTTAAATACACTGCTATTTTATTAGTAAGCATTTTAATAGTTCAGCCAATGTCCTGTTAAAATGTTACTAACGAATTTGTTAGGCGTTTCGTTTCAATGCAATATTATAATAGTAACCAGTCTGGTGACAACAAATCAAATTGTTGAAACTTAATTATAAGAATCTGTGTACGTTATTAGATATTTTTTATTCACGCCGAAATTAAATGAATAAAATATACATTTGGTCTCGACTTTAATATTCCATTGCATGCTTGTGTATTCATTTGCATTCATTTTTTTAAATAATAATACACTTTTATTATTTTTATTTTTTTTTTTCCAATTCCGTTCAATTAGTTCTAGCGCTAATAGGATAGCAAGGGCTTCAATGGTGAGTATAGAATTATATTCTAGCGAGGAAAATTTGAATACTTCTTCATCTGAAATTATAGCTAGTCTTGATTTGTCATTGGATTTTGATCCATCGGTGTAGATAATTTTGTGATTTTGGAAGTCATTTAGTATAATGTCAACGAATTTTTGAGGGATTTCCGATGGTCCTTTATTTTTTATTTTTTGAATCATTGAGAAGTTGATGTTAAGTTCCATTTTCCAAGGGGGTATATGTATGGTATCAGAGGTAGTAGATTGGGTAGAGATGTATTTGTTGTGTCAAACCATCTTTTTAAGTGTGTAGATATTGGCAGGTTGGATGTTAGATTAAATCTTCCCACATCCAACTAACATAGAAGATATTATATCTATAAAAAATGTTAAATTATTAATGTATTTCCTTAAAAAAACAATTTACTTCGAATTTACTTCACTAATGTAATGCCATTATCACTATTATTACTTTTACTTCCATGGATGATCATTATAATGTACTTATATTAATGTAAATATTTTTTTTCTCGGCTAATGTCTAATGTTACAGCCATATTAATAAATAAAAAAATAATAATAATAATACGCTTTTGATTCAAATACAATTTATTTGTATTTATTATATATTATATAAATATTTTTTTTTACATATTATATTATTATACATTTAACGTGTTTTATAAACGGTGAATTTCGACCGGATGCAAACCGAGTTAGGTTAGGATTTTTTTTATTGTTGGCCGGAACCATTGTGTTATTAAATAGTAAGTTAATTATAAAGTATTTTAAATCTCTAGTATTAATGAACAATACCTAACCTAACCTAACGTTATTATGGTCGTATTATAAAGCTTATAGAACACATAGGATATTGCTGTGTTATACATATTATATTATTATAATATGCATTCCACAACAAGTTTAAACGCACCAATAAAATGTGTGTTGAACCTATGTTTGTATCGGTTTATATTATATTATATGCGTATTATTTAATGCATTATAATAGGTAATACTGCATAGTATACGTGCGTAGCAACATAATACGCGGATGCGGCAGTGCAAATAATACGTGTAAATAATTCGATTTTAAATATTATTGTACTTAGCAATTACCTAGTACATTTGGCAATGGTTATCACAAATTTATTCCAGTGAAATTCATTATTTACAAAACGAGGTTCTTTATATTATAATAAATGGCTGTGGCATATCATGGCTGCTGATAATTATATCGGTGCACTGGAATTGTAAGCCAATTACTCGGTAAGCCTTTAAACTTCCATATACCCGAGTTTAAGCGAGACATAATATTAAGGCCCCAGTCAAGTTTATGCCAGACATAGTCTGTGCTTACCAATTAAACTGTATATAAGTATATATATATTAGGTATACCTATACCAGAGTACTAGACGTCTTTGATATAATTCTCCCAAAAACGGTTATTAACTACTCGATTTAATTCAGTTCTGTGCTATCGTTTAGACTTTAGGTTATACGTAGGTAATATATAATGCAAATATTAATTAAGACTATTTGCATGTATAATTTTATTTTAAAACTGATTTCTGCATCATTCATAAATAAAGGTAGGCATGTGGTTACACACTTCGTTATGTGCATCAATTACCTTATACGATTATTATTATTATTTATTTTTAATGTTTTAATTGTACCTATAGATCTTAATCGTTTGTATATTATATTATTTTCCCTATGAGTTTCGTGAAATATTCGTGCTATAATAAACACAAATTAATTTTATAAAACGGCGTACCTATGTCTTATAAGTATTTATTCACTAAATAAATTGATTGGTTTTATTTAAATGTTTGTTTTGTTAAACTTTGCTCATTTAACTTTAAAAGATGACTAATTTCAACTCGACTTCAACTGTTTGTAATAAAAAATAAACATACATTAAAGATAATTAAAATATATGTATACCTACATTAGCTAATGCATACTTATAAGTTATAATGTATATGTATTATAAATATAATTAATGAGTACGTAATTGCATTGAAAATTTTTATACATACAAATTCGTAGGCAGTATGTAACTACTTATTGCTCATCATTTCGGAAATTGTGATGGTGTTATCGAACAAATGATAAATGATTATACATCTACTGTCTAGTTAATTATTCAATCTGAAATGAATGAGTACCTACTACATTTACAAGTATGTATTATATTTCAACCAGGTTTCATTGTTCAGAAAGTCTACGATAAATCGGAATCATTCATTTATGAAAAACAAACTGCAATTATTGTCAGTTGTTATTTATAACTTATATTTGATGATTAGTTAGTTAGTTTTAGATCAGTGAAGTATCTATAAAACTTATATATTTTAGATTTTATTTTTACTAAGCTAACAATTTATTAACCAATCTGTCAAACGTTATAACTAAAAGGTTTAGTAGATAATAAGTAAATAATATATACCAAAATGTACAGTATTTTACAATTTTGTCAAAAATTGAAGTTCAAGCACAGCTTATCCTACTATAAATATATTATTTTAAGAGAAAGCCAATAGTCATTTTTTACATATTTTTATGATTTTTCTATTTTTAATAATTATTGTTATGAAATAATATAGTATGCAGCCGTTTTATCATTTAAATATTATGTTGTATTTGACAGATTATATATTTTTAAATGTCAGTTAGTTCTTTTTTTAACTAATTATGGCTTAGGCCACTTTAAATATTTTAAAATAAAGTTATTTCATAAGTAATACATGACTGCCAAAATGACTTTATCCAGTATCATAGAGCTGAGCTCTAAAATAAATAATTTATTTTCAAAGTCAAAAAAATTAAATTCTGTCATGTAGCGGAATATTTTTTTTTTTTATGGTTAGGTCAGTTTGGTTCTGAAGAATTATATTATTCTAAAGCATTTAATACAATCAAACATTATTTAATTTTTTCTAGGTTAAGCTGTTCTGATTCTACATTCACCTCAATTTGTAAGGAATTCTTCATTGTAATTAAATAAAAATTGTTGTGTTATTAATATTATGTTTTATGGTTATTATATCTCGCCTATTTAACAATTTTATATTGATATATCACCAGAAGTTTAAAAAGGATTTAACGTTTTATATGACGTATTCAATATTAATTAAAACATTATTATTTTGTTACCAGAATTGCAATTTACAGCTCCGGAGAAAAGCTTGTAACTGATTTTTCTAGGAAATTTGTCAATTATTGACTCTAATGAAATTAAATTAAAATTGAGTACTATTAGTTGTACAGGTAAACCGATCATGTTCATAAACAAATATTGAATTATTTTATATTGGCCCCACACAGGCATCATTAAAATACATAAATTCTATATAGGTTATACTTGGCTTAAAAATATTATACTAAGTATCTTTAATAATACCATTACAATAGATATTTTTTACTGTAACTACAATAAAAATGTTTTATGGTATTTTAATGATGAAATGAATACTTTTTTTTGTTATAAATATCTAACATAATATTGTTTCATCAATATTATGTATATAAATAAATATTAAAATTGATTTTAATAAAACAGTTTTACCATAACTCGTTTAAATAAGACAAGTTTCGATTGTTGAAATAATAATATTAATAATATTTTTATGATATTTTAGCTAAATTCTAGGTATAAAGTTTTAGACAAATTAAAGTTATTTCTTTTACAACGCTACAATGAATAATGCATTTCATTAATTTTCCAGAAAATATGAACAGTTTTTAAAAATACCGTTTGAATTAATACAAATAAATATAATAGTGAATTTCAGTGTATTGTGTAATATAAGATTATAATGTTTGGTAACCTTGAAATCAAAAGTGAGCGTTTTTGTCTAATCATTATGGGCTCTAAAAAATCCATTTAATTGTTTTCCTAGCTGCTATTATTTTTTATGATGGATCATGTTATCGTCGTTTAATTGTATTTATAACATTAAAATTAAAATTTAACAACGCTGGAACATATTATTGTTATTATTTTATGCATACAGCCACAATGGAGACACTGAGACACTGCAGTTGCATTTATTTCGTGTAATTCGATTATGGAAACGTGTCACAAATGAACGATGTTTTATGTACGACCTCGTTATTTTCGTTTGACGTTCGACTCGTGCGATACTTCTTTGGCGTGTACCTACGTCCTGTACAAACCGTAAAGCGAATGGCAAATGAACGGTTTCGATGCGACTATAAAATTAATTCGAGTAGGTATACCGGAGACGTGGGCACTAATCATCGCGAACAATATTAATCTATATTGAAAACGCAATTAGGTAAACTATTAATTGTGGTTACATATTGTTATACTTGTACCTACACAGACATAATAATATTATGTATCTATAATAGGTATACGTAATCCGAAAGCTAATATTATTATTTTACGACATTCGTACTAAATAACAATGCAATTGTATCCATACGACAACAGCTTGTTCCGTCAGCCAGCTGGCACACTAAAATGCAAATTCAGCAGACTCCCGACCGACACTGTTTAGAATTTCGTTAATTTGCTTGTATAACGATTGGTGACCATAGACTACAAACATCTAAACCTAAATCAAGTTGTTTAAGCAATAGTCAATTCTAAATGTTATTTCCCTAATATGTGCGATTTACAACTCGCATACTATAGGTACCTTATACACAATAACTGGTGTACGGGATTTAAATTTTGGGGCACTAGGACATTTATATGGAACTTTAAATAACAATTGTGTGTCTCGTTCGACTTAAATAGATTTTCAAGAAGATCCCAATGTTATACACATTATAATATATACATACTGATTCCCAGGTATTGCATATGGACCCTCGTAAAATTATTTTTGCAATTTAGTTAAATGAGTACTTATTGTTACAAGTTTTTTATGCATTTGGTTTCTTTACAGCAGTTAAGTTTTATTTGTCTCGTTCAAAATATAAATTAAAAATAACATACGAAAAAATGATACTGAGGTAGTAGTAGTATTACAATAACTAAACCTATCCCAGTAATAAGTAGACAAAATAATTAATGTACAAATCACGGTTCATTATGTATTTTTTGACTATATCATAATGAACGAAAATTATTTTGCCGTACTTGTGACAAAATATACGTACCTAAGGACAATTAATGTTTTGTCAAAAAAAAAAAAAAAAAAAATAGTAATTAACATAATGCTGAGTGTTATGAATATTCAACTTAAACAAATATTTGCAGAATATATGATAAAAAAAAATATGCAAGAACGTTGAACGTTCTCTTTTAAATGTAAAATAATATTTTAACGTTTTAAAATGATTTAATGTTGAAAAATATGAATATAATATAATACTACAGTATGATAGGTACACAGTGTTGTATTAATTCTAGCAACGAGTCATTTATACTTATATGCATATTATTATAGTATCATACTTTGAATTTTAAATTAAAAGTAAACTATTGTAATTTACATTTAGAAAAATATAATATTGTATAGAATGTTTAAATAAAATATTAACAACATAACAACCTAATCTAACTTAACTCGTAAAACAATATTCTTCTAAATATAAATGATTAATGCAATATAATAAAATATTTTGTTTTCTTATAAAATTACTTTGTTGATCCATAGAGTTTAATTAATATCTTTAAAATTTAAACAACAATAAAATCTACATTATTTTATTATATAATTCATTTATATAAGATCATTTGAAACAGTGAGACCTTTTAACAAATTCATAATAATTATTATTTTTTAAATATATGTATTATAGTGATTCACTTATTATGTATATTTTTTTTTTTTTAATTTAAAATATTGGATTTTTTAAGTATACTTGGATCATATTTTACATTTTTGAGCAGATGATTTTTTTTAAATATTTATTTGTTTGAAATTTGAACGAGTAGTTTCTGAGTTATTTAATTTTATGTTTTATATTATGTAACTATTTAGAATAATTTTCTACGACAATAGACTTAAAATATATAGGGATTTGATGATGGCTATAATTATTTTAAAATTAAATTAATTAACAAGATATTAACATTTTATAATTTGTGAAAGTCATCTAAGTATGCTAATAGACTGAAATAATACTAATATATGTATATTTTTAATACTATTGTAAATTAATTTAATAATTTAAAAAATACTCGTTCAAAAATGTTCAAAAAAAGCCATGTGCTTAATAATTTATATTAAAAAAAGGGTATTTTACTGATGAAAAAAATAAGCATGTATCACCACAGGACACATCTTTAATGGTATGAAAAAATTTAAGAATTTTAAATTTTGATTTTAATTATTATACTAAAAAACTACGATAATAAGAATTTAAATAAATGTGTTATTAAAAAAATATGCCAGTGAGCATACTTGGTAAATCACCATAACAAATTGTTTAGTTTTAATTATTTATACCTGTATATACTTGACATGTATAATTCTTCGATAAATAATATGTCATCGCACAGTGTCGAATTATTTGAGGTCCATAGAAAACTTAGATATATATATATATATATATATATTTTTTTTTTTTATCTAATAAGCTGTGTTCTAACAAGTGTTTATATGGCCTTCAATTTATCTGAGCCAATATCTTTTTTTTTATCATATTAAAACTCTTTAAACCTATTTAGCTATGTTTCAAAAAAAAAAAAAAAATAATACTTATAACAAATACTTTTACGACGACAAAATCATAGTTTTAAATTTATGCTCATGTCGTTTTATTTGAAAACTAAAACAAATTATTCTCAGTTTGTTCAATAAACAACTATAAATGTATTTCTTCGTTTCAATTAATATTCTAATAGGATATGTTGTATGTATAATATATGTACTGACACAAATATTGTCAAATCCAATTACATGTATACCTAACCCGTAAATTACATTTGTAATAAATTCATTTATATCGAGCATATATATTCTACCGGATTTCGATATTATTTATTAATAAAACTTGTTTTTTTTTTTTTTATATATATTCGTTTGAACGAGTCAAACGCATATTGTGACCGTGTACAATGGATACGTTATACTGTAATTTTCGTACACAACCCCTGAGTTGTGCACACTATCTCAAAATCGTTGTATGACATATGAAAATGGAATGAGTTTTGCAAAGTTATTTTCTAATTGATCGGCAACTCAACGACTGCGTATAAGGTAACCGGGATCAGCTGAAACAGTCGCTGCACGGGTAAGTACCTACAATAGGTACGACAGTAGATAATAATAATAATAACAATAATAATATTATGCGTTATTATTGTCTGCGATCGCACAGTTCGTATATTATGCATACACACATGAATATTATAATAATGATAACAATAATAATGTGAACAAAAGCCGATGACCGAGCACAGCGTAATAATTTATCAGATCCACTACGACGCGCCTGCATCGTGATCACTACTACTCGAGAAGTGCACACACAGTATCTAATAAGTATATCTCATCAGTGGGATAGTGAAAGACACGATGTAGGTATTTAGTTGCGTGTAATATTCTATGTGTACAGGATGATTCATCAAATATGCTCACCCCAATTGTTTCCCTTAATAATGAATTTTCCTAAATATTCAGATTTTTGGAATTTTAAATTATACCATTAATGAGTAACCTGTTGTGATAAATTTTATTTTTCTAAATGAGAATCATCCTTTTTTACTGTGAATTATAAATTGTACCATAATTCAAACGAGTAATTTTTAAGTTAATTAACTTTGTGTGCTAAGGATAGTATACCTATAATATGTCCATCATGCTAAATCGATTTGGACGATATGAGTGATACAAAAGATATGATGATTTAATAATTTATAATCTTTAAACATTTTCCGAGTATAATAAATAATATAAGACTCAATATTAAATCAATATTTATATTATTATATTTGTATAAAACCATCTTTAAGGACTATTATCTATCCTTAGTATATATATTTTCTCAGAAATAACGCTCATTTGAAATTTCACATCAATATTTTCAAAAAAATCATTCGCCTAATAGTTTTTGCAGTAAAAAAGGTCGGTTGACCCTTGGAAAAAAAAAAAACTACGAATCACCACTGGACACTTCTTAAATGGTATATGAAAATCTAAAATTCATTGTTGAAGGAAAAACAAAACGAGATATCACTACTACTGAGATATTATTAAAACATTATATTATAACATTATAGACCCGTCACAAGATTCTTCGTCCCTCGAAAACGGCCGGTCCGACGGATGGGGACGTGAAATACGATGAGCACTTCGCGCACGGAACAGTATCGTTTTCACGTGTCGTCCGCGACTCGTTAAAACGATGTTTTCGCGTTTCGGTTACCTTATGTAGTCATCGACACGTCCTGCAGTGTATACCTACAATAAACTCGCATAATAAAAATAATTATACACCGTCGTTGTTGGTATTATTATAATAATAACAACAGTACGGCGTACAACAGTATACCATTATCATAACGTGTACGGTACACCCGGCACTGATTAGTGGTTACCTACTAACTGTATTATGGTAATGTCCGTCATCATGTGGTTTGTAAGATCGTTATTCGACCACTGCCGCGTTTCGACAATAAAATACTGTGCGTGGTCTGTTTTCGGTTTTCAACGAAGACGTCGAATCGTGGCGACGTGAGGGTGTGCTGCGGGTGTGCTTCCCTGAGGACAGAGTGTTTTGAGATAATTATTATCAAATCAGTTTATTTTGTTTTTATGTTTTTTTTTTTTTTTACATCCGTTGTCGTGGTCATGATACGGACAACGGAGCAATACCCGCAAGAAAAAAAAGCGAAATTTCATTACGGTTTTTGAAAGTCGTATTTTCATATAAAAGCCTGTACCTACCTACCTACTTCAGAGTGATATTCTTCTAAAGAAAAACAATATATTTCTCGAAAAGTATTGACGTTTATGAAAATATTTACATGACTTATGTTCATTACAAAACAACATTTTTGAAAGAAAAAAATTAATTTTTACTATTTTTTATTGTCATAGTTTGTACAAGTATATTGATTTTTTTATAATATATATTGAAATTCTGTGAAAAATATTCTGCATCGGAATATGCAATAAAAAATGTATGCTGGTATACAAAACGTAAATAACTTTTTTAAAAAAAGAATAGAAAATATCATATTTTTTTTCTAAAATATGTCGTTCTGTTATGAGGTCAAATGTATTATGTTCAACATGTTTTCCCAAAAAGGTTAATAATGTTCGAGAAAATTATTTTTTACCCTCAAAACAATCACCTTTCAGTTTATATCATATTATTATTATTTTTATAATAATAATATACACTTGTAACTGTTTGAGTATGTAAATAATATATAAAATAATATTATAATAATATATCGCGGGGGTTCAAATTGCAGTACACGTGTAAGGTAATTTGATATATTTGTACTACAGTTAACAAGTTTTGATAAAAGGGGTGTACACAAGTTGTGTCCCGACGAATTTTATCGATTTTCATTATTAATAAGAACTGTCTTGGTAAGTTTACACAGTTGTATGCTAATAAATTCCAATAGAAAAATTTGTCCATTACAACATATTACACATATTTTACACAAGAATAAAATACCATGTTTCATCAATATTGAAATATCTAATAATGAATATTATATAAAAATTGTTTTATTTAAATTTTTCCCAATGTTTAATTATTTTAACTATTAATTTATATTAGTTATAATATATATGACAAAACAAAATTTACTCTGTACAAAAAATATAAATATTTGAAATATTGTAATGAACAAATTTATCGATTTGAATTTGATTTAAATTTGAAATCTACCTGACACAATAACTCGTGTAATTCGAAAAAACCCGAGGGACATAATTCAGTATTTAGGACGCAACTCGTTTGCAGCAATTTATATCCTTACCTTTTTAGTATTTACTCTTATAAGGTAACGCTGAAATATAATTTTATAACGAAGCGGTGCGTAACTATTTTTTGCGTGGGAAATATTAGCTATTTTATGTACCTATAATACCGTGTATTTTATACTTTGTGATATATCAAAACAAATATATTAAAATGAACTGTTCATATTTTTGATACACAGTAAGAAGTCATAAGAAATAGAAAAGTCGGTGATCCGAATCGTTGAATGAATTCTAAATGATTCGATTTAACAATGTACTCTGCAGACGTATAAAATAATAATAATAACACGTGTAATGCATCGTCATCGCGAGTTCTGTAAAAATTACGCATAAACCGATAAACGGTAATGCGTAGTGTAATTTCGGAATCTTGTTCCGACACGCATTCGTTTTTAAGTACACAAACGTATGTCATTTTTTTTTCGATAGGTACTTTTTCAATTCAACAATCTCATTTCCAGTTAAATCGGTATAAATACGCATCGCCGTTGCAGGTATAGTAATCGAGAAAATATATAAAATCGCATGCGCGGGCGTCATAGCAAGACTCGCTTGTATTGTTTCGTATTTGAATCGATATCGTTTTGGCATGCGGCAAACAATTAATTCATTAGAAAATAATTTCCCATAATTTGGTAAATGTATCGTTAAAATGATAAAATGTTATCGAAAAATGTTAATGCGTTTTTATTTCGTTATTAGCATTTATGATAAACTATTTAAACAATGTGCAGCGGGGGCATACGGAAACGTTTGATTAGTACTATAAAATACCAATTTTAGCGTTGTACATTTATAACGAACTTCAGTCGGAATACAAACTGTATTGTAAATGCATTTTTCTTAATAAAGTAGTAATATAAGTTCACAGTAATAATATCAATATATGAGTTTGTGACGATTATTGAGCGGAGCGAGGAATGTATTGATTTTACAATGTTGTGTGTGTGTTGTTTTTTTTTTGTGTCTGTCATCACGTTTTAGGGCAATAAAAATGCTTCGATTTTCTTAATCAACATCTTTTTTGATAGGAAAGTGAATCTAGTTGATACTTTGGGAAGAGGAGGGTCAAAAATAAAAAATTTCCAAAGTTTTCAAATACGTCAAGAAAAACAACAAAAAAATTAAGAGTAAAACGGGAATTCTTACGCAAAGCCAATTTTCAAAAAAATCGATTTTGTTTTTTGGTGTAACATCACAAATAATCACAGTAGATATGTGAAATTTTCACAAAACTTTGACATAAGCAATTTCTATATACAGTAAAATTTTTAATAAAATTTTGACTTTTTTTGAGCTATTTAAAGCCATAATCAATTTTTGGTTTTTTTTTTATTATTGTCGATAAAAAAATTTTTAATGGGTCAAAAATCTTGAAAATTTAATACAAGGTTCTTAATAACTTGCTGTAAGTTAAAATTAAAAAAAGTTAAACGTAAGTCTCCAATATTTTTTTATAAACGTCTAAAGATAAAATTTCGACAAAATACGTAAAAATCACGAAAGTTTGCAATTTTTTTTAATTAGGATATTCATAAAAACTTTTCTATTTAAATCTAAGATTTGAAAACTCAACACAAGATTCTCTTTTAGGTTTTCTACCTTTCTAAAAAAGAAAAAGGTTATCGAAAGTCAAACTAATTTTTTATGAGCGTATGAAATTAGATATTGGACATTCACCCATTTTCTCCAGAAACAATTTTCTTATTTTGATGTAATTCAAGAAAAAATAACCGCAAGCAAACATTTGAAAATTTCTCCAATTGTTTAGATTATTTTTTTCTATACACCAAAAAAATTTAAAAATATTTTAACAATTTTTTGAGCTAATTGTAGGCCTAAGAAATTTTGTTTTTTTCAAATTTTTTTTCTTTAAATATCGATAAAAAAATCTCGTTGGGTCAAATTTTTTGAAAATTTAATATAAGAATTTTCATAAGTTATTAAAATAGCATATCAAAAATATTAAGAAAACATAGACACGATTATTTTTTTTTTTATAAGCAAATTGTTTTGTAATAAAAAATTTATAATATGTTCAGTTTTTATAGGTAGCTAAGGATTGAAAATTTAAAACAAGTTTTTTTCTTAAATTGTTCTAAATGTGATTTTAAAAATATTTAAGATGCAAATGCACAATTTTTTTTTATAAGCATTTATATTTCAAATTTTGACCAAAATTCATCATCGAACATTTGCAAATTGTTTTGTAGTTAAAAATGTATAAAATTTTCGATTCTTTAGCTAAGAATTGGAAATTTAAAACAAGGTTTTTAAGTAAGTAGATTATAGTGTAACCAAAAAATCAAAAAAATAATTTTTTATAGACATTTTAAATTAAAATTTAGATGAAATTAGTTATTTAAATGAAGAATAACGATGTTTTTTTTTATTTTGTTGTAATTAAAAAATATTTTTATTTTCTTTCTTTATTTTTAAAGTATATTATTATATTTTAAACACTCAATTAAATTTTCAAACGCAATGTCTTCTGTAAAAACTAATTCAACCTACTGTAATATTGATAGTAAAATTAATTATTTTAAACCATCATTGCTTAGAATCGTTAATCGTATACAATGATTTTTTATCATTAAATTCAAATTTAACAAATTCATAACATTGACCCTACCTGACACCCACTATACAGCAGAGCGGTAATCACTTATCGATCTTTTTTTTTTTTATTGATTGTTACAAATAGTGTTAGACTTATCGTAATTTTTTCTAATTGATTTAATTAATTAGAATGGTTAGAGTTTACAATTATTTCGTTTAAAATAACCATCCAGTGGTATATTTAGGATTTTGCTGCCCTAAGTACACATTTTTTAGTGCTTTTTCCCCACCTGTTTTTTACGGTGGAAATTGTTTTCGCCCATAAAAAAAAACTTACAACTCATATGTTATGGTAAATAGTAATAGTATCATACAACATGAAAATCTATCGAGTGCCACAGAATTTTGAATATCATATGGATGCCCTTAGTAGTTAGCAGCACCTTTGATCAAAGCAAATTGTGTCAAAATATTATGCTTAAAAATATAACTTGAACCTATTAAATTATGTAATAATACTATTAAATTTGCAAATACTATTTATAGAAATGTTAGATGTATGTAGTAAGTATACCATTATCATTTTTTATTAGGTATTAGTGAATATTAAAATGTATTATTTATGGAATAGTATACATATTATAAATTAGTATAATATACTTATTTAAGAGAAGAAAATCGAACATTATTCGAATTTAAAATAATATTTTTCAACGCGCTTTTAAACATGTGAAATCTTCAATTATTTTATCATAGTTTAATCTTAGTGTCAATTTAATTGTTGTCAAAGGAATCGTCTAAAACGTTTTCATTTTGTACTTTACTGTAATAAGACATTTCGTAAGTCTTATTTTAAAAACTGCATGCAAGAAGTTATCACGCCGTCCAATAAAAATAATGTCACTTTTATAGTTTAACCACAGATTATAATATTATATTATTCATATAATCTGTGGTTTAAAGAAAATACAAAATTAACATTTAGTAATTCGGCATCATATTATCATCAACTGCTAGTTGACAACAGTTAACTTGTTCCTAACATTAGGGCCCATAAGAAATGTTTATTTTACGTATTCCGTATTTTACAAATCAACACGCACGTATATTATCAGACGCAAATATTGATTACCGATTATTTTTTGAAAATGTTAATGGACCCAATTAAATCAGAATTCGGACGTGTAGTTTCTGAGGAGCACACTTAAAAATTCCAAAAACCAGAATTCGATAAAACTCATTATTCAACGAAGAAGTCGAAGTTCAAATCCCATGCCCTCTCCTTCCAATTTATTATGCCCATGATTACTTAGCTATAGAATGTAAAAACAAAATTGTGACATTGCCAAAGAATCAATTATACATAGTGACCGAAAACCTCAAGATTTGATCGGGCAGACGGAATGGTTTTAATTTGCGTTTTCGAGTAAAAACAACGTGCAGGTATATAGGTTGGGCGAGCGCATGTCATTTTAAAGCTGACATTTTTTTCGTCCCCATTGAAAAAACGCGCGTTGTGGTTTGCGGAACAAAAGGATGTGCCCGCAACGACGTGACGCTTCCTTTGAATCTGTACTTACAACAATCGGTTACGAAAATATGACTGCAAGAACAATGGTGTCGACGGCGGCGGCGGCGGTTTTGAATAACGCGGATAATATTATTTATTTTTACAACGATCGAATTCTGCAGCACGCCGCCATGACGTTCACTCGCTTCGCATATAATAATATATATATATATATATATAACGCAATATATAGTCGTATATACGTGCGCAGGAAATGGATTTTTATCCGCCGTCCGTAATCGTCGAACGAACATCCCGCCGCCGTGTATATATATATATGTGTGTGTGTGTGTGTGTGTGTGTGTGTGTGTGTGTGTGTGTGTGCGTAAAAATATCTCATTATGTCCGCCGGATTGGCCGAACGACTAAAATAGTTTTGGATTTTTTTGTTTTTGTTTTTTTTCCCCTGCCCGCCGCCGACCAACCCGTCCAGTCTTCCTTCGACATTTGTCGCCGACGAGTATCACTTTTGCGAGTCGCACACACGACGATCGCTATCGGATTTTCGCCTCCTCGCCAGCACCATAATAATATTATATACCTTTAAGACTCGATTGAATTTCGACGCTGGTCTGTAATCAATCCCTAATTATAATTGCTTCGCCGTCACTTTTCAATATTTTATCATTACATTTGTTCGTAATTTGTTTCCACTCACCCCCCCCCCACACCATTACCCGGCCAAAAGATTTGAAATTACTTAAACCTTTTAGTGACCGACCTGTACAGCTCGTACAATTAGGTATAGATGACTTTTTTGAAATCATTTCAAGTACAGTTTTCACAGTAGTGACCTCATTTAGAGGCATTAAATATCTCACCAAGCTGGGCGATAAGCAAAATATTAAATTTACGAGTAAAAATCATTATACAAAGTATTGATATTTATGACTACTGGCGGACATGAACAACAATTGTTCGACCGAAAGGGTTAAATGTGAGATCCTCCAGCGTGGGATCGAGTAATTCGTGTTTATCAGCATAATATTTTTTCATATCGGACACAGTCGTGCCGCTGGTGCAGTCGTTGTGTACCGGCCGTCTACAGCCGACACGTTCTGGCTCTGGAATTCGTTTAACGTTGAAAAACGTAATAGTTGGTGGCGGTGGTGGTGGTGTTGGCGGCGGGATCAGTGGAACAGAGTTTGAAATGCCGTTTCGACGCGAACCGCTGCACAAAGCCGTCATCGTTTATACCGCGCAGATAAATTCTCGGTAACGGACGTTGCCGTGACAGTTTATCCGGTTGGGCGTTATGGCTTAAGATTCGTTGAAAACACAATTTATCAGCAAATTGTGTTATACCACCATTCGCAGAAATGCAACGACGACAAATTATTAAAAAAAAAAATTGCTTTTGATACAGCTGACTATACAATAAATATAATAATTTATAATTGTAACGCTGTGCTACGCTCGAACCGATTTCGAAAATTCGGCATCGATAAACCACACACTGCGATATGCTAGATAAGTAAGGTTGGTTCGTTGGCAAAACTTTGAGGAAAGATATACGAGATTAAAAAAGTTTAAACGGTGTTTGTCAAGATTTTAAGGGTATAGCGATAAATGTTTTGGTTTTAAAATAATGTGAGTTTTTTTTATGTGATTATATTTATACTGGTTTCAATGTTAAATGTGATTTCTGGTAGAAAATTAGATCCAGTTCGTACATTTGGCGGGCCAATAAATATTGATAAAATTGTTTTTTCTAAGTCAAAAAGCTTGAAATGAAAATATAGCAAAAGATTTTTCTTATGTTTAAAGTTGTTCATACAGGAATTGAAAAATATCAACATAAAATAGGCGCAATATTTTCTTATGAGTGTTTAAAGTTAAAATTTTGATGAAATTCCTCAAAAAAAACATGAAAAAATGCAAATATTTTGTAGTTAAAAAATTATAAAAAATATTCATACCGGAGGTTTACAAATTAAATACAAGATTCGTCATCAGTTTTAATTATTTTAATCGGGTTTCAAAAAATTAAAACCAGCATTAAGTCAATGTATATTTTTTTTATGACTATTTGCAATTTTAATGTTGAATGTCTCTGCTCAGAATCATTTTTCGCATGTAATGATTATCGTTTAATTAAAATTTAACACATCGATTACAGAGATTCACTCAGTGATGATGTATACTATATATACTATATATATACGAACTTTTACTTTATATACTCTATTTGCTCGATAAATTTAGATTATTTGAAAAACAGCTTTGTATCAACGGAGAGGATCGCAACCAATCGTCCGCGAAAACGTTATAAGACTGAATTGGTCTGGTCGATGTGGTATGCGAATCTCGAGGGATTAATTTTAAAAATAAGAAAGAAAACCACCGAACGCTTTTGTATTTTTTTTTTTTTATAGTGAAACTGAAATTGCATTATCATATAGAGCATCGGGAGATAAACACTATAGAGGGCACAATTGAAAATGCACTGCAATGTTTATCATTTATTTTAGATTATAGGTAGAACTGTGTAAACTATTATTTAAATAAAATATCGATATCAATCCGCATAATAAATAGTGATTGCTTGGAAAGCTTTTGTCCGAATAATAAACATAATAATATATTCTACAACAATTTTCGGAATAAATTGTGCAGTCCATCGTTGTAGAAATCGGGACGTAACGTCAATGAAAAACCAGTGTTAGATTATTGTTTGATAGCGATTGTTATTTTAATATATGAACGTGACTCAAAACAAATTGTATTCATGCTTACGGAATGCGATCGCTGTCTTCTTAAGTTTTTCTAATGAAGTAATTATTTCTTCATCTGTTTATATCACAGTATAAGAAATCGTAGTCTATATAAATATGATACTCATCTACACACACATACTGTCCCACACAAATACATTTTGTTACGTTTTAATGAAAGTAACTGTGCGTGCATCATATTAAAATACTCCATTTTATAATAATAATGATATGTAATGTTAAGATAGTTAATACGTTCATAGTACTTAACTATAAAAACCTATCGTAACTTCCTATTTGTATTTATTTACGAGAACATATTTTTACGTTTTTATTCGTGCCTATACATTGTTTAGAAATATGCGTAAGGTATGAAGGATGGTGTACAAGAATTCCGA
Source organism: Pentalonia nigronervosa (assembly GCA_014851325.1). Classification (NCBI taxonomy): domain Eukaryota; kingdom Metazoa; phylum Arthropoda; class Insecta; order Hemiptera; family Aphididae; genus Pentalonia; species Pentalonia nigronervosa. The sequence goes on from JACXSJ010000411.1 coordinate 309,637, forward strand.
AAGAGATTAACTATTTCCATCCGAGATGTTTTATTTATTCGTCCATCGTTATAATGACAAAAATAGTATTAAATTACAATAATTCTACTAATGTTCCTTAACAACAGCCTTAGTAGGCATATAATTCTTGGAAATTACAACACACTAGTTAAACACGACCTAGCTATCAATGAATTAATGAAATTCAGATATTTTAATACTAAATAATAGGTACTCTAACGATCATAAAATAAAAAAAATAAAAAACAAAATTAAATATAATTGAGATAACTCGTGAACAAAATGTTTTACATTATGTACTTCAATAGTACCTTTACAAACTATTCACAAAATATACAATTATCTTTTCGTTATCAATAGTTAATGAATTTTGTTCGTTAAAAAACTTTTAAAAATCCATTTATAAAGGTTTCTAATTAAGTTATAGTAAATAATATATGAGCAATAATCATATTTAATTATTTTACATTTTTGTTTCAGATTGACGATGAAATAATCAGATTAAAAAATGAACTTTCTAGAACGAAAAATTCATTGGCCAGTCAAATTATCAAAAGACATCAGCTAGTGGCCGAACTGTCGCTGAAAATTGACAAAAAAAACAATCAGCTAAAAGAATTTCAACGTTCAAATTTCAACGATTTAGGCAAAGTGTTAAGGTCACTGTACGTATTTGAGTCGAAATTACGAAAAGAACAACAGCAAATCAGACGGCAACTAGGAGAGAGAGATTCGGTTATAAGGCAACAACAAATAGAAATTGCAAAATTGAGACAGAACCTAGCGCACTATTGTCATAAGAACGAGACGCGCGAAGATACAGAAATTCCAATTTCAAAGCCCGACCTGATCACATCTATCTCGTCGCAATCACACTTAAACGAACCCGTGAAAAATAACGATGGAGATCCTTTGAATTCAGAAAAACTCAAAGCGATACCGCCAAAATTGGAAGGACCGAGGAAAAATGTCTTACCAGTTGATACGCGTTCTAAAAAAAATTCAAACAACAATATAAACTTTAACAAGAACGTGTACAGCAAAACTGTTACGGACTTGTCTCTCAATGACATATCGTCGTTTCCAAACCCAACACCCAATAACAACTTATTTGTTGTGTCTAACTCAATTTTTTCGAAAAACGAGTTTACATACAACGAAGCCTCTAAAGAGGTAAATTTATTTCAAAATTACATCAATTTTGTTTTGGAATAATATTTTATTTTATTAATAATGATAATATTCGTTAGTAAAGCTTATTTGTTAGGCTTTATAGATACTTCTTATCAATAAAAATAGTTATTAAACTCGGAAATATTGATTTCCGTCCAAAATGACATAATGTTCAATGGTACGTTACGATTAGCATAAAAAACGTTTCCTATGCGCACACAAATAATAATATGTTTAATTATAATATTTAAATTAATTTTTTTGACACAAACAGAGTTATACTTATAAAATTTCAATAGCACATTTTGTGTATCGTTTATTATTTTAGACATGACGTCTTTTAACATATAAACTTTAATGCATTATATATGTGTATATAATATATTCAATACATTTTATATTTGAAATTCTGCGTTTACTAAGATTTATAATTTACATATAATTCCATTCGCTTGCGCATAAGTACACCTTAGGTACATATTATATTACATTTTGATATTAAACAACAAAAATAAAATATTTTTTCTTCTGCTCACAAATGTACACGTATAGTTCTATATAATATTACTGGGATCCAACGTGTAATAGGCGCATTTTCAAAATTTAATTTTCCCACAGTTCTGTAACACCGATAGTTGAAAATATTTCTTACCACTACAATGTGCCTAAATTGCAATTATTCTTATGAGTTTTTTTTTGGACTCTCGCACAATTTTCTTTACATCGCAAATCGCTGCTTGCCTGATATATTTCTATCGGTACTTTGCTGTTACCAATATTAAAGTTTATATGATTCGTTTCCTAAGATATTATAACGGGAGAACGGTACACCTGTAACTGGAGTTATATACTACCGAAAAATTTTTTCGGCTACGGTAAATTATCCTCAGTGAAATTTACCTTCTCCTCCTCTAGTAAATATTCGTGAATTTTTACCGATGCTTATGAATACAACGGGGTAAAATTCCAATAGTGAGACAGCTTAACATTCACTAGAGAATATTTACCTCCCGGTAAAATTTAAAAAGAAAGAAGATCGGCCAAAACTAAAAAAAAAAACACTTTAAAAAAATATATTTTTGAAATGTACTCGCACAGTTTAAGCCTTCCTATATTCAAATTAAACACATAGGAAATCAGTTTTAACGACTTTCAAGTGACCAGGCAAATTGGTCGTTATAGACGGAAAGTAACTAGTTTTGAAAACATAAAAACTAACATTTTGATTACATCAACATTTATTTTAGTCTAATATAATACATATTGTAACGAATATACGGTGATTAATAATAATAGAAAAAATAATAATTATCAATATTTTATTAAAATAAGTACTTACGTACAATAATAATGAGAAATTTATTTGTAAACCTTTTTCGTTTCTTCATTTCAACGTTTGAAAACTGATTAATCTAATCGGATAAATGATAAATAACTAACTTTAAACTCGGTCACGAAGCAAAAATAATTATATTATTGTGCCATGATAATGTGTATTCGTTAAATTAGTTTCGTTGTTAGAGTGTATGCATTAAAAAGATAAAATGAAAATAATATCTGAAACTGAGATATTTTAGTCGCCTCGTTAGTCTAACGTAACAGCCGATGTCGCTATAATTGATTTACACTGTAATTTTATTAATCAATAATTAATGTTAAAACATTTCAAACACATAATTTGTTTAAAATCATAAAATCGTAAAATTATAATAATTATCATCGGGTATTTGAATATTTTATAGTTAATCAATAACCCTTTATGATTCTTGGGAATCGGTAGAATTAAAAAAAAAAAAAAAACGACTGAAACGGTGCTTACGAAAAACGTATAAAAATAATAATAATACGTATATAGGCACGCGAGTCGCGCCGTTTTGACGTAACTGAAATTTGTTCGCAGGCGATAACTTCAGTGAAGCAAAACGGCAAGGTGATCACGTCCGCGCTGAAGAAGGCGGACAAATACCTGTCGCCGAAGACCGTGCACTTCGGCAAGACGACGCACATACCCGAGCCCGACGAAGACGGACAGACGGACATCGTGAAGACGGTGGAGACGCTATTGCTGCAGCAGTGCGGCGACTCGACCGAATCGGAAAACGACACGTCGAGCACGGCGTCGACGGAAACGTCGCCCAGCGTGTCGCAGATGGTCCGGAAGTTCGAGAGCATATGCACGTCGGCGGCCGCGACTTCCGGTTCGGCAGCGGCGTCGGAGTCGCGCAGCGCCGACCACGACGGCGTCGCAGACGGGAGGTCTCCGACTCCGGCGGACGACCGCGGCGGCAACGACGGAAGCTACGTCGCGGACGACAACCCGACGGCCGAGCTGAACGTCAGGACGTACTCGGAACCAGACGTATGCTCAGGCAGCTGCGCGGCAGTGTCGCTGAGCGACCTGGACCCCCGGAACAACTTCGAGGAGTTCCGGTTCGAGGACAGCGACCTGGACAAGGAGTACGGTTGCGGCCGGCCCGAGGCGGAAGGGCTCGAGTGCTCGCTCAGCGGCGGCAGCGGCCGGCACGGTTCGTCGTCGTCCGTGGCGGCGGCCGTCACGGCAGCCGCGGTCCTGCTGCAATCGGCCGGGGACGACGGGGGTTGCTGCGCCGCCGGCCGGGTCAACTACGAGTCGTTCCTGGAAGTGACCGGGCTCAGCCAGAAGTCCATCATCACGGTGCAGTCGAACAGGAACGCGTACGGGTCGCACAGGAACGTGAAGAAGCCCAAGGACGTGAAGAGCAGGAACCGGGCCAAATCGGCGTCGTTCGACTGCAAGTCCGCGTACCCGGCCGCCGTCAAGTACTGGACGGAACCCTATCTCTAAGAGACGGCCACCATACCTAGTTACCTATACCTATATTTACTATATTTACCCGTGCACATACCTATTTAGTATTATGTTATTGTATTATGTTTTTTTTTTTTTTTTTTTTTGAGAGAGAGAGAGAGAGAATATTTTTTAAATACGTGTGTTATTTATCGACATCGAACTTTTATTTCACGGCGGTCGTGGTTGTTGCGCATCGATTCGCAGTGCACAAAGTAGTGACCTAAACGAAATATTATAATATTGTTATTATTTTGATTATAATTATGTTTGAGTTTATCCGAGCACTGGTTTAATACATTTGAACCTGCGGTTGACGTCGAATAAAATCAAACATTATATTATTATAACGTGTTTACGTCATAAACTCGAGTTTTCGAATTAATAAATAAATAAAAAAAAAAAAAAAAAAAAAATGTATCCGCGCGAACAGCTCGTGGAGTGTGTTATTTTGTTTTCGTTTTTCGTCATATCCGCGTGCAAATACTGAGCGGCCGTCGCGCCACACGAGCAGTCCGGATGAATCGTCCCCAAGTGGTCGACGCGTGTCAACTTGATCCCCTGGATACGCAGCTGATCTCCACTGGAGGGTGGCTGCAATCGACATTTTCGCGATGATCAATACGACCCAATAATATGTGATGACATTGTTTTCAAGCACTTTCGTCACGTCCAAACCAAAATTGTTCAACACTCGGACGACGTTGAAAAAACCCTAAACGAATGAATTCATTACTCGCCGTACGCGCGACGAAGAATAATTATTATGGATAGACGGGGGTAGGTTCAAGACGTGTACAACACACGTTTGCAGCTAGGGTTTATTTATAGTGAAAACCGAATGCCTACGTTCTTAATTAAAAAGTATCGCAATAACAGTGAATCGTGCAAACAATAATTATCAGAAATAGCCGATTTGTGAATAAAGAAGTGTCTATAATAGTGATAATTCGACCAATTTTAATGTTTTTTTTTTTTTTTTTGATAGCGTAAAAAGTATTAATTTTTAACGCTATTATCCTTTTTTTTATTAACATGCCCTTGTAACATTAAAGTTTTCATACATATTATGTACTAGTTTAATATTTTATGAAACTAAATATCACATAATCGGTTTATGTAATTTTTTTAAATATGAGAAGTACTCATTGTTATTGCTCCTGAGTGGAGGGAAAATGTTTTAGATTTAAAATGATGTGTTTTTCTATTAAATTGTTATATCTGAAAAAATGATCAGATCTTCAATTGGAGGTTTATCTAGTAGATAAAAAATTGGATCTAGTACATTGAGGGACCATAAGTAAAAAAAGCTTGTAAATGTAAATATGTAATGCAGAATCACCCATAAGTTTTTTTTGCTAGAATTAAAAAAAATTTAACGTAAAGCCACATGCATTTCTCGTGAGTCTTTAAAATTCAAATTTTAATGACATTAAAAAAAGGTACAACGACGATATTTAAAGTTTTTTAATTATTCTTAAATTGTTTTTGTTAATATTAAAAAAACATCATTCGAATAAAAAAATAAATGATAAAATTGATATTTAGAATTTTGAAACATATTATTTATTATTTAAAGTATTATTTCCTATATAAAATTAAATTTTCAAAATTATTTGACTAATTTGAATCTATTTAAAGACATTTAAAATGTTTGAATTAAATAGTTCAACAATTCATGAAAGAATAAGTTGTTCTGATAGCAATTTTAAATATCGAAAATATATTATATTATTTATATTTTTTTTATAAATATTAAAAAATTAGATATTCTAACAAAAATTAAGAATTTTACTTTTTATCAAGATTTTAGTTATTTTGTTGAAATTCAAAATTTTTTATCGTTGAGTCTTAAATCTTTTTGCCGTTACATAGTTCCATACACAATGATTTTTTAAAATATTATAATGAATATTTATACTAATTTTAAGTTTATTATACCATGAACGTATAAATAGCACACCTTTCTACGTGATACATGATATTGACAAATAAATAAATAACAATAATAATATATGATATAATAATATTATAAATTATAATAATTAATAATATAATACCTACCATATATGTAATGTGTTTTTGAAATAACCCATAGGCATAACTAGAACCAATGTTTGTTTTTTGGGGGAGGAGGCTATATCCTTTATAATATTTTCACCATATTATTCCCCAATATCTATGTAGATATTTCTTCTATATCCTTCCACTAAGTTTGTGTATTTGTAAATATCTTGTAAAAAATATAAATTTATATTAATATTTATATTTAATATAATATATTTACTCACTATGATTCACCAAACACGTACAACCCCATTTTCCCCTTAACAATGTATTTATTCAAATTCTGAATATCGGAAGTTTTAAGTATACTTATAATGATCATATTTTTTTAACTATTTAGGTTTATAAGTACAAAATCAGCTTAATAATTTACAGTAAAAAAGAAAAATTATCACTGGAAAAAAATAAATTGCAGATATTTCTATAGAACACTCCTTAAATTGTACAACAAATCAAACATTTGTTAAACTTGAGAAACAATATTGCAGTAGACTACTCGTTCTTAGCCAATTTTATGCCTTATTGAAGGAAATATTTTTCGTGACTTATTATCTATCATATACGTATTTAGAGGGGCTATGCCCCCTAATCCCCCACCTAGTTGCACCTACGGTATTCCAATTGAAACAAATAAATTACTAATAGTAATATAATCAAATTATAAAATATAATTAGATATAGAGTACTGACACGTTGTCACTGCTCATAATAATTTGTCTTTTACCACGATCATCATTGAATTAAAATCAAACACAACCATTACAGTGTACCTACTCAGTGACGAATAAGTACACTCAAAACCTATACTATATGTAGTCAAGCGACTTCATCTAATTTTTTAATATTATAATTTAGACAATTTTACCTAAGAAATATTTGTTGAAAGCGACTTGCAAAGTTGTTTATTTCTACGATTCCATTTCGAGATGATAAATACAATTATGGGCAACTTCTTAAACCACAAATTATATAACTTTGTGCTTAATACAATTAATTTATAATGTATGTTCAATTTCGTCTTGTGATTGTGGATGATGGTTGTCAGATTAGTAGATAGTTGACAATATATATTACACAGTAATATGTCCAATCGTATCACTTCCAAATAAGGAGTAACTCGTAATTACTATAATTACTAATTACCCAAACTCTGTTAAAATAATTCATACAAAAATAAATTATAATCATTGATAATCGTTCACCGATAACTATTTTGTTTCGATTGCAAGTATTCTATTATAATTTATTAGGTACACTGGTAAAGAAATAATATGTATAAAATGTAATTGAATATAATATATTATTATGCTATTATATTATATTTTATCTATACAAATCTATTGGAAATCAATAAAAAATGTCTTATTTATGTTTTGTTTTAACGATAATTTGGCATTTTTTTTTAATAATCAGTCTCATTTGATCTTAACAGATTTATTTTCATTTGTACCGCGTCGAGTTATTATTACTTATTACCTACGTCTAAAACGTTGTCAGAGAGCGTCTGCTGCATCCTAATTTTCATAAGATTCTCAGTAGTACCCTACCTGCCTAATTGCATAGTGAGTAAACATAACTATATCTCTAGGCATACTGCACACTAATTAGACGCTAACATTTAACATCAAGCATTAAGGGAAATCGGGCAAAAGGCAAAAGCTCTGCAAAATTCAAGTAAAAAATGTTTTTCCACTTTAACCACTGTTAATTTATGATTTTTCATACTTTTTCAGAATCTTAAAACACATAAGTAATCATTGATCACCTATACCTATACTGTTTTCATTATTTACAATGAAACTTTTTTAATTCAATGTGGGCATAGATAATAAAGAAATGAATAGGCCATTCGTCACTATATCAGAGGTTCAAATTATAAAAATAACTAGGTTTTAACAACTAGGAATTGCAGGTTTCATTATGTGATATGATAATAGATCTTCAATTGCTTCTCTTTAAACCATGTAAGTATTAAATATTGCACATTTCTTAATTTCATTAATTTAAATAATAACTATGAATTTTACATAACAATATTAACGCATAGACTTCGGATAGGCATTTTAAGTTTTATTTTTTCATTCTCAATATTGTTAACCAAATAGATTTATCATACTAGTATATTTATAAGCAATTAATTTTTTATAAAGTTTAAAAAATAGATTTAATTTTAATTTTTAAATATTTTAAAATTATTCATCCAATATAGATATATCAAGTAGTCATGCGTTTATCACATGTATAAATATACTTTTTACATTATTTCAGTTGATATTTTTAATTTTAATACTAATTCAAAATATTCGTATTGTTTTGTAATAAAAAAAAACACATAGATATTGAATACTTTTGTCTCTTGACTCTTAGACATTCGCTTAATAATTTACTATAATAAAACACTAGTATCAGCTTATAAATATTTTTTATTATATTTAGTTTCAAATTTAGTTCATAGATGACTCGTTTATATCAATTTATATTGATTAAAAACTTAAGTTATTGTACTTGCTTATAACATAATTTGTTGAATTTCATTAAAATGCGAATTTTGAACATCATAGTAAATAAATACAAATATCTTAAATTAATAATGTATCAAACTTTTTTAAACAATCATTTGAAACGTTACAAATAATTTTTATCTTTGTGTACAAAAGAAAGTTATGTTTTACATTAATAGGTAACCAAAAATAGAGCTCAAGTATCACACTGATTAAAGCATTAGGTATAATATAATAATGTATATAAATATATAGTTTTTAGTATTTTTTTTTAAGTATAAATATAAAATTATTCTTCAAACGTTTTAAGCATCTTAATAATAATGGTATATTATTATTTTGAATAATAGAAAGATTGCACCTACATTGGACGGCTTTATGTCGCGTTATACAGGTATGTTAAGAGTATGCATATATTATAAATTATGAATTAAAAAACAATGATTTTGGCTCCAACAAGAATAAGCTTATACCTTACAATTATTGGACATCTGAATAATATTAATATCATTGAGTTATATTGTAATCGTTGTCATTAATACTAATAATATCTAAAATTACTTGGATTCAATATTTTGTATAAATACAAAAATTAAAAATTATACAATTTCATAGTAAAATATTTTTGTGAACACAATATTATAACGTGCTTAAATGTGTACGCAAACAATTAAACGCAACGAAATCAAACAAAAAAATATAGCACAAGTAATAATAAACTTATTTCAATTATATTATTATTATAATATACTTACATAATATTATATTTGTATAAATTATATTGAAATGCCGTTGTACACTTTATCGTTGAAAATGAAGTATTATTTATTTCATTGTACATGTATGTTATGCATAATTTTATAGGTAATAGTAAATTACATAAATGACAATCGATTACCATTTGAACGATTTTAACAATAATAGTGGACATAATGCAACAACAAAAATTATAATACTAATAATAATAAAATCAACCGCTGTGCGACACGCTGTCGTTGGGGCGGTAGCGCGTTAGGAACTCTGAATCATCCAAAGCCGATAATATAATATAGATTTAAATCGTAAAGTCCAACGTCTCCAAACGGACAGATCAACCGATCGAATCGTCTCCGAAATCGTCAAATGGACCAATTTTATGGGCAAACCATGTTTGAACCAATATGGTAAAATATCATAATGAAAAATTGCAACTAATTTAGACCAATTATTTATAAAGGTAAATTATTGTTTTTATTTAAAATCTACTACCTACCTACTAGTTGCTTACATTATACAAATGCATATTATTAGTTATTATATAAACCATAACAATTATAATAACAAAATATAAAATATTTATTAGGTTCATAAAATGCTATCATTTCCAAAATGGTATTTAAGTATGACCTATACCCAAGATAATATGTCGTAAACTAATTGTTTGAAATATTATCATTTTTGTGCCTCACGAAATCAATTCTTAAAGAATATTTTGAATAATTTTATTTTTATTTTTTAATTCAAATAAGCTGTATTTAATTTAATTGGTCCTATCGATTCCTGCTCCAATTTTACATATTAATAATAACAATAATTATAAAAATATTTGTATAGCTTGATAACTGATGTTATTTTATTATAATACTACATTCAAACGTGTAATATAATAATTAGTTAATAATAAGCTGAAATTTTGATGCAATGTCTTTTTTTTCCAATATTTTAAAAGATAGCTCCATAAGAGGAAATGTATTTTAGGTGTTACTGATTATACTAAATCAAGTGAACTGATCTATTTATGTTATAAGATACGATTGTACATACTTAAACAAAAAAAAATATCATTTTACAACACGTTTCCATTATATAACTTTTTAAACTAATTTTATAGCGCATTTTTTTAAGATATATTTGCAATTTTTTATGATACTTTTTGCCATTTTTAGGGAATTAAAATCCTATCCCTAATGATACTATAATATAATTTTTTCGAGCAGGACGATATTATTCATTTGATAGTTTCAAGTGTGCCATGTCGTGTCACGCGAGGAGAATGCATGTTACGGTGGCCGTGCAAAGTCACACGCCGTCGCGAGTCGCCGCGGTCTTCCGGGCTGGCCGCAGTCTGTCCAGTAGGCTCGTGACAGCCGGCCACCGTGGTCACCCGTACGTGGGGTCAACAGTGAGCGACATGCGCTGGCCGCGATCCACCCAGTTCTTCAGTCGGCCACGGAGCTCTTCTAGGGACTTGGACTTGGCCTTGTTGATGCGCTTGTACTTGACGTCCTTTGGTTTGGTCACCGACCGGTGGTTGCTCATCACCCGGTTGTACGTGGTCGCGGTCTCGTTCTCGGCGCCTCGGCCGTCAGTCTCTCGCCCGTCTTCGACCGGCAGACGACCGTCCTCCGAGCCACCCGACGCCGAAGCCACCGACGCACGTCGCCCGTCCGTCCGCGGATGCGACGTCTGTTCGCACGCGTCCTCCTGGCTGTTGCCCGACTCGTCCTCCTCCATGATCACGGCGCTGTCGCTGTCATCCACGTTGCCATCATCGGACGTTGGACCTACGCCTCCGTCGCCACTACCGCCTCCACAGCATCCGGACATCGACGCTGTCACGCCGAAGTCTGCAAGCCTTGAGTGCAGGCACCTGATGGCGTGCTGTTGCCGCTCGATGACCGCCTCGCGCTGATCAAGCAGCTCCCCGATGGCCCGCTGCTTGCGGCTCAGCCGAGACTCGAACAGTAGCAGATCCGACGTCAGCGACTCTAGCCGAGACCCGTACTCTGAACTAATCTGCATAAGCCGTTCTTCCTGTAACAAACGACGGAAAAATTTAATTTTGAAAAAAAAAAATAACATTTTATTAATTTTAGTTTATATATTTATATAATACGAGTATATATTATTATAATTTTTGGCTTAAGCGTGTACAGTCATGTTCCTTTATATATGATTTGAACGGTTAAGTTAGGAAATTGCCACCTCTTCCCTCTCCGTTTCACAAAAAAAGTACTTGTGGAGACCGAGAAATATTTCGAAGATATTTGCATACCTTTTGAGTATATTCCTTCAATAAAATAATTAATTTGTACGTCTTCTACGACATTATGTAACTTATTGGAGAGACTGTATTTTACTTTACATTGATTTTAAATCTAATCTTTACACTAAAGACTGACATATTTTAAGTGTAACTATCAATAAATTGAATCACACTTGCATAATATAGTAATATATTTTTGGAGTTACTATAAATTCATCGTTTTCTCATAAAATATTTCTTATTTGAATAATATATAATTATATAATTTAAATTAAATACCGAAATATATTATGTATGAAAATTATAATTTTCTTGGTTAATATCTGGAAATGTCCATATCATTTCCTCTGTGTGTGTGTGTGTGTGTGTGTGTGTATGGTTTGCATTAAAAAAATGTCCTATTAATCCATACCGAATCGAGGTTAGTAATGTAGGTTTTAGAAGTTACCGGGCCTCAGTGAAATAATGCGTTAAACGATTTACTGGTCTCGCAGCACCGTATCGTGTTCATTAAACAAAAGAGTGAAAAGTAAATACTAAATAATATTATTAAAAATTGAGTTTCCGCATTGCCATTAAAACCATGTAATAATTATTGTATGTATACATGTAATGAGTTTAATGTATATTATATCGATCATTAGCGAAACTTCTCTGAACACATATTATTACCTATTAATTTTACGACTACGTTTATCAAATCATTATAGCTCTCTGACTGCGACAAAATAAGCATTAGTTCTCTATACGAAACCCGTAACGTTTGATATTTATCAATCGTAATAATAATAATATCTAGATATATCATTTCACTGCTGTTACGTGACCCGTTCAAGAAGGTTGTTTAGGTGCAGCATTAAAGGAAATCGTTATCATCACGCAGCTTGTATATTGTATCTGTGCATAAGAATACGTTTTGTAGTTTTTAAAGAATCTTCTTTTTTATTCTATAATATTATGTTATTGTACGCTTCCAACTCGTCCGCTTGTTATGTAAGAACATATTATTTCGCAAAAAAAAAGTAATAATAATAAATAATACCTTATTGTTTAAAACATGTTAGAAAACAGGAAACCCGCGGACGCATTTTAAAAGTAAATCAAGCCGATTTGTGATATATCCATGTTAGGTAATGTGCGTAATAAACGGGATTATAAACGACCGCATAAGGTTAAGATGAAATGGAAAAAAATTAAATTAACGAGATAAGAGAAAACCAATGTTTAAGTCGTCACCGCCAAATGATGGCGGGTCAGGAGAGGGGAAAATAATCGAAGAAAACACCATAAATTGAAATAACATGTTATTACGAAAAAAAGGCAATAGAATATACCTATAATACTGTTAGGTATAATGCTGGTACCCGACACGATAATTAGTATTATTATTATTATTATTATTATTATTATTATTATTATTATTAACAACTAAAGATTTCCCGTTATTTCCCTTAACCAATTTTTCGAGTTTTTTTTCTACATCGACCCGGAAAAGTACGGAGTAACGAATTCGAATTACGTTTTGAGCAGAGTTTATTATTATTTTTTTTTTTTGTTGTTTTCTTCTTCATTTTCTTTTGTTTCTCAGTAGGTGTGTGCGAATTTTTAACGGTACACCGTCGACATCGTCTTTGGCCACCGTTTCGGTCCGTATAATACTTGGTGTTTACGACCTACACTTACTACTCAGGTACACATATAGGTATATAGTTTTAGAATATAAAATAGTAATTCGAGTTTGACGGATTCGTGGACTGTAAAAAACGCGAGCAGCCGTAGCGAATAATTACGGCTAATAATAATAAATAATGATAATATAATAATGCATAAATTAAGACCGTTGCATGTTAAACTGTTAAACGATTTGTAACATTTTTCTATTTCGAATTATTGTGTGAATGAGTGATTTTTTTTTCCAAATTAAATTAAAGATACCCTACTATTAGTAATAACACCGAAAATAATAACGAGTCTTTTCTCCGTTATGGCTATAATAATACAATTACAATTAATTATATTAAATGATGAATAAAAAATAAAATAAATAATTTGGATTAAATCGTGTTTACATCAAGCACAAGCTTTAGAGCCTTAACAAAAGCAGCAGTTAAAACGCATTCGTTTATATTCGTTAATATTATACTAATCAATTGCTAACAATAATAACAATATTATCAATCAAAAATGTTAATATTATTAACTGCCGGCAATAATACCATAGTATACACCTTCGCGCGGCGCTTATTCTCATAATAATAATATAATACACGCCTACAATTTTTGCGACGACCTCGGAAGTGGGCACGATTTTTACACGACTTTAGAGTTGTTGATATTATACCTGTAATAATAATGTGGCGCCCGCCTTGAACTTGTCGCGGCGGAGGTTAAACGCTCACGCCCGGTGCGCTGATGGCGCATTTCACTTGACGGACCGCTGCACAGTGGTCTGTAAAGTGATTGCTCCGATTGCGAAGCGCCGAAAAAAAATTGGTAACACTTCCAGTCTTAAATAAACATTGTGTTCAACAATAGTTAATAATAGAATAGGGTCGTGTAGAGAAACTCCGGAACACAGCGATGAATTATATTACGATTGCAGGTCGAACGTGACGGCGATTAGCCGATTGTATTCAGATATTTTTTATTTGTATTGAATAAATATTCAATCCGAATCTAAATAACTTCCTAACTATCACGTTGTAAATAATTGTAATAATTACAATAATACGTTATTTATCATTATATTAAATCAAATTATTGTGACAGAAGATTAAAGAATAAAAATTCACTACAATGGCAAAACAATTTTTCTAACAATACCGTAAAATTAATAAAAGCCCATACGTCATGGATATATTTGCAAGTGATCACAATAAAAGTTGGACTGTCTAGTATAAATTTGCATGAAATAAGTTACAAATTACAATCAACATTCAGACCGAGAATGACTTGGTAGTCGGTAAATACTGATATAAGTGAAACTAAACCCAGTACAGATGGCGGCAATGGAGAGGAAATAAAATTAATGTAAGATTGGTATGGCTGTTTAAAAAAATAATGCCTATGAAAAAAAATATATATTTGTAATACCCATTATATATTTAAATGAAAAAAAATAGAAATAGAAATAATATATAATCTTTAATTTCCTGTTACAAAAATGAAATTATAATTATAAACAACGCATTTATGCCATGTATATATTTCATTAATAATTATTATAAATACCTTTATTACTTATTGTAATAAATACATTTTATATGATAATAATAATATATTTTATTACAAGATTGGTCTACTAATAATCAATTTGTAATATCGAAATGTTTCAATGAGTCTAACCGATGTGGTATCTTTACAATAAGCCTAAAAATCACCCGGCGTGACTTATTGATACGAAAAATCAAAATATCAAATGCGCTGGCTCTTTGCAAAAAACAAAATAAGCTCATAGACGATCTATGGGCTATGGCATATTGAATATCATTATACAAACGTAATTGTTCCACGAGAAAATATATCACTTTCAGCAAGTCATTCGGTTAAAATATGTTTACTGATATCGGTGTGCTGAGATTACTTTAGAGACCACTGTACAGCGGTGGCGGTATAATATTGTGCGCGGGAGACGTGAGCATTTTTATCCGGTGACTGTAATTAAATATTATAATAATATGTACGCGGTCGACCTTATACACAAAACGCCGCAAGATATTATGTCGAACGAGAAATCAACTCGCGAAGTAAAAACGATAATTTCTAATGTCCATACAGCGTGTTTTCGATCCACCGTTAGAATTGCACGCAACTCACAAGTGTCTGTTGTGTCATAAAGTTGAGTACAGCTGATGCCATTTCATTTTAAAATCGAAAGTATTGGTCTATAGTGTCAAGAGTAGAGCAAGGGTGACGTTAAGCTCAAAGTGCCCTCATGAGATAAATTAATGCTTATAATTTCAAGTTTAACTTCAGAGCTACATTAATTTTATTCGCAGAGAATGAATAACTATATAACATTTTACCACAGTCTAAAAATTATTTTTTGATCCCGAGAACCATAATCGTCTATAGTTGTAACTTGTGACACAAAGACTGGAAAGACAAGAGATTTTCTGAAAGATTGATCTTTGGAAACATTTGTTAATCCATCAGATTTCATTATTTTTTCAAGAAATTTACCATTTTGGATCTCCAGACTTAACTGTATTGTTGCTATTATAAATTATTTGATTGGTATTCGACGACCGCGTATCGATTGTGTCTTAACTATTTCTTTAGGTATTTGTATAGTGCAGAGTTTCCCAAACTGTTTTCGGAATGACCCGTTTTGGAAAATTTTTAAATTTTAACGACCAACAACATACTAATGACCTTTTTTTTGTTATTTCATTGTTGATCGATATTTTTGCTATAACTTTTAGTACAGCAGCGTTGTAATGATACATCACTGATACATTCGTAATCGTTGTGGACAATGATAAAACAATTCGATAATCACATGTGAACTAAACTACATCTATACCAAAGTAATAAATGTACAATAAAGTTACACGAAAAATACTGTGTCATATAATAGGTACTCGTATTTAATCATAAGATATATAATTTATTATATTTTATACTAATCTAATATTAAATATTTTATATTACAAAAAATAAATTTTAATTCAAAACCCACCAAACAGATAATTTTGGCCCATAGTGGGAATCTCTGGATAGTGTTATACATAAATACATAAATTGAGCGTTATTAAAATTACACGTTGTGTCTAATTTCTTGTTTAAAAAAAAAACAATATTATATTATATTATTATGTAAATAAATTCATAAACCCGGTCGGATATCGAACAGTACAAATTACTAAAACAAGAATCTAAATAATTGCGGTCGACTTCCGACGGCCATCAATGACGAGACAGCTGTTTCCAATTGTGTTCGATTATCATAAATTCATAATCATATAATTATTGTGCCCTGTACCTGTAATTTGGCTTTTTTCCTCCACAACAGCGTCTGGTGCGTCTGGAACCGGCATCTGTCTCTCAGCTGTTTTATCACGGTCCGAGCCTGTTCGATGGTCAACACGTCTTCGTCGTCGTGGGCGTCATTTCCGTCTTCGCGTTGCTTCTGCTGCTCCCGCCGCCGCGGAGACCCGTCGTCAGGTATCGCGGGCGGCGGAAATTCTTCCATTATCTCTGCGGCGCCCATTCTGGAACGAAACCACGAGAAAATGATAAGACATAAACGTTTTAAGACCTTTGCAGTCAATCGCGCGCACATTATAAAGTGGTTTAAACGGCTGTTCGAGTATGACCGCCGCCGCGGTGTGCGCATGCCGTCATTGCACAGTATATTATACACTGCGAGTAATGGTAAAATGTACACATTATAATTATTATTATTATTATTAGTAGTAGTAGTAGTAGTAGTAGTAGTATTGTTATTATTATTATCGCCGTATTGCGTTTATGCGGATGACTCGGTAACAGCCAACACTCGCTAATCGATAAGCCGCAATGCAGTGTCGTACGCCTACGACCACGTTTCGTCGAATTAGCGCGCGCGCTCTCCGACAAACCTCCACGGTTTACTCATATAAGTGACGTAACGCGGTTAAACGCGTGCTTGCGTATCGTTATTACACTCTATAATATTATTAGACTACTACAGCGCAGAAGTATATCGCAACATTATCAATATTATATCATATATTATTATGGCATGGATGGCCCCGCTAAACTAAGCGTAACTACACTCCAATTCTCGGTTGATAATGAGATTTAAAATAATAAATTGGCATTAATTCTATGTATAGTATTAATTATAAGTAAAATTTGTAACACTGTCTACAAATATAATTTTACTAAAGATAACCTATTTTTCAACACGTTGTGATCTTATAGATATTCTACTTTTATATTTTTCAAGATATTCCATAATGTTAATTTAATTTTCTGAACGATAGTTGCACCATAATGACGTTAACCTTTGATTTTACGTGACCTTTTAAACATTTACTACGAAACAGTAATGCAAAAAACATGGGGGCAACAGTGGCAATGTCCCGTTAAAATATCTGTTTATAGCGTAGGCTTTGTGGCCGCAAACACAATATGTGTATTCTCGTGTACTTATATAGCCACAAAAATGATAATTGTGTGCTTTGATTTTAAAACAACGGATCATGTAAAAATTATATTTAAATAATTTTTGTTTTATACGGTGTATCACGATTAGCAATATAATATAATGATAACTTTAGAATTTCATAGTGAACTTAGTGGGGAAATGTATTTTAGGTGTTAATATTACTGTTACTCATATCTACATTACATATTTGCGTTAGAATTCGGGCCCTGTCCAACATTAGTTGATTCAATGCTAGTACCATAGAAAATATAAACCTGAGTCATAATGTTTATAAAAATCACATTTAATAATAGATAAAACTTTTTGGATAAAAATTAAATTTTTAAATTATTATATTTTTGTCATAAAGTCAAACACATTACAATGGATAATATATTATAATAAGCAGTAACCATAAACACTTTGACGAACAAGAAATTGTAAAATTTGAAATATACACTGACTCTTAATATGTGACATGTATAGGTTGAGAACAGAAGCTATGATATTACTAAATAATATTTCAGTCACGTTCCCTAAAACTTTAATTATATAATATAACTGCAGTAATATGCATATACACTATGCAAGCCCTTTATCTCATCGAATAAATTACAAGTTCTTTTGGTTTTAAATTTAATTTCTCAAATAGACCTTAAAAATGATCTTTTGACAATAAAATTTGGTTTTTGTGCATTTTATTTTTTCCAAGCGAAACCGTAATATTATTTTTATGGTACATTTTTTGTCCGTTTTCGATGTTTCTCCAGTAATGTGTTTTTGTTTTTTTTTTTTTGTACGTCGGTTTTGGATCTTAATACAACGTTGACGATTATTATAATCGAATTCCATCGGTGGCGCGGCAATTCGACGTAATAGTGCATTGTGCTTATTATTATTCTTTTTTTTCCACGGAACTAACCGAAACAATCTATACTAATGGTGCACAAAACGAATAGAAAAAATCCATCCCCCCCCCCCCTTCATGGTATAACGTGTACAAAACAGGAATTCTTTTTCGACCGTCCAAATTACTGGGACTTTTTTTTATACACACATACATACATAAATATAGTATTAATAGTATTATTTTTCGTATTGGTCGAACGGTCGTCTATATATGTTGTATCGTAGAGAGAATTTTTCATTGTCCTAATTTCAAGGTCGTGGAGGACGGACACATATTATATTATTTTATAATATCATTATACATAATAGTACACACTTTCAAAGCCACACTCGTTGCACTCATTATATAACCCCGCAATATTGGCTTTGGAAGTCTGATGGAAATCGACGTGTCACGTCCACCATATTGTAAGAAAGCGCGCACTCGTCTGCCGGACTACGCAATTGTGTAATATTATATTAAGTAGTCAGAATAAGAAAATCGATATTGACTCACATGATAAAATATTATATCATAGTTATTTGAATTTGAATGCAATATAAATAATAAAAATAACATGTTTTATACGGGGTGATTTACCAATTTCCATTTTTTTCATTTAAATAATAAATTAATTCAAATGCTTGAAATTGTTTATACTACTTGTATAAGTGCCCTGTGGTGACACAAACTTTTATTTTTAAATTTAGAATCCTAATTCCTTTTTTACTATAAATTATTAATAGATATATATTTTTAAACATTTTATGAGCCTAAAATTCGAACGAGTAGTTTTCAATTATTAAAATAAATACTTATATAAAGAATAATAATTTTTTAAATTGGTTTTTAAAAATATTAATCAAAAGCAATATTGGATCTAGTATTTATTATACTTGGACTATTTGTATAAGTTATAAATATTGATATATTAATATAAAATACTAAAATTTTCAAATTACCATTGCCATAATATATTTCAAACCCATTATCATGACCTTAGTTTTAGTATTACCCTTAGTATATAAATTTAAATTTTTCAAAAACTACTCGATCGACTTTTGATTAATTAAAGATTCCATTTTAATAAAAATTATCCGCTTAATAACTTATTGTATAAAAAGGGGGTTGATATTTGAATAACAGTATAGTTTGTATTTTCTACAGAATACTTGTTAAGTAGGTTGTACAAAAAAATCTTATAATAATTTAAGGCTTAGGAATTGTGTACGTGTATGAAATGAGTATGCTAAGCTGTCATATTGGGTCACATAGGTATTAAATGAAAGTTCGATGGCCCAGCATTAAAAGATTCTAAATAATTGTATGATATTTTTCACAAATGTATATATCTGTTTAAAAATTATCGACACTATATCTATATTCGTATATATTGTTAAAATTTCATAAAATATTTCATTTTTCTTAAACTCGATAAAATATCGTTTAAAACTGATAACGTATTATTTGGTTGAAAAAATTCACTTTTTAAGATACTATAAAAGACTAATACAAGAATAATAAGTTTTCTTTTAAGAAAAACTATCGAATTGGGTAAAAGTCTGTATGCGAAGCCCACGAGTGTTACGCGACTCATGTAATATAAATATAAAATAGTATCTTCGTACTTGTGTGTTCTACTATTTTCCCTTTTGCATCAAAATGGATGGATGGATCACGAATTCAGTTGTTCGGACACGTCGACCAAGTGTGCGTATTATATATTACCGTCGTGAATGTACACGGCGGCAACAAACGGATCCAAATATATACATAATATATATATACTGTGCATATATAAAATAAATATTTAGGTCAAGACGGACACGCTAGGCCGGACATTAACGACTTGACATTTAAATCGATGCGACCATCAAGACATCAAGTGTGCCTAAATACGCATATATTATACATGTATGTGTATACGTATATAGCGTATAGCAGGTACTATATTTACTTACTAATTAAATATCATATTATACTTATACGCGTAAACAAATATAACAGTACTTATAGTATTAATATAAACGCGTCTATATGATTTACGATTTGACGATCGTGTCTGGGGAGAAGTAAAAGAAAAACGACAATGCCTACAGCGGAATACGAACTCGGTCGTAATATAATATAAAATAATATTATTATTTTTGTGCAGATTTGCCTTCCGGCGAGTATACGCTTTTTCGTCTTCCGATATACATGCGCGTATAGGTAGGTTATACTTGTAGTACTATTATGTCTCAATGTCCCGTATAATAGCATATTATTATATGGTATGTATTGCGATTGGCAGGCAATTGTAGTCGTAAGTAAATTGTTGTAACAATCAGTAAATTAATGATTATTCGACCTGAAAACCCATTCGATCAATATCGATTTAATGTCGCATATTATTGTATTTAGACATTGGGTAATATACTAATTTTATATAGCTGGTCCATATGCCTACACGCGTGTGCCGACGCCACCACATAATATTATGACCGAATTGGCCGGCGTATTGCTTAAAACGTGAATTCGTGTTCATAATATTCGAAAAAATACATTTGTATTATGTTTCACACGTGTTGCATAATACTCGATCTGGCGCCACGATAAGATTATACCATTGTAGATATAATTTATTTGTATTACATTTTAACATTTAACGAATTAAATGTACAAGTACTATATTATACTACTACTACTACTACTAATAATAATAATAATTACTTGCCCGATTTCGCAACAGTTTATCATAATAACACCGACATAGTGTTATAAAATGATTTAGTTTGATTTTTTTGTGTTACTAGTTTCTCATGTTTAAGAAAAAAATTAAATTGTTATTTTTCTTTATAAAAAAGTATCTAAATTATATAAGAACATCGTGGTGCCAAAAAAATCTAGTGAAAAAAATTTGCCCTTTGAAAAATTATTAGTAGAACATCAAAATAAATTCCATTTTGTTCTAAAATGTTATTCTTACTCAAATACAAGTAGGTGTAACTAATAATTATATTATGGTCCCATACTAAAAATATTACAAATAAGTATTTATTTAACAAACATTATGATACTTTGCATTAAGGTACTAACTGTATGTCTGGATATTTACTGCTGAATTTCCACAAAAAATATTCCAATTTAGATTTATAAAAAAAATATATACAATCTATAAATATAAATCAAGACAAAGTTTCTGACTATTTTGAATATTATTAACTTATTGATAGATAATAAAAATATTTTTTATTTATTTTTTTTTTTTTTTTTGATTCATGCCTTTTAAACTTATTTGACTTATTAGACATAGTATAATATGATGCATTATGAATTGCAAATTTATAAAACATTTCACTTTAAAAAATATATATATATATTTTTTTTTTATATATATTACGCTGATTAATATTTATAAATGTATATTGTGTATAATGGCGTGTGGAATAATTCGAGCTAAAATTATATTATTATATTAATTAAAATAAAATTGTGATGTTATATTTGTATAACCTATATTTTATTTATAAAGTTACGTTATTCTTTGAAACAAGTGTATTGGGATACTTATAATTAGGAAAAAATAGCGTTAGTTGATGTCGGGCTTTTTTAATTTTCTCTTGCCATTCATGCCTGATTATTAACTGTATTATTATTACACCAAATAATAAAATTTAAATGATTTACTCTAGGTACTTGGTCTCATTGGTTTTAGATGATTGAGATTTTTTTTTTGTATGGTGAATGATGGTTTCATTTATTTTATTAAACATGAGGAACTACACGATAAATGACAATTTAAAGACCTTATCAGTAATGGAAGAATACAATGACCAAACTTTTTATGAGAACTATGTAAAACAAAAAACAGTTTCATAATGAGGTCTGAAAAGAAATTCTCACATATACCTAAAAAAAAGTTTCTTAATGATTAGCTGAAATAAATATAAAATAATAACAAAATTATACGTTCCACAAACAATTTAAATAAAATTACATTTTTTGTATTTAAGATATTTTTTTGCTAAATTCAAATATTTATAAAAAATAATTTTTACATTATTAAAAGACTTGGTGTTCATAAATAATCTTATTTTATTGAGTTTGTTTTAGTGAATTCGAATAGGAATAATATTTATGCGTGTATCTTGAAAATTCAAAAAACTTAACATTTGTATGGCAGAAATTGAAAGAAAAATGTGTATGTATGTTAAATATATTAATCTCGGAAAACGTTTTGGCCTGGATTACGGTTGGGCGTGAAGAATCGGTAAATCAAATAATATAAGTTTGATAAGAAATTGAGGATGATAGATCATCGTGTCCGGTGTTAACACTCGAGTAAACCATATAATAATATAATAATAGGTGTACGACAATAAAGTCTTTGAAAATTGAAATAAAATAAAGTTGTCGATACTGATGAAGATAACATAAATGCATTTTTACTATTATTTACTTAAATTTACATTATATATTACAATTTATATTTTCCGGGTATGCGGATTGTTCAAGAAATTATTTTAAGTATTTGCCCGTTAAGAGAATATTAATTTAAGACAGTTACTTGAATTTTAACATGAGTTAATTTAATGTTATTAGTAATATAACATTTTATTTTAAACGAAAATGCTTTTAACGCCAAACGGTACATCACAACCCTCCCCCCCCTCAAACCATGAGATATTGCAATAAGTAGTTTAATTCCTACGATGACTTTGAACAACGAGTCACGCAATGTTTCACTCGTGTTGTTATTATTATTATTATTATTATTATGGAAGTTCTCCGAGAATCGATCAAACTATAACAAATGTCATTTATAGCATATTATTATCATATTATACCTGCTTTTATGTATCGATATTTATTCATCGTGCAGATGGTGTTGTTAATGTACAATTACTACAATACGTGTACAATAAAAATTCTATGCTTGACACAAAAGATACGTATTACGTGCAATATCAGGCAGGGAGGTTTTCCGCCGCGAAGATTGTTTTTTTATTTTTGGTCCTCGCGAAAGACTCGTCAGTACACTGTTTATGGGCCGTTGTTTTCCAAGGTCCGTATTAGAAACATTGGCTGGAAATCGTGAACCGTTACACACACGAACATACACACAGAGCCAGCGCGTTCCCCTTCACTCGTAAATTATTATTTACCGATTTCGTGTAACAAAGTTACGAATGTAGGTCGGCCGAACAAAGAAGAAAATAGTATAATGATATTTAAACTAAATATTTATACATATATTTATATATACATGCAAAACTTTGAGTTAGTCCATACACAGAGTGTGTATTATAGATCTATGTGTGTGCTCTCTGGAGCCACGTGAGTGATTTATATTATTTGAAGAGAAAATCATAGAAACAATCGCAACAGTAGAGTATGTATATCATTATGATAATATTGTAATTTAAAAATTGTTTTCTTTTTTTGTATAGGTAAGCACCATGTGAAATAAAGTACCGGAAAGTCAAAAGGATTGCGAAATGCGTGTACCTAATTTATTTAAGAAATATACATAACTGTGCAGGTCCTAAGACCATAACATATAATATGATGTATATTACTACCTTTGGTATAGAGAAAACAAATTGCAAGTCAACTAACGAACAATATAATATATTCTGTTTTTTTTTTTTTAGTAAGTAGTATTAAAAAATAAATGAAAATCGGTATTAGCCGATATAAACAAAACAAGATAAGTTTGTGCAGTGTAGTCGTGCTAATATATTTAAACAGTGTACTTGATCTTAATCCTTGTAATTGTAGCAATTATTAAGTACTTTTATACCGTATAATTCAATTCTAAATATTTATGAAACGCATACTTATATTATTATTATTACCATTATTGACTAATATTATAGTATTATTTAATATTGTGGTTTGTAGAAATTTATCCAGTGAATATTGTGATAAATTTATCGACTACCAATATTTAGTATAATTTTAACCCGAATGCTTATTAATTTTTAATTAATATAAAGTAAGTATTTGATTGGATTTAAAACGTATTAAAAAGTACCTATTGAAAGAAAACAACGTAAATCCCACTAGTTGTATAATATTATTAATTATTATGGTAAAAATATTATTATGTGAGGCTCGTAAGAAGACATTTTTATTTTTATTTTATAGTAAGGTCTTGTGAGTTTTTAGTTAAAAATAAATAAAATAAAATATTTGAATATTGATTTATCTAAAACTGCTTTCGAGTTTGGCAAAAAAAAACTTTAAAATACGATTCGCGTCTTTTAAATGCTATTGTTTTAATATTTTTGTATTAAACCACATTCTTTATGTATTCGTTTTGTAGTTTGGTTGAACGTTTGATAATATTGTGGTCTATGCGACTGTAAGTAGGTACATATTGTAGCTGCACGCATGCTGGAGAAGTGGAGACATAATCGTTGCGTTCACGCGATTGCATTTGTCTGCAGACGTATTTATGTAGGAAAGCTGCAGTTACTACTCAGGCAGAGTCGTGTACCCACTCGTGTCTTACGATTTTTTTTCACCCAATATGAACGGCATTAAAAGGACCACAGTGAAAAAATGGTTAATTTGATCGACCGTGCTTGCACGATAACCGATATTTTGTATTATGAGTACCTTCCTATTGGATTATTATATTAGATATACGCAATAAGTACCTATACATTATACAGAATTCTATAGAAAGACCACACATAATTCGGTCCTGGCAACCGATTGATCATCCAAAATAATGTCATCTTGTGGACGATATCGGATCGTTTAAACGATATAATCATAATGTAGTTATGAGGCATAATATATTGTCAGCAACTACAATACTAACCACGGACGGAAAATTCACAAGTGGTTTTATCGAACGAAATTATAATATTATGACGATGCCGCCTCTTCCGACGTTTGGATTTTCTCCCTACGTGTAATGCAGACGATATCGGTCGACTTCGGACACCAAGTCTATCAATATATTACACAATCGAATAAGCTGTTATGGATTCATTTCGACCAATAATTATATAAAATTACATAAGCTGTTTGTCAGTCATAGGGAAAAAAAACCATTGGTATCGACACCCGGTTCTAAGGAATATGGCGATCACGCAGGTCTATTAATGACGGTGTCCAAAACTCATTCTTGTCCCCTTCTTTAAATCTAATATAATTTAATACCTATAGGCAATGGATATTGAGCAATGAGCAAATTCCCAAAAATGTAATTTTCTAAGACTGAGAATTCATTTATATATTATACACATTCTTCTTATGTTTGAATATTTAATTTAACTTATAGCCCAAAAATATTATATTATGTTGGTGATTTCGAATATATACAATATAATATTATACTAGTCGAATTCAAGACACGCATTTAAATGATAGTCATAAAGATTACATTTTGAATTGTAGTTAAATAAAATAGTTTCCTCAGCAGTATAGGTACTATTATACAATATGCTACTGCCTAAATACGTTTTTTTTTTTTTGAAGGAATATTCCCAATAGTTCTGGCATTATTTCCGAAATATTCCTTGTTCCCGGAAACGTTCATAAATTATTAGTGGCACATCGCATGGGGTACTTATATTAATTTATTATTAATGGTCACCGTCGTTTTTGCTGTGAATCGAACGATTTTCAGCTCCGCCGGCTGAACTGCCAGACGGCTTTCTATACATTTAATATTACGTTCGACGCAAGACTTGAAGGAACTCGATGTTTGAATAATAATTACGATCGGCTAGGTCTCGTGTGTACCGGAATTGCGTCGATTACATTATAATGTGTTGTTCCGGAGGTGGAGGTGGTAATAACACGGAGATTTTCACCACGTTTGGACTGCGGACATAGGTATAATAGTGTAATATTTTATATTATTACAAGTGGTCTTGGTATACACGCGCGACGTTTTATAATAAGTTATTATTATTAATAACAAATAAAATATAAATATGGGTATTTAATATTATACACGCGGATAATAATAATTCGCGTGCATATCATTATAGACATACATATGGTAAAAAAAAGAAAAAAACTGCAATTGATAATCATTGCAATTTCACCGTACGATAATAATATTATTATGTGCACTAACGCGTTTTAATTAAAACCGTTTACGAGCGACCGGTCGACTGTAATTGTTATTACGCTGCAGTACACAGTAATAGTAATAATAATAATAATAATACACGCAAGTACCGTATTAAAGTAGAAACGTTTTTTTAGCTATTTCTTTTTTCCGTAATCTTTTGTAAACATTGCACCGATATCATAGCATCTAAATACACACTGTTTCCAATGTCGCTGCGAAATCATAGCGGAAAAATTCATAATCACAAATATGGATGCCATAACGCCATACACACTGCGATAAGAATTATTTTTTCGATTTTATTTCGTAGCGCATGATGATAGACCGTTTCATGTTGGTGGCAATATTCTTGATAATATATTTGATTTGTAATGCATAAACATGTATTTCAGAACCAGTAGTCGGACGTGTTCTGTCACGATTATAAAGAACTTTATAGTAATAAATAATTCTTAATAGTAAGTTTTTTATAACCGCAGTCCAGTCCATTAATCTCTCATTACTAATTATTATTAGAATAACAAGTATGTACAAATATAATACCTATATAATATATATTGTACGATTACTTTTTTAGCGACTACATATACTCTATACATACAAAACATGCATTTTTTTCAGGTGTTACTGACTAACTTTTCACTAGATCGACTTGTTGACGGATATTATTATATACGGTGCAGACACAACCGCAGTGGTACGAATGTATATTAGGTAAGTGTACCTATACCTTGTGTTTATCTATAATAAATAGTGTCGTGTGAAGAGTAAGTATTAGAAAATTGAAATTCTTTAGCTCAAAAAACGTTTAGAAATAATAATAAAGCTAAGATGTAATGCGCCAAGTTTTGAGTCATTAGTTTTTATTTCCATGGGGTTAGAGCCAACTTTTTTGCACTCGCAATAACAAAATGAATCATATAATCATTGTGAGCGAGCGCGAACACGCACATAATAATATAACATAATAAATTGTCAAACTCAACCGCTATCTCCACAAAATGCGTTATCGTAACAATAATAATAATATTAAGTATACGCAATAATAATAATAGTCAAAATTATTATTATTACTATTATTATTAACCCAAAGACGCCAACTTCTGCAATATTTTCGACCGATGTTTTGTCACGAAATTGTATTTTTGTTATTATTTACTATAAAAACGTATGGTTAAATGTTTTGTAGGTAGTGAAAAACTAAATTCGTGCATGAACGTTTAACAGTTAATTGTATGATTTATAAATCATAGTATAATGTACATAAGTTCCAACTTGTGCCAACAATTTTCGTGCAGAAGTTTTGTAAATTACTAATTATTTTGGATTAAAAAGTATAATTTATATTATTTCTTTTTATGCGTTGAATCATAATTGTTTGTACAGCATAACGTATTTACATATAATTGTTCAGAATATAAAGAACATTTCAAAACATTTATTTTAAGATTTGTTATTAATTATGTTTTAACAAATAATCAATTATGTATAAGAAGCTATAGAGGGACATCGATATAAAATCTTAATTATAAATTGTACAACAAACGTGATTTATGCTATTGTTTGAAAAGAAACATCGTTTTACAAATAATTTCTATAAAATAAAGTTAACCTAAATTAACTTAAACCAATAATGTATACATATAAAGTATAGTCGTATTAATTAAGCTATAAAATACATATTATTAATATGGTGGTAAAAATTGTGTTTAACCTTTTGGGTGACTTCAGAATCGCAGATATGTTATTTATTTCTGTAGAATGGGTAATAGGTAAAATAGGTAAAGTAGGTAGGTATTATAGCAACAATATTATTCCACCAGAAACCTCATTTCACGAGTGTTAGATTATTGTAACTGTTAATAATAAAAACCAACAACCACTTTTTAAAAAAAAAATATATATCATAAATTCTGGAGGGCTTGTCATTCATTTTTATACTATTTTATTAGGCCGATCTCATCGAGTGCAATAATAACAATGTACTGCATGTGGTAATTGCCAAAACGGAATACAAACTATGCATATTATTATTACTATTTATTATTACATTATATTGTGTCTGCAATTTTTTTATTTCGTTTTCCATTACACGAGACTATTGCAGTTGGGTGTCAGCGTGTGTTCCATACATGTACATATTATGTTGAAATGTACATTATATTATATTACTGTACACGCATATATTGTATGTATTCATGTATAGTTTGGACAACAATAATAATGATACTCATTATTATTTCAAAAACATTCAGTTCGAAAAAATATTTCAGACCCATATTATATGGTCGACATTTTTAATTCTCAACCACAAAATTTAAATTTCAAACTTAAAGTGAGAGTTTTTTGTATTCAACCATATTATTACAACAATATATTTTTTTTATATCTTCCGTATTCACAAAATTTACGATTTAATGTACTTTTATTTAATGTATCGAAATTTCGAATCACCGTATGATGTACTTGAGTAATAAACTAATTCTAACAACAAATAGTATAAGTATAATAATATATATTTCGTAAGAGAATTAGTCTTTTTGAGAAAATACATAGACTCTTTGCAAAAGAAAACTCATTTCAAATTATTAATTTTTTTTTTTCGTAAACAGCATTCTATTTTTTAGAATGTTTTCAGAGACGAACGGCAGCCAAGTCTTTTAGAAATACTATTTTAAAATAATTATGTAAAATTGTAGAATATACATTTTGTAAGATACGATATTTATAATTATTTATTATATCATATTCATATATTATTATTGTAATATAATATTTTTAAATAATATTATTATAATAATCATTATTATTTATTATTATAAATAAAAATAATAAGATTTCGTTTATGTTTAAAAGTTATTTTTCCACAACAGATTATTGTTTATTACAAATTACAATTTGCATTGCATAATATTGTTCATAATTTTAAAATTTCATTTCTTAAAGACTTAACTGCTTTTACTCTATATGCAAAAGGCTTAAGAAATTGCAGGCTGGGAAAAATGAACAATTCGAAACGGGATACTATAGGGCAAAGAGCTTTGGATTTTCTGGAAAATACTAATTTTTCGAATGATCTACCTATAATATATATTCACCTATATGATGGGGAGGGGGCTTCACCAGTGAAACGGTTAGTTCTGTGTTTATAAAACTCAAAGTCTTTAACATTTATATTTTATATTTATATTATTATAAAAATTTAAAAATATCTTAATGTGGAGCTCACGTTAAATAATTGTGTTATTCAAGTTAGGTTGATTTGTATAACAGTCAATAATTGTCTAATAATGTTCACTGTTGCGTAAACTATGGAAGAGTTGCATGCAGTGGCATGTCCATTGTCTTTTACTAGTAGGTACTATAGGTAACGCATTAAACATTGACTGGTATTTGATTACAATATAATATGGATCATCCCACTTGGCTCCATCATCATAGACCTATAAACCAAAATTATAATATGTCTAAGGCCCCAACAGATATATGAAATATAATAGTGTCGGCAAATATAATACATTTTATAACATAGAATGGAAATAAAACAAAAAAACTATCGTTTTTGACACAATTATTTCAATTATTATTTTAATACACAAATGTATTATTATTCATCATTATCAATGCCAAGGTTGTTGTTCATCGCTTATCGTTCCGCTATTCGGTTCCATTCTATTATATCATTATGTTGCTATGATACTTTCTGTTTGACGCCAATCGAGTACGTTTCATTTACCGATACGCGGCGTTGTTTTAATAACCGTGTAATTATGTATTTTATAGGCATATATATATAAATATATAATCTTAAACTTATATACACCGACATTGGATGTAATAATAATAATAATAATGTAGCGGATACAATTTGAGTCGATGGATTTGAAAGTTCTTTTATTCCTAGATTTGATCTTCATTATAATACAGTGCGTATACTATAAACATTATACAAAATATATTATATACATTATACATAATAAATAATACTTAATATTTATATGTATAATTGAAAATACTGTGAAATCGCACTGACAAATAATAATTGTAAATAGTATTATATACGCAACTACTTAATAAATTTTAGCTAGTAACAAAATATTATTATAAATGTTTTGTCAAAGCTCTCAACCTATGATAATATTATAGATTTGAAATCAGGTTTTTTAACTAAAATATCGTTTATTTAAATATGTATATTACTATAATAGAGCAAACTGGAAAACTCCAATCATTCTAGACAACTTGCACAACACTCAAACTTAATATGTTATACTTCAGCTGTCGGCCGAGTCATATATTAAACTAATATTATTTTCAATTTATATTTTTTTTTACAATGGGTGCCAATTTTTTTGGGTACACTCATTGAAATCGAGTTGCACCAAGTCCGTCATAATCGCAACGCAATAATGAAGTACAAAATATCGAAACTCGACGACGACCAAACGTGGTGCACGCGGAGGAGGCAACGGAAAAATTCTCCATATCATTTGCGTGGAAGTGTAATTCTATACACTGGTACACCTATTATAGGCAAGTATATTATTGTTTCCTTCGGATCACGAGGAAACCGGTCTCGAGACCAGCTGTGTCAGCAGTCGTTCTACGAGCAAAGGAGAACATAACAGTATATAATTTTGTTGTTTTCCTCGTAAATAAATAATAAAAAATAAAAAAAAAAATACAAAGAATAATGGAAAGTCTCGGCGACGGCGCGCGCAGAGAAACTAGACGCACACAACTGCTGCCGAGCGCTACGCTATCGTCCGGCTCGCAGATGATGATAGTAATAATATAATATTATTATATGTAGTTGCGCTGCCCTACGATTCCGCGCGCGTCCGTAACAGGCCCGCCGGAAGCGGTTATTCAATAGACTGGAATCGTTTTTTTTTTTCGTACAATATATCTGTTACAAGACATCGATCGTAGTGATGATTGGTGGAACCGGCCTGTACACCCGGTTGCCATGGTCGTTTTGTCAAGATTCCAACAGAAAAAAAAAACGATACATTATTCTCATCGACACAGGAAGAACTAAAGAAGACGACACCAAACGTTTGTACGAATTAAATCAACCGTTAATATTACAAGATGACTAGTTAAACGACTTGTCCGAATGTCACCATGCAGCGTGTCCCAGGAAGTAGACAAAAAAACCGAACAATATTTTACCTAATAATTAAATTATAAAAGAGAAATTATTCAAAAATATCATCGTCATTATTTTTCCTTTATTTTGGACAAAAGTACACAACACGCGCTATACAACGTTTTCAGTATTCATGTAAATTATCAATTATGTAATATGGCTTAACCACGAGTAAGGTTTTTACTTAGTATAGCTACCTAGTGCGATTATTTTAGGGAATATGTGTTGATAAAGGTATGGAAATCACCACCTATTCCTTTTTCTTTCTTTTAACTGCAACCGACAAACTGCAGTAGTCTATTAAGTAAAACGTATGAAAATTATTTCTAACTGTCTATATTAAAACTACTGAAGTGGGATTCTAATATAAAGTTTATTTTCATTGTATAATTAACATATTAAATTATAACTTATTAAGGATTCCTCTCATACCAAATTTTGACTGATACTTTGGAGAAACTTATTAACACTTAAGTTTTTTTAGTTTTCTACTGGACAAACAGTTCTATGATGTCTTTTGGCTTAATATACATTTCTTGGAAATAGTGAATATTAAGCAACGCTAACTGGTTTAAACAGTTAATTCCCATTATATTTTTGAATTTAAATTAACTTTTCTTTTTGTTAATACAGCTAAATACTCTATATTTAACGTATATTATAATTTACTTTTCAAAAGGCTTCTTCTACTTCTTTAAATCCATAACATACTTTTGTAATATTAAATTTTTAGTAATGATAACCTATGCGTATTTTTTTTTTTTTGTATACTGTAATAAAACTTGATTTGAACTCCGTTTCGATCTATAGTAATACACACACGTGCGTCTGAGTTCAGCAGAATTTGCAGGAACGTTATTACCGACGACCTCGAAACGTACACACAGAATACACGATACTTTTTTCAGTGTAAGTACATATGTTCTAATAAGTTACAAGTAGGTAATATTGATTTCATGAGTAGTAATAATACGCCAAATGATAGTTTGGGCAATGTCAAAAATGAAATTATAAAAATATTTATTCCTATCGATTGTCCCGATCTAGAATCAAGATTTTCCTCTGCTGATTGTTATGTTCAATTTTAATAGAATTATATTGAATTCGATTATCACGATTAGTTCGGGTTTTTATGCATTTACAGGTCTTTATTAACTTGTATAACCGGGACAGTTAACAACTTGAAAAATTTGCCCAAAGTTTAATATTACCCATAAAGTAGTAGGAACCTATATATATATATAAACAGGGCGATTTACTAAATATGTTTATCCTTATTTTCATTAATAATGCAAATATTAAAATATGATTTTTAATATATGGTACTTAAAAATCACATTTTTTAATACTTAAAATTGTTGTACCATTTAAGGAATGTCCTGTGGCTATATAAACTTTTGTTTTTAAAATGAGAATCACTTTTGTACTTTTAATTTTTTTCTTTAAATTTTGACATGTGTCTAAATCAAAATTTGAACAAATAGTTTTAAGCTTATTAAAGAATAATATAATAAAGATAATTTATAAATATGCTTATACACATAACATTAATACATTATAACCTATGTAATATCAATTTGTTTTTATTTATAAAGAAAATTAAATAAGAAATTTCGTAAAACAGGAAAAGATACTTGTATAGTTGTATATATTATTTGGTTTTCAAAAATTTTAACTAATAGAAAACAATTAAAAAATTAAAAAGAAACTAATATATATTTTAATAATATATAAAACTATAGTCATGTGCCCAAGCTAGTATTAAGAACTATTATCATTAGTAGGTACATAAAGCTTAAAAATTTAGAAATTACTCGTTCGAAGTTTGGTTTAAAAATATTAACGTTTTCAAAAAAAAAAAAAAAATATATATTATCTACCGAATAATTTAAAGTAAAAGAGTGTAGTTCTCTTTTGATAATGGATTTTGTACCTTCACAGGACACTTCTTTAATGGTACAAAAAATATCAAGTACTAACAATTATGGTATTTAAGTATATTTAAAATTTCCAAAAATTAGATTCAGAATAATTATTATACATTGTTAAAGAAAAATGGGGTGTGCTTGCTTGGTGAATCACTCAGTATAATAAGTACTATGTATATACACGCACACCAATATTATTGTACACGACACCAAAACAGTGGATACGATCTGATGGCGAAGACGTGATTTGTACCACGCGGTCACCGGGGTGTAAAATTATCGTGATGACAGCTATTTATGTTGTAATATACCTATAACATAATTGTGTGCAATTTTTGTCCAACGTCAACACACCGTGAAACGATTCCGCGTAAAAACGTGTTGTATGCGTCGTACAATAATAATAATAATTTAATGAATCAACTGCAGAATCTTCCTGTCTTCTTCTCTCGCCATAATAATAATAGACATAATATGTGTAAAGTGTATGCATGTAGTGAACAAAGATACGGGACGGAAAAAATAAGAAGGAAAACTGCCATCGTAACTACAACAATAATACGACGATAAATATATTTTTTATTATCTTTTTTCGATATGGGTGGTGTGATATTCTCTGAAAAATAAAAATGCGCACTGCAGTAACTCAGTCGCTATAGTTTAGCTAGCATTCCTATAATATTCTATTAGCTGTTTGTCTGTTTATATTATGATTTGAGTAGGTCGCAGTACATATTTCAATTTAATAATATTATATGTTATTATACATGCATAAATAACACCGAGTACAATATGGAATACATTTTGATCGGTCAGTGACTATATTTTAATATTACATAAATGACGAGGGCATGCGCGTGCGTCTTTATTTTTTGCTAATTAAATTTTCATTCCATTGTTCCAATATTTGTTTTTAAAATTTGTGTTATATAATATTATATTAATCCATGGGCATCTCTGGGAGTTTATTTTTGTCGACATTTTTACAAAACACGTATGACATAACTTGTGCAGTATATACACACATTGTTTTAGTTTAAATTACTATTACTTACTACCTACCGTACGTTCTACCTATCAATATGATATTGTGTAGTCACTATTCTTTTAAAGTCACATGTAGAAAACATACTATAAGTGTACTATACGTGTAATATATATAAACTCAACGAATATATCGTGCGAGTTGGATTTAATTTATTTTGTAGGGCATTGTCTCTGCTAATATATGTCTAGTGGAGTCAAAACTCATTCGCTTGGACAAAATAACAAAAATCAATGTTTACACTCTCGTTTCGTGCAAAACATGACCTAGTGCACCTAATTACAAGATCGTGATTTATATATCGTTTCATCATAGTCCGACCGTGCGCTATAACCTATTTCTTTTGTATGTACAAACTATTAAGTTCCCAACATAAACGCACATATACACACAAATATATATATTATTCATTTGGTAGGTATAAAGTTTTATTTGTATATATTATAATATAGAGTATTCTACTGCCAATATGGTAACTTTTATTTTCGTAACTATTATTTTAAATTTATAATTCGTGAAAACATAACTTTAGTAATACGAACATATAAACTTCAAATTGTTATATTGCATAAATAAATAATAGGTACACCTATAACAACGAACTCCAGTGTTAATCTGAGAAAAATACTTAGGTACGGAACATTTTTTCTGACGCTCATAGAAAGTATAAAGGAATATGATGTGACATAAACCTTCTCAACCTACATTTAGAGACGGCTATTAATGGCCAATTTATATATTAAATATAATTCTAAAATATAAAAAAAAAAATATTGGATACGGCAAATTTTGAAATATTTATATATAATATTATTGTATGCATTTTATCGGTTAAATAAAACGATTTGGACAACGGATAATAAAACGAATTTTTCATAACTAAACAGCAGCTTCAGAATTAAGTCTTAATACAGGTCGCGTTTTTAATGCATATTGCTTTTATCGTTTAAATATAAATAATTTTTTACAAAAGTTATCGTCGCGGCTTGTACGGTTATTGCAAAATATTTAAAAACTATTCGATTGTAAATTCAACAAGTGTCCATCATCATTAATACGTCTATTAATAATAAATAATATAATATCGTATAAGTATGTTGCATACTACGCATAATATGGACCACAATGGTTTATCATTACTGCGCGTTAAACAGTAGATACATAATAAAGTAAACATCAAGTAAATAATAATTATCGTAATAATGTTATATTATACTATTAAAATATTAAGAAAATATAAACATTAACTTACGTATAAACTGTCGTGTAAAATATTTAACTATAATAACAAATTGTAATGCAGATACGATATGATTATTTTTTATAATTTGATTAACTATAGTTTCGGTGGTTTAATTACTCAATATTCGAGACTATAATAGAATAAAAAGAAAGAAAAAACGTTAATTAACCCAATTCCACTATAGCGAAACATTTCACATAAGCGAAGGCCATCGAATTTAGTGTGTAGATAAATCGTTTGGCTTTTGAAAAAAAATAATTCATTACAATCAATATCTATGTAAGAAATTAATTATTTGTAGCTTAATTTTTAGATGTAGCTCCATAGCCTGTCTTAATAAATAACATCTTGTCAATAGAATTTACCTATCGACATATTTTATAGTAGGTATGGTTTTATCTCGATCTATCAACGTGAAAATTATTTTTTGACTGCAGTAATATAACTTTGAATAATTCATTATTGGCCTATGTATAAGAATAGTTTTCACTAGGTAAAATCTTCAGTACAGATAAAGTTCTAATTGATTTTTAAGTATTCACAAAGATATAACAATATTTATATAGATACATTGTATATACATGAAAAGAAATCAGTTATGTTATGTAATAATCGTTGTTACCACCTCTTTATATGGTTTTGTTATTATTGTTTTAATACATTTTTATTTTGAAAACCTGAATTTATTTAGCACAGAGAAAACATAGTATAATCATTATTATTATTATTATACACTGTTTATATATATATATATATATATTCGATGAATTTTAACAAACAAACGGTTCTTCATCGGCACTGTCTTCGCAATTTGTATCCGATAATGGGATACCGATAGTTAGGACTGAAGCAATATAATAGTAATAAATAATGATAATAATAATGATAATGCACGTGCTGTATATAATAATTCAATAACTACAAGATTTGCTTTAAGAAACACATTCTATTTTTTAGGAGAGCCAAAAAAATAGTTTTAGCATATTTTGAATCTTTAAATTGTTGTAATTTATTTAAAATATAGAATTTAAATTATTCATTCCTCAATAAGATATTACTTTTTGGGAACAATAGTTTAAGGTTTAAATATTTGTTATTACATTTTCTTCAAATTATGATGGGAATTCCTATATTTTAGTTACCTTAAATTGGCATTTACACTTTACAGTTTACATTATTGTGTGTCTCTAAAATAGTGCATACAATTTGGATAATAAATTATATGTTTTACTCATATAAAATATAATAATATTCAAAAATATTTTACAAAATCAACGCCTTCAAATGTCATCTATAACACTGGTTTTCAACATTTTGAGGCCACGACCCCCTATAAAATCAACAAGATTTTTAATGACCTTTTTGTAATGTAAGTATTGACAAGTTGTTACAAATTCTTATAATTTTATTGTCTTAGAACTAAGATAGTAAGTATTTAATAAATTCATAATACTAAAATTTAAAATATGATATAATAAGCTTATTAATAA
This sequence comes from Pentalonia nigronervosa, assembly GCA_014851325.1. Taxonomy (NCBI): domain Eukaryota; kingdom Metazoa; phylum Arthropoda; class Insecta; order Hemiptera; family Aphididae; genus Pentalonia; species Pentalonia nigronervosa. The sequence continues at coordinate 347,190 of JACXSJ010000411.1, forward strand.
AATAAAAGATATAGATGATTTTAATTTGGTGACTTAAAAATGTGTTGGCTACCCCCAGGTTGGAAACGCTGGCTATAACGCTGTATCCCCTGTATGACTTATGTTGCTTACTGCAAAACTGTTGCTTCAGCAGATACTTTTTAAATTATTATACCTTTTTTTTTTTTATTTAACAAAAACTATATTTAGAATCTATACAGACAGGCATAATCAGTAAGTGTGGTGACATAAAAATAACATAATTATAGAGTAGGAAGGCTCCCAGCAGTGTCATCTGACAAGAAGATAGGGTTTAAATTTTTTTTTATTTTTTAATTATTAAACCTACTAAATTTATTCTATCTTTTATAATAATATTATTAAAATATTAGGTATCTATCCCTAACACTAATAATTTACAACTAATAAAATTCGTTTGAAACCGAACAAACATAGAAGATTATAATTGATTAGGAGTTTTGTATATACGTGTAAACGGCACAATGTCTTATGTATTCGAGGAATAAGTATTGTGCACGTAAGCATAACATTACGTACCTATTTTATAAATATTTTCTTTTAAATTATAAATACAAATTAGACTCCAGGCAACGATGATGAAAATGTTTTATTCAACTCACGTTTTTTCTTTGGTTGTTTCAGATAAGGGATTGCTAATTGATATAAAAATTATTATTTTTAATCACGATTAAGTCACTGGATGATTTATCCTGTCTTGTAATGTCTATACCAGCTTCAAACTGACGTGACTTTACTTTATGTGTCAATCAATTCTCTAGTAATAATGATTATGTAGCAATCGCTCATTCTTAGAAAATTCATTGTAAAAACTCATTCCTAAAATTAAATGTTATTCAATTTTTAAGATATGATATTATTTTATATTATCGTATTATTATTATAAACAACGATTATCAAACTTTTAATTTAATTACCCGTTAATTCTTTGTTCATAGTTTTTGTTGAAAAACGTTAATATGATTTGAACTGAAACTCTAAACATTTCACCAAAAAGTGTTATGACTACATTGTGTGGCCTAAATTATTTCATCAAATTTGTTTACATTAATAATTATAGTACAACTATAAAACAAAAACGACTAAAATAATGTATAGAACCCGCTTAGATTAGATCGTTGTCAACTATTTTGTTTGGGTTCTGCAGGTATGTCATTTATTATTTATCTGATTGCACCTTCCATATATACACCCGATTGATTAAGTTTAATAAAAAACAAAAGGCATGTTTATATTTTATAATAGATAAACTATATCACTTGAGCGATATAACTCTTTAAGTTATATTGCGAAAAGTAGTAAGACAATTCGGCAAACGACACATTTTGACGACGATAAAAACGACAAGCACATCTACATCGATATCTATATAACATCGACTTTGGGGGTGATACACGCCGTTATCCTATACGAGACTATGTGTGATAACTGATATATAGTGATTCGTTGACGTCGATGCAAAAATTGACGGTCAATCACAACGCACGTATCGGCCTCGAAAATTAGACCACAGGTACACTGCGGGCGACCGTTACCTTAGGCTATAATAAAATAATATCGAAAGGTAACACACACACAAATAAGAAACAACAATAATATTAATTACCATAATAATAATAATAATAACGATAACATGATGTTATTATTATGCATGCGTAGCTGATGCAGCATATATTACAACAATAATATATAGGGTTACGAAAATCGATACTGCCCCCAAGTATTATTATCATCGTTGTTTTGTTGTTTGTTCACTGTTGCGTAATTTGCGGGGGTACATGCAGAATCGATATAATAATATTATTGTGTTATTTTGTACGACCGATACGAATGCAATACCCACTATATATATATCATATCATATGTATATATTATACTCGTATTATGACATTGTGAATTATTGTGGTGCGAAAATATAAAACACGACACAATAATATTATACGATGAATGATGATCCAATCTTCGTTTTTGTCATTAAATCGATCATACATCGGCCTACGCGTGCGCGTACGTTTCCTGTGTCCAAGTTGACAAGTACGGTTTTAGCATGGCGCCGAGGTACCCGGCGCCGTATCGATCGTAAAACTCGGCCCAATGTCGTGTATAGAATATTATATACTATGCATTAGGTGAATTGTATTATACGTCTTTATGTGTACTTACTATAAAACCGTTGTATGTATAAATACACCACCGCACGTTAGACTTTCGATGGGAGCATAATGTAGCCACGGAAACTCGGAGATGCACGCGGTCCGGGGTTTACTGTAATCGAATATTGTAATGAGAAAAACAAAACCGAACGAAAAAAAAAAAAACAATAATCGTAGGCCTATTATTATAACATTATATTGTATGCGATTATTATAATATATTCTCGACGATTACAACAACAACGTTAACAGTGCTTTTACATCTGATCTACATCGTCTACTAACGGGTTACCACGGGTACGCGGGTACAAGCACACCGTCTCTTGTAAACGCGAACGTTCGGTCGGACTACGGTTGCGGTGGGAGTGCAGAACACGCCCGACCACGAACGCGGTTATGGTCGTCGTCACGCACTGTATCGTATAGCGCCATCTGCGAGGTGCGTTCGACGCGCGCGCGTGTCCGGTGTTCCGGTGGCCAGCGACAGTCGAGTGAAGATGGCGACACCGGAAACGATAACGAATACGGCTGAGGCGAACACGATACGGCTGACGTCCGCTTCCGGCATGCGTAAATAGGGTGGATCAGATGACTTATACTATCCTTATACGTGCTTGCGAGGACTGCGATAATAATTTGGCTAAAATGATTGTTATTATTTCGGTTGTTACACACACGTGACTCCGAGACAGTCAAATCGGACATTAAGGCCACTTCCCAAGTATGAACTACCTTTTGCGATCAGATTTCCGTTAAATCATTTTATTTTTTGGATTAACTATTAGTGAAGATGGATTAGCCTCGTGTGTAGATAATGTTATCCCACAATATTTTTTTTTCTAAAACAAAAAGCAAATTTAAAACAACTCTATTATTGCCAACTTTTGCTTTAAAATAAAATATAATTGCATGTTAATAATTCGGATGCCAGTGTCTAGGTAACTACGTGGGCACATATAACGGAACAAAACCTTCGTTGTATACAACTTTGGAAGTAGAAAATCGGTCGAGTCACTTTTTAACGTTTTTAAAAAGAACAATAATTTTGAATATTTAAAATTATCAAACGAGTAAACCTTTTTACTCAGTATTTCTTTGGTCCATTGTATTATAATGTATGTTTTATATTTATGAACCTTTTGGTAAACATTTTATAGTCATAACGTACTTCATAGTCATAACATCCTTTGTTGGGTGAATAATTTTATAGGCATAACAAAAAAGAAATAGAAAAATTATTATAATACTTAATTTAAGCGTTTTTTCCTTGTAATGTTTTTAATAATATTCATATATAAACATTATCATAACATTATATCCGTGGCAATAGTAATTCAGCAGAAAAAAATTATTTGATTTTCGGTTAACAATCTTTTGAAAATTAAGAAAAGCCACGGACGATAAGTGATGACTGACGAAGCACAATACATATTATAGGATGATAGGTCGTGTCTGGTTAACATACCACGCAGAGGAATTTGTTCGTCGTAAATATTTGAAAACGTCAACGGAACACAATACCTTAGTTTTTTTTTATTGAACAAAACTCTTCAACGGCAATTGTTATTAGCGTACAGTTATTTAAATATACCTAAGTTTGTCGATACAATCGTGTCGCATAAACATTTTATGCGTTTTTATCACATAACGATTTGTGTGCGTCCTTGCCCTTGAAGCGTCACACACTGCCATTTTAATAAATTAGGAATATAATACTATACAATATCTTATACTCATATATATATAAACTATAAAAAACTTACACGTACAGGTATATTAACCAAATTCGTTCGATACATTGTTGTTTACGATCGTTTATCGTTTAAACTATACACAGAAGAGTACAACCATCGACCATCATTATTATTATAATAGCCAATAAGTCTGTCACTATTTGTCACTATTTATAACACTTGCCTGTCAAAACCTAATAAAGGATTCTTTTTATTTATACAAAGCATAATATAGTATACACTAATACGAATTTGCGAATTTAGATATGGGTACTATTTAATCTACATATATTGTTTCAATATTACTATCTTTTGATTACCTTTGAGGTATACCTACGTCTTTGTGGACGTGCCGTTTTAAAGACTGCGGGGTAAAATCGATAAACAGTAAATTTAATTAAGTGCAATCGATAACTCGCATTCTTTTAATATTTTAAACTGATTAATTAACAAATATCTTAATAATAACATCTAGCAATATAATAATATAATAATGTTTTTTTCAGCAATGACATGATTTTGAGCATAAAACTCGTTTATTATTGAGCAAATTTATCGGCGCATCAAAGGGTATAGAAATACAAAAGAAAACATACACGATTGAGCATAAAAAAACGATGTTGCCATTTGCAATTTTGAACTATATTTCCAAATTATATAAATTTGTGTTATCCAGAAGTTTTAATCATAATACGTTTATCTAAACCTGAGAATATTATTACCGAACATTTATTATTAGTACACCTACGCTCCATCTCAAAAGGTTATATTTTTTGTTTACCAATTAATTTATATTTGTATAAATTCAGTAAGGTTAATTATTTGCCTCTTTCTGGTAAAATATTTTTTTTTATTATTTATATTCATAATAAAAAAATAAAAATAAAAACTAAAACTTTTTTAAACGCACTATGAGTTAAGACTATAGGTGATCGAACACTCACTACCATACACTGAATTATTTCTATACTAATTTTGGAACGATTATTATTTGTAACTTTAATGTATTCTCAATGTTTAATGTTCAAAACGTCGCATTTAATAATAGTCAATATTACATTCATCTGTAATTATCTGACTAATATTGTTTCGGAACTATATCATTATTTAATAATCGATAACATTATCAATAAAGCTGGGTTCGGCTCGCGGCTCGTTACTCATGTAAGTTTTGTATCATAAAATAATTGGTGCAGTAATATATAAAAATGATAATTGCAAAATTTCAGCAACGTGAATTAGGTAATGTCTGATAAAATATCAATCGTGTTGCTAAAGAGGTACTCAATCGTGTTTTGTCGGTTATTTTGATCACATTCTTTGTTCGTTTTTTGAACATAATGGTTCAACGGAACTACAATAATTATTACAATATAAAAAAACAAAACGTGAGTGTAACTATATTAGTTTTTGTGCAGTGTATATTATTTGCTATTCAGCCATTTCAGTATGTGTATCTATTATGGTTTCAGATAAAATACACGGTAGTTGCAAGACACGTGGTACCTGGTACGTAGTTAATAATCGTTTTTTTTAATAATCTTGTACATAAAGTTCATTTTTACACTGATATTTTGTGTGTACATTGTTACCAAACATTTTTCTTTGTCTACTCTATTTTTGCGCTCTCTATGTATGTGTCCACATATTCCAACATCGCAGAAATATTAAACTATTCCATATTTTGAGTAAAATCTATAAAAAGATATAAGAAAATACAAGTGCAGTGTAACGAGATGAATAATTTTGTCCGTTAGATTTTTAACTAAATTGTTTTACAAAATATAATGCATTTTAAATTGTAACCATAAGATCAAAATATACAATTGTATAAATATTTATGCTGAGTATAAATGTAATATATTTACTATGTAACGAAAAGGAAGAGTAGATTTTAGTGATTTTAGAGAGAACCTAACTAATCCTATCCCTTTTTATGACGATGACCACAATCTTTAACCTATTTCTTTATAAAGAATCTCTCACCGTAATAAGTTATTTTCAATTTTTGAATGATCAGAAAACAATTTACTGCATTACCAGTGAAGAATGATAACAATAATAATTCCAATATCATATTTTTATCCCACCAAACTATTTGAAATACGCCAAATGAATAAAACATTATTAAAATTTAATCCAACACAAAACAAAATAAATACAAAATATATTTAATAATATTATTGACCAATGATATAGTAGATGTTATTTAATGTTATTTAATTATTTAATGTTATTTATTTATTATTTTAATATGGTAAAACATTGGATATTCAGGCGTAAACTATTGAACGGTCAGTGAACGATTTTCTTATTTTGTTGTAATTCAAAAATGAACAACTGTAGATACTTAAAATGATTATCGAATATCGATATTATTATTTTATATACACTATACAATTTAAAAAATATATTTACATCTTTTGAACTATTTGTAAGCATAAAAAATTTTCGATTTTTAAATTTTTTTTTCATAAATATCGATAAAAACATTTTTGTTCAATCAAAAAGCTTGAAAATGTAATACTCGTACAAAGTTCCTTATAAGTTGTAATAATATCAGTTCAAAAATATTAAAAATACATAGGTACACTTTTTTTATAAGCATTTAAAGTTTAAATATTGACCCAAATTCATCAAAAATTTGCAAATTATTTTGTAGTTAAAAATTTCTAAAATGTTCAATTTCCATAGCTAAGAATTAAAAATTAAACATAAAGTTTCTTATAAGTAAATTATAGTGTAACTAAAAATTCAAAAAAATATATTTTTATAGATATTTTAAGTTCGAATTTAAACGAAGTTAGTTATTTAAATGAAGAATAATGATATTAGTTATTTCGTTAAACTTAATAAATATTGTTCGTGGTTGCTTGACATTTTTAAGATATATTATTATATTTAATACACTTAATGACATTTTCAAATGCAATGTTTTTGACAAAAATTACTTCAACGTACTGTTTTATTAATAGTAAAATAAATAATTTTAATGGCGATAATATAAAATATACTTAGTAATGTAGGCTGACCGTCTTTACTCAGAATCGTTTTTTGTATACAATAATTATATAAGTATTATTGAATTCAAATTTAACACATCCATTATAGTGACCCACTCAATATACTTATTATACAGCAGAGCAGTATTTCTTGCCGACCTTTTTCATATTATACACCTGACACCTGTAACTAGTAATTATAGTATTATATGTCCCTACCTAAAATATATACAATTGATATAATAGAGATTAGCAAATCTGAAGGTATTAAATTTAAAAATGCTGCATAAACTAAAATACTATTCTTGAATTTGAGCATTTGATATTAACAATTTCAAATCTGACTTATTTTTTAATATTATATTTTAATTATACGTATAATAAATGTTTTTTAAGCCCTGATAGATAGATAATATTTTGCTTTTCATTTTTTACTTACATATTTTATAGTTAAGGTTTTTTTTTTGATTTAAGATTGTCATTTGAATTAATTATAACACATACATTAAATAAAACACAAGATTAAAAGTATTGAATACATACCTATCTAATTACTAACATGGGTAAATATTTTAATTTTCTTTTGATTAAAAAATACTTGAGTTTAAACATAGCTTATTATGTTTTATCTATAAATATGTGTTTTTGAAAACACGTTAGTTTCTGTAACATAAATGACGAGTGAAGGCAAAACACTTTAATATATTTCCTTATTAGTTTAGTTTAAATAATTATTTTAATTAAAGAAATTAAGAACATACGATTAACAATATTATTATGAATTGCACTATGGATTGCACTGTGGAATAATAATTGTATTTTGCGTAAAAAGTGAATTTGTGTATACAATAATGTTAAATTAAAACTATATATTGATAAATACAGTGAATATTTTAAATATTATTATATATTTTTGATATTCAACATTTTTATAAGGATAAATAAATGAATATAACCTATCAAATTAGATAACGTTACAACAGAAATACACTAACTTACTATTTTTTACTACTATACTATTCTTATTGTATTGTGGTAAAATATGTAATACCTATGCAATTATATATTCAATATATGCAATTATACTTTTAACGATGGACAACAAATGCTATTATATTATTATAGGTATTATGAATAAATAATAATATTATTATTTCATGTAAATACTAACATCGTGCAAAAATATTATTCATAAATGGTATTGTAGGTTTACATGTTGGATACGTGTAGTGTATGGAGTTCCTTAGAGTTTCAATAAGATACTAAAGAAGAAAAAAATAATATAAAACTTATAATGTTTGTATTATAAATGTCAATTTTACATTTATGTACGAAATCATTTCCTTAATGGTGAACATAAAAAAAAAAAAACATTATAATATCATGCTATGGTATTAATTTATCATTATTATGATCGTTGAAATAAATTACTTACTATACGTCTATAGCGAAAAATAATATTATTTATCTACAGTTACCTAATTGATTCAATATATTGAGCAATAATTCATTCGATTTATTACGAATGTGTTTATGTTTGTAATTATTAACAATTAAAGCTAATGCGTATAGCAAGTTGTAATAATTAATACAGTGGTCAGAAAATTTTAATTGAGTAAACCGAATAAATATAATCTTATAACACAAGATATCTGGAACTGATTTTAGTTATATACTAGCTTTCAATTATATATATCCCGTGCATTTCGGTGCCCATTAAAACAATTAACAATGTCAATTTTATATGAATAATAAATTTTATTTTATAATATAACGGTTGAAATATACTAAGTAATATCGTTACAACAATATTCAATTTATTTTGGATCATTATGTATTAAGTCTAGCTATCCCACCTGGCGTTGCCCGAGCCAAAGATTAAGTTAAGATTAACTACAAGTAATTTACATGCAACTAAGCTAGCTAGATAATCTGACTGTGTCAAATCGCGGAAAATATGCGAGCAGTATTATTATTTATTATTTTTAGGTAGACAATCCACCTGCGGTGCGCAAAAAGCTTAAGTAAGTGAAATCAAAATATTAGGCACATGAAAAACATCACAATGATGGCCTATGCCAAAAATTTGTTTTTTTCTTAAAATTTATTTACAAAAATGTATATATGATATATTCTTATTAAAAAATTATAAAGTTAGCTTGAACTTAACGTTTTCCTTTACTTGCCTCCTCTGTTTGCAAACGCCAAACAATAAATTAAAACTATGATTACATTACATTATAACTGTTGTTTTCATTTTTATTTTTTTGAATGATAGAATATACATTTTTGATTTCATATTTAGAAACAAAAATATTTTAGTACAATGCAATATTAACTACAGATGTTTAAGAGAATAAATACATACACAGTGGAAGTTACATTAATAATTAATTACAAAGATCAGCGTCACTAGTTAAGTGGAAGTATAAACTCAAAAATAAAATAATGTAGCTAGAAAAAAGATACCCCCATTTATATCCCCACGGGTGCCTTATTCTGTCTTTTGAGCGGTTGTATCTGTAATTAGTAGAATGAACATTACTAGGAATTTGAGATCATGTGTAACGGTAAGTCAATTTCAAATTGAATTGGGAAAGCAAAAGAGGGAAATCATCTATAATATTATAAGTTTATCCACCCAGCTAAAGCAGAAATACTAAGTTGGCTTCTAATTTTCTATCTACTAAGAGGGGGGGGGGTGAGATCAAGTTTGTGTATTGCTGATCAGTAGTCGATCAATAGTCGTAATCGTGTAGACTGTGATCGACTCTCAGGATAAATGACCCGGAATCAGAAATTGCATTTGTACACGGTCTATTTCAATACTTTTCGAGATAATAAATACTTACATTGCATTAAAAGAATCATCCAGTATTTACGAGTATGTTAATCGTAATATTGTTTAATGTGTTAAAGTTAAATATAATTATATGAAATCCGTGGTTTTTGGATAACTCAGTTCTTGCATATTTTTTAAGTACAACATTTATATTAATATTTAAAATGTATCAGTATGGTATACTATTTTGAATAAATTTATTTTGTGTTCATTTTTAATCGTATCGAGCATTCTTCACCGGTGCAATGTAATTAATATAAACATTCGTTTATTAGACGATAGATAGTCATTTTATCGGCTTCAATATCACTCTAAGTAGGATATCATAATATTATATTATTTATGATTATATTTTATAATATTATTCTGTATGAGCAGTCATGCGTGTGTGATCGTGTGCGATTTACGATTGCGTTTAATTACATTAAAAATAACAATAAAACTGCCCTCTGTATTATATATTATAGTAGTTTCAAACGTTAATACATTTCGATGGTTTTTTTTTCACCAAATAATTTCTTATCATAATGTATCCACACTCGGTGGAAATAATCAGCTGGTATACATGTATTTATGCGATGGACACACAATACAATATGTGAAAGGGTATTTTGTTTTTTTTTTTGTTGCCCTAAAATGTACGTGGAATAATATCCTAAAACGTACGTTTTCCTCGTTCGTTATCTCGTCGACGTTTCGGTATTTTTTAATAATATATTATTCTCCTCCAGGAAGGAGGATACACGAGATGTCGACGACAATAGTACAGTTTCTTTATAATAATATGCCGTCTCGCCGCTCTTGTAATATGTATGCATATGAGCTCAAACATTTTTCCCACCCCATCCTCACGGCGGTGTTCACGTGACGTGTAAAAGTAAAACGCACGGAGTACGTGTATATATATATATATATTATAATATTAGATATATATCTTAGCCTGATCTTAGACGCGTAATAATAATAATTGTATGATTATAATATTGATATGTGTAATGTGTGCATTTGAATTTATGTTATTGTACCTATATGCACCAGTTCGATTTCACGATTAAACAAAAAACGACTTAATTCGACAGTAAACAATTTAATACATTTCGAATAAAGTTTTCGACTTGTCCCAGTCAAAAATTGAAAATTATTAAACTAATTATGAAACTGAAGTTTTTAGTTTATAAAAGTTTTCTCTTGTACTTAAATAGGTGTATAGGTATACTTGTAATAGTTAAAACTGTAAAACCATCAGAGAAAAAAACTTTTCTTAATTGTATAAAAAATTATTGTTATGTCAAAAAAAAAAAGGAAAAAATTGGAACTTTACGATATTGCTTAAACTCAAATATTATGCCAGTATTATTTAATCAGTAAATTTAAAATGTGTTTTGGTAAATACACAATTTTTAATATAATAAAAATGTATAGTACAAATAAAAAAAAAAATGTTAGTACTTACCTAATAATATTTTATACATTGAAGAAACATCTATGTGCAATGCTTGTTCAATGAAATAATATTTTAATTCTTTAAATTGGGAGTATACAAATGCACATCAAGACTTTAATACCAATATATTGTAACATGACAAATTTCGCCGTTTTACTCAAACAAAATATCATTAATGTTATGATGTATTATGTTATTCAAATTTGGTTTCAAATTGTATGATCATACAGTAAATGCTAAAAGGTATAGATTACTATTTCGCCTTATAAAACTTTACATCTTTTCCCAAGAGTACCTTTACTGAGTGTTTAGGCCCAATAAAGGTAGAGTAGGCTTATTGTCTTGATAGAAGACCAGCATGTGTGATGCACCTTGCTTCACAGAGTCCCTATACAGAATAATTATTAATAATTATTCTGTAGTTCTTACCAAGCTTTACGTTATCTCTTACGTTCAGGATCCCAAGATTAGTTTACTACCGCACCCCCTAAGCTAGCGGTTCTCAACCTTTTTATATCCACGTACCACCAACATAGTTTGAACATTTTTAACGTACCACTAATAATAATAACCTTCTTTTATTTTGCTCATCAAAAATGTATACGTTGTTTTACATGACGTATGCAATTTTATTTTATTAAGAACTACAAAATTATGACCAAATAAGAATTTAATGCACAAGAACCACACTTGTCTCAGGTTATAATTTCACGCCGCCAATATATTAGAAGGTCAGCTAATATCAAATAATATTTAATGCTAAAAAATGGTTCATTCCAATTGTTTATATAAAAAGAGATCTTCTTCGCGTACCACTAGTGGTATGCGTACCATAGGTTGAGAAACGCTGACCTAAGCTAACCCCAGCCTACCTAACTTACTAAGGTTTGGGGCGTTAACCGTTTTCGCCAAAATAATATTGGCTGTTTTCGTCACAGCTCTTTCCGTCAAAACAAAAAAAGTATGATTCTTGTTTCCATCAAAAAAAGCTTGAAAACCAATGAATAAAATTGTTAATCAATGTATTTACTGATAGGTTTAACATATAGTAATGTAACATATAATAGTAATGACATATTTTGTAAATAACTGTGAAGACTGTACAACAATATATACAGCAATAATCGACCTTATTGAAATATTTAAATATATTAATGGATATATTGTGTTTTTTTTTAAAAACTTAAATTTGGTATTGTTTTATTTGATTTTGGTATTTATATTATTACTTGTATTATAAATTTCGTGAGATTTTGAAATATTTAAATACAAAGGATATTTGGTAGGTATGCAATTATTATTGATTAGAATATTTCCTTTGTACATACAGTACACGCATGATTGGTTCACATAGTTCCCAAATAATACATGGCGGAAATATATTTTCCAAAAAATACATGTTAGCGAAAACGATAATCGTATTTTTTACATTTTTGGATATGCCCGAGGATTATTTAATATATCTACACGTTGAGTTCTCTAATAGTTACTGGATGGTCTACAAAATTGAAGATAATGATAGTTATATTATATTGTAAGATAAAGTTTTCTATCATTTTGTGCACTCATCGTTGTTTTTGTTCGGAAGATTGACAGTTACTTCTCAATAGAAGTGTTTACAATAATATTGTACTTATAGTACGATTTTCTCTCTCGTATTATAATGTTTAATCTGGTATATTGAATAATTGGACTCAATAATATTATTATAAGAATATTAGAATATTCTTGGCTTGATGTGACGTGGTCGTATGCTCAACTGTGGAAACGCTCTGGTATACGTACCGGCCGGTGTTGTTAGCTCCCAGATGGGTCACCACTCGGGTTTTTAGCAACAAATACTTGTCGCACACACAATACGTGTTCCAACCAACAACCAATCCTCTCCACATAGTATCTGACTAAGGACGTTAGTAATTGAAGCCTAATCTTAATAAAAAAAAATGAAAAAAAGAATATTACAAACAATAACAATTTACTGTCAATAAACCATGTGAAACCTCTAAATACCGAACACACTCAGCCATCATAATTTTGTCCGTTATTTAGAGGTGTCCACTATTTAGAGGGGGAGGGGGTAAATTCTCGAAAATAACCCGGAAAAATCAATAACTAGATGTGTACAACATTTATTTTTTATATAATATTTATAATATAATGATATTTGTATATTTGTATTATTTTAATACAAATATTAATTATATATATATTATTATTTTGTATGTAAAAATTAGTAAAAATGTAAATAAAAATAATTTTATAAAAAAAATTAATATTTATTGAAAAAATCAGTTACTTTAGCTTGTTTAAGACCTTGAAATATAGTAATTTAGCACGAACATCCATATTTGTATTACATACTCAAAATTCAAAAATCTCAATTTTTTTCTTTCAAACTTAATCTTTTTCGTTTACTAGCTATTGCATACTATAATACGTTTACAAATACGTTCGTATATAATGGAATCACAAACACAACTAAATACGCGTAGGATAACTTCACAAAATATAAATTAGAAAAATGTTTTCACCAACGCAATAATGGACGGATAAAATAAACTATAATTGTTTAATAATGTATAGTAGTAAGATTAGATTAGATAGATAGATAGATAGATATTCATTAAAGTATTTCACGATTATTCAATATTTACGATAAAAATTGTCAAAATCAAAATTAAATTGCCATAAAAGTGTCAGTTGTTTATGGGTTTTCCTATATAAAAGTAGCGAAAATGTCCCCGTACACATAAAAATGTCTGCTATTTAGAGATGTCCGTTAAGGGAGATTTTACTGTATTTGAGTTGTTTCTAACACATTATTCCTTCATATTATAATGTTATGCTTAGTAACAATAAATTATTATAAAAATTGTGTATGATTAATATGATAATATCAATGCCGATATGACAATATGACATATTCATGTTTGGATACATCCGAGAGTTCCTGAAATAAACTTAGAGTATAGTGTATACTCGTACGCCACAGCAATATTCTGAATAACGATCGTTTACTGTTCATAATATATATATATATATATATATATATGTGTGTGTGTGTTAAATTTTTTTTGTATACCTGTATATATTATAATAAAATGCTATGTAAGTTATGAGAAACAGGCTATGTTTTCGAATATTTATTACCACGACAGTACCCTTTGCACGTTCCATTCGCACGTGCACGCGTATATACGTGGTATTCGATTTGATGATATACATTTTAAATAAAAAATCTGAACAGGTTGTTACACGAATTGCCATCGATCGGGTGGGCAACAGTTTTACATAATGTGCAGGATAGCAGACAATCGTGATAATAAACGACAAATGATAAAATGGGTCGTTTACTTGAAAAAAAACAACCTGGCTAAAAGGTATAGAATAATAATACGTATATGAATAATAATATATGTTCGTAAAACGTTTAAACGAACCTAACGTCCAAACGTGTATGTTTAATTGAAACAAGTATTTTCCGGAAAATGCACAATAATGTGTTGTGTTTTGAGGATCGAGTAATTGAAAAGAAAACTATTATCAAATTATTTAAAGCATAACAACTGCTAGCTATAATAATAATAATAATAACAATAATAATAATAATAATATGAACGAATGAGGTAATAATATTACGTCAATCCTTTCGGGGAATATCACTTAATTGTTTATTATACGAGTAAATTGCTTACATAATATGTGACACGCGGACAGATTACAATAATGTCACTACCGTATTTACCATACATGTATTCATTATAATCTTGTTTGCTTAATCGGATAACTTGGAAAACTAATTTTGATATATTGTTTGCGCTAGTCGGAGATGTGCGACGTCTTAACGATACACACTGCTGTCATTCGAATCAAAAGTAGTAGAAACGACTCGCATCGATTGATCGAATTCTGACTTATATAAATTATTTAAACTAAATAGTCAATATTCATATGAAATATACTAATTATACAACTCCATAATAAATGTACGTGCTTATTAGTTTTTTCTGTTAAAATTAAAATAATGTTTTACATGACTATTACATAATTGCAGTTACATCTGAACAAAATAGTTATATATATATATATATAACTCTAAATGAAGCACACACATCATTGTAAAATCAATGTATTTATCACTCCGTTTAAAATTTAAAATGCTGTGAAACACGTAAAATTATAATATTATAGATAACTTTTTTTAATAAATCATTTTTGAGTAAAATTTAGTTGTTCACTCATTATAGTTGTTTAAAAGCAGTAATAATTATTTCAAAATTTCAAATATATGTATAATTTAATAAATGGTCCAAGTAATTCGTTAATCACACATTCTAAGTAAAATATTAGCCTGATAAAGCCAGACATTATATCCTTTGATAAAATGTAAGACAATTTATTTTTATCTCAACAATATGTTTTCTTATACATAGTATGCATAAATCGTAAATTTTATAGTTATGCATTGTTTAGTCTTACAATAACGAGCGCGTAATTAGACGTAATCGATCAATTTAATGTTTATGTTTATTTTTGGTAGATTAAATAATACAACAAGATATTTACAACAAAAGAGTACGTTTAAAATGCGTATTTATATTTATTATCTTTGTTATTCCATTAGCTGCAGTTGTTGCTTTGAAATCTCGTTTGGAAACGTTTGAACCTGACAAAAATATAAAGTTATATGAATTGGAATTTACAACTTAGAAATTAATTAAAAATCTAACATAAACATAACGAGTAAATATTTAATAATTTGGTGCAAAAGGTAGATTAGTATTTTATATAGGTAGTGAAACTAATGCATATCTTGAGTTCAGGAAATATTATAAACTAAAGGAACCATTTTCTAATCGCGATTTCTTGGAATTGTTATTGTTAGATATTTAAAAGTGTATAGGTTTAACATAGATTTACTATTACAGACAATACTTCCAACAATTGGATCTATAAACATTTTATACATTTTTTCTTAAGTTTTACCTACTATACTTAGTATACAATAGGCGATTATTTTTAATTAAAATAATTTAGAAATTACAATGAATCTAATTTGGAAACTTTTATACAAAGCGAAATGCTTTTATGAGGTTTTAAGTCCTAATGAAAATATTTGTATAGCGTTTATAAAATATAAAGTGCATTATATTTATTATGACAAGGTTTTATGCAGAAATTATAATAGGTTTCTGGTGCTTTAGCCACACCTGTTTTATTTATTTACTACTTAACTTTTACTCTTAGGTAAAGTATATAACTATTTTTTTTTTGAGTAATTGTATTTTTTTTTTAATTAAAAAAAACAAGAATATAGTCTGTAGAGTAAAAAATGATTATAATATTATAATGAAATATTAAATTGACAAGACAGTAGCAGTACAAACGTTTTATTTTTGTCTTGTTTTTCTCGATTGAGAATTTATTTTGATTTCGACATGTTATAATGATCACTCATCAGTTTAAATTTGAGTATAATAAAAATAGACCGTGAGATTTCATCATTTTTTATTACGAGAAATTCATTATCCAACGCTTGAATTATTAATATATTTCAAATTGTATACAATTTACTAGTTTTATGTTGATGTTTTTACTTTTTACTATTGTAGTTTTCTGTGAAAACTTTTTCGAGTAGAAAGAGTGTTCAATGTAATAGTCTTATTCAGAACTATTATAAATGATAGTCAATCTAATATAGTGAAAACTTTAAGTCGTTTTTACATTTGTTCAATTGTTTTAGCAAACGTAAAAAAATAAAAATAAATCTGAAGAGATTTTAATAAGTGCTACTTCAAATCATTTTTCAAATCTTATGATTTGTTATTACTCTTAAATTTAATATAACCTCACACTTCTTTTTTTTGTGTCAAGAAAAGTTAAGTAGGAGTATAGGAAAAATTCCCAATTTAATTTTTGTATCTGTCTGTTTTTTTTTTTATTATTAGATATTAAATACATGAAAAACAAACTAAACATTAAACTACTTTTTGAATAAAATAACGACAACTATTATTCCATAATTTTGTTCTATTATATTTGTTTGATTTAAACATACTATATATAGCTATATTGTATATTGGTAGGAATTAATTTTTTTTTAGTTATAAAATATTATATTTTATTGAAAATAATGTATTGTATTTGTTGTGTCAAACTATTCTAACACGATCAACAAAATAAGACGTATTATTATTATAATAACAATACGGTACATAATCATATTACCATTAAACCTATGTTGTTGTTGTAGTACATAATATTAGTAATGAGGCTTTAATAATATTTTTTTTAATAATGTTTATTATTGTTGTTTTGATCGTATTTTGAAAATGGATTTTTCACATTCTCATTCTTTTGTTAGCAAAGTAGTAGTCAAAGCTGATTTGTTTTGTTACGGTAGTCGACACTTTACAAGTGTTGGGCGTTAGGCTGACTGAGATGAAAATTAAATTGTTGAAATTTGTATTGTTTTACCGACGATATATAACTGCCAAATCAAAACGATCTGAACTTTCAAACTATATGGTATAAATTCTGTACGTATTTCATTCCACTGCTATAACACATAAAAACATTTGGTCTGCTATGTATGTCTGTATATAATTTACCAAACGGTCGAAAATGTAGACCACTTATAATCCGTGCACGATTATACTTCGAATTCGTTAACTCTTCGGTTTTTCCCAAAATAAAATAATTCAAGGTGTCGGAAAACAGTTAAGCTTGTGATTTACGAGGGGTATTAAATGTCAGCCTTAAACAACTTAAAAAAATTAAAACAATAACTAAAAAATACATTCCCGTGTAAATTACATGAATAGTTATTGTGTCTGTACATCAAATGATTCTGGAGAAATGCAAGAGATCATCGTTAAAGTTAATTTTTTTTTATGTTTCAGATGTTGCCATTTAATGCGATTTTTTTTTTTATCTTATTTTCAACGTTCTCGACAACTTGTATTGTTGTACATCGTCTTTAACATAAATTGTATAATACCATTTACCCACGTAAAATATATGTTTGAACTCGTCACGCCGTATGTCCATATTATAGTGTTTTGTTTTGTGATCGAAATAAAACAAACAACGGTAGAAATGGTGTCATAAACACAACACATGTTTACGTGAACCACCGTCAAATAATATTAACGTAGAATTATTACTGAGAATAATTAAATCTGTTGTTTACTACTTCTAAAATCTTATTGACACGTCTATCATTTTATAATATACGATACACAGAGGTAAAATATTTTAATTGATGTTATGCGCAGGATACGTTTTCCCTTTGAATGAAACGGTCTCAGACTCTCAGATAAGGTGGGACGTGTCTGCAGTTGTGTCACAGGATCACGGGTTTATCGCCTAAAGCAATTTTATTGATTTGCTTGACCAGTGTTTTTCAATTATTTTTTCTGTGGAAACCCCTTTCTTACCCCCAAATGGATGTTCAATTTTCAAGTGATTTTTAAATATACATTTTATACACCCGTATATACCATTAAAAATAAATAACAGTTATACGATACTCAGGGAACATAAAGTATAGATATTGCAGTTTTTTAAATGTTAAAATCGTTTAAAATATATGTGATATAAATCTTCAAATATTATTAATCATTTTTAAATTAAGATTTTTAATGGCTTTTTTGTTTTTGACGATTTGAAATGATTTTGCCTATACTCTATCCTTAACTGAACAATATTTGTTAAACTAATTCTCGTAGTGGTTGAATTTAGACATGTTATAGGATTAGTATATAATATTATATTTATTAATTATTGAGATTCTTAAATTTATATACTAATTTAAATCATATTCTGGTAATTCTAAATAATTAGTTGGCGTGGCCCAATGAGGTCACGATCCACCAGATTGAGAAACACTGTGCTAGACGACACTTATTACTGCACTGCAGACGACAATAATATTCTCCACTATGTAGTTTATTACTATTTATCGTTATCTTTAGAATGTTATTTTTAAGATACTCGAGTGTTTATATATATATATATATATATAATTATATATTTTCTTTTTCCAATCGATTAGTTTCAGTACAGATTAAGTGATGTCACAAAAAGAAAGCTATGCTCTGAGCACTGGACGACAAGTTCACAGGATCTTATGCCATATAAGCATTCTTGTCAAAATAATCTTTGACTGATCATAAATAATATAATACGAATATCTCTTAAAAAAATATTATGAAACTAAAACCGTTACGATGAAAAGTTGATGTTTTACATTAACGAAGAATAGAAGCGTTGGATGTATTGACCTAATTCACTACGCTAATTTTTTTTCTTCAAAATCTTCAACATCCACGGATGCAGTATATAGGTCAGTCGAAACACCTAACACAACTTTGGACATTATACTTGATAAATTTATGAATATAACATGAAATAAATAATGATTCTTATGTTATAATTATATGAGTTGTACGACAAAAAATAGTAGTCCTGTATCTCTTTAAAATAAAACTATACGGCCGACGATGCCACTTTTCCGAACCACAATGTGGCTGTCCAACGACAAACCGTTTACGAGTTATCACGGCTATAATTAAATTTCCGCCGATAGTTTAATTAAAAAACTACATCGTCGTGTACTGCTGAAACGTTTTTCACATGCGTCGCAATGGCTTAATAAAAATAATAAATTAAACAATAACGATAATAACAACAATAAATAGGTATGTGCTTTATTCTGTGGCTGGTTTTTTTTTATTATAACACGATTGCAGACAGAATTCGAACAGAATCTCGTATTTTGTTACCATCTCCCCACTCCCGCACTTCTTTATTGAAAACTGGTAAACGCATGATATTTTATTTGGCTAAAAACGACCGATTTTAACCAAATATATGTCTTTTGTGTGAATAAAGTACGGTTTGAAAAGGTATTTTTTTAAATTTGTACGATTGATGACAATTTTTAGAGAAACAACTTAGCTGTCACATACAACTAATTTGAAATGTAATTTTTATCGTAAATCGTTATACCTATCTACCTCCTATACATTTTATTTAATTTTATATAATAATAATTATAAAAATTTAGTATGATATTATAGATTTTTTTTTTTTTTTAAATACAAATTTAAGACTTTAATTTTATTTTTAGTATTTTGCTGTCTATTTTATAAATGATTATCTTCGTCTCCCCGGGGAGCGAGTTTCTGAAATTTATTTCGACACACCGTCCCAGAAAATATGTGTTCAGCTCTTAATTTCCTTAGTGGTGTGGTGGTACAAAACTTTCCACCGAATATTCAATACAACAATATTATTTTTGATAGATCGACTGTGGCCCGTTGTTTTTTCTCTTCTTTTCATACCTCGGCGGACGACGTGCATCCCGCAGGCTTAAAATAATAATATATTATTATTATTATAATATCCCAGTCGGAACATCGGTGGCGAGGTCGTTCGGGGATACGAGGAATCGGCTGGAGGATATATTTTTTTTCATTCATTCGATATTGTGGTTTGTTTCCGGTATGATTGATAACAGCGGCGCTGCGGTGCGTTGTTCCGGTGGCCCGCACGAGTTCCGCCACCGTGCATGGTCGGTGAACGAAGCAGTGGACGAAGGAAGCGACTAAAAGGTCTGAAGACTAATCGTTTCTAAATATAACGGGCGATGTGTCTATATATATATTTTTTTTCATCCCCTCGCGGACGATATACTCTTGGCGGCGGCGGTGGCGGCATACAACGAGCGGGATAACAATCTGTTTCTGTCTGAGAACGCCACTCTATGTGCTCTTCTCTACCCTTCGTCACATCCTGTGTGTGTGTGTGTTTGTTCGCGTTCGTTTCTCTTTTAAGTCGAAACAACATCTCGACACGATACGACCGATACGACTGCTGCACGATAACATATTCTGATGGAAAATCGTAATTAATTAAAAGTCCATGTCCGCAGCTCTTATATGACCAAAACGGACGAAGAACTATTGTAGAATACTACCGATCGCGAAAACCGATGTCCACGCTCCCCGCTAGTAGTATTGCCGGCCTATATTTCCCCAGAAATCGTCAACAAAGACAATTATTTTATAACGAACTGTTAACAATAATAATACTAATTCGAAAGTGATTGGATTGTGATGGTTATTAGTCGAATTGACCGGGATTTATCATGCCACGAAATAAACCATACTATACACGCAGACGTAGGCATTTAATATCGGTTTGTGTTTTCTGCACTGTGTGTCGAATGAGTTTCCAACACCATTTCAGGTTGAAATTTGGACACTATGTTATGATCTATTACAATAGACAATAGTAGATAGTAATATTGTAACAGTTGTATTAATTTGTATAATGGATTGTTTATAGGATATTATACCCTATAGTTATACCGTAATTAGTATTATTATACGTTTGTGTGAATAATTATACTGTTATACATACAATGATAACGTTAGAACAGAAATATGAGATTGATCAGTTTGTATCACAGAAAAAACAATAATAATGATCCAACACTTTATACATTGTTTGTTATTATTATATATGCCTATCTTTATAAGCCCTGCCGTAATTATTTTAATGTTCTATGAAATTGTTAAACATCTAATACATAGTAATTTAACTACCTTCTATACGAGTGTTGGCTTTATAATTAATAAATAATTTATAATCTTTATTATGCATACCATATTGCGGTCATTTCAATTAATTAATATTTTGGAGATCTTCAAAAAAAAAAAAAAGTTTATTAATAACTGCAATCATATCCAAGATAATTAAATTATTCATGCATATTTAAATAAAATGGAAAAACATAACAGTGTTTCTTAAAATCAATAATAATAAGTTGTATCAATAAAAATCACCGGAAATTAATGAACCACCTGACACATTATTTATAAGAAAAAAAATATATCGCTGTTTTAGATTTCTAAACATAATTTTAAATACCGTGAGCACTGTTGTGTCCGTCTGTTGTTACTGTAACATAATAACGATTGTTTATTTGGTTAAAGAGTTAAATATTTTTCATAATGTAAATATAATATTGTTGAAAGTTTGACGGTCGATAATGGTGTGGAGCAAATAATTATTTATTGACAATATTTAAAAAAAACTAAAATTTATCAAGTCCATAAATATTTCAAAAAAAGTAAAAATATTTTTAAAATAATATCATAATATGTTATATATCCATTAATTATTATTTTAATATTTAGTGAACATCTACGAGTATTAGCTTTTGAGATACACCAAAAAACTAAATCAATTTTGTCAAATCTGATTTTGCGTAACAATTCCCGTTTTACCTTAATATTTTTTTTTTGTATTTCCCGATGCTTTTTAGAATTACTAAAAATATTTTATTTTTGACCTCCTTCAATATAAACTAGATTCAATTTCTTACCAAAAAAGATACCGATTTAAAAAATTAAACCATTTTTACCGCCCCAATAGGTGATGACAAACACAAAAAAATCAAATTAATTCATAGCTCCACACAGAATGTAAAAAATATACTAGAATATAAGTACTTGAAGAAAATTAAAAATATCCGGTAAATTATTTACTAATTAAAATATTTAATTATTTGGGTTTCTACAGATGTATAAATTATGACATTAGATCACCAAATTATTTTAAAATTGTATATAGAATAATAGTTTATTGTTTAAAATATGTTTAGAAATTTAGTACACTTATAGATTGAGCTTTCCTAACTTGTTTGTAATAATTTTTGCTCTAACTATTATCATTACAGTTAATACATTTAAGTTACATTTTATTTGTAATATAATTATTTTTTTTTTTATATGCGTTTGAATACGATTTAATAAAGGATGAATATTACAGTTCATTTAATGTAAACATTTAAATTTATGTTAATATTTTAACGTTTTTATGTTAACCATCGTGTAAAAAATGTGTCAATTTATTATTCAAACGTTTTTCTATAGGCGAATAACAGACAACCGTAGCAATTAAAGACCATCATAAATCGAGATGTTTTGCGTATGTACCCGCGTGGTTGTAGTGCACGAATTGACCACAAAATGCAATTTAAAACAAAAAAAAAAAAAAAATACTTTGGTCCATGCGGTTAGGTAGGTACTGCAAACACCAGGTGTGGACGTCTATGATACATTCCACGGGAAGACCGCAGAGATAAAAGTGATCAATGGTGGTCATAAACTCATAACCGTCAATGTAAAATATTGATGTAGATAAATATACGCATACCTACAGCTGCACCTACCTCTGGACGTCTTATCCGAACTTATTTTTCCGTGTATTTGCGTTTATTTATTCAAAATTTTTACCGTCATCATTTTATGCGATTTATGAACCTACTGTTATATATTACTCATGTACACAATAATAATGTAATCAACCACAAGAATGCAGTGCATAAAATGGTTCTCCTTGGAATATTTTATATATAATGCTACGCCAAATGTTTAAAAATCGAAAACGTGTTGTGAACGATAGTACCTACCGAAAATAATGGTAATAATATAAATTACACAAAAATCGAAGATGTGTAAACGGGCACATATTCGAAAAGGTATAAAAAAAATCGAACGGAATTTCCTGTATTTGTCAACAATATAATATATATTGACTCGAACAATGAAAATTAACCGGACGTTTTTACACCACTAAGTTTTTGGTTGTGAATTGTTTTCTTATTTAAACTTTTGCAGCATTAAAATTCTATGTTTACTTTGAAAACTTATAAAGTCGCTAGGTGATCGGTATTGTGGTTGGCAGATGACGCTTTGACATTTGATATAGGTAGGTAACCCACCCGAGCTTTTCTCCAAGTTTTCGAAAACTTTTATCTCACTAAAATACCAGTGCTTAAATTAATGGTATAAATCACGTAGTCACCGAGTAAGCTAGTGCGTACCCCTATTATACTATCTCATCAGTATACTGTATTATAATATTTGAATACAGAGGTTTTAATTGAATTCATAATTTCACCATTATCTCTGTTTAACATTGATATATTTTCGAGATACCTATTAGATAGGCAAATCTTTAAAAATCATTAAGAATACTATTGAAAATGTAGATTTTATTCAGGCGTTTTGATTAGTTTATATTTATAATTTATACAAATTATAGTCATATTAAATAAATGTGTGGATGAATTTATTGTAGAAATATTAAAATTAAATTTCTGAGATGGCTCAAGTAAGTATAATTTTTTATTTCTAAATTAATTTAGTCCATAAATAACTTTTTGTAATTTTTATTAAATTTAAATATCACATTTAGCAAAAAGTATCTAAATTGTAAAATAAATTCAATACATATTTAAAACAATATAATGTACCACATAGGCATTGCATAATAATTATTTAGACTGTGATTATAATATTATTTATACTTCCAAAACTTACAGTTTGACAATTATTATCTGTAAATATTGGTTTGAAATATTTTATTTAAACGGTTTATTAATTATTTAATTTCAAATAAATAACACAGGTTTTAAAATACAATACATTTACGTATATCTATTAAAATACTATGAATTATTATCTCAACGTATATATATATATATATATATTATGTAACTTGTTTGATAAATTATCTAGAACAGTCGTCATTGACAAAATAATATTATATTATATGATGCTTTAGAAATCGATAAGAAACGTTTTATTAATAGTTATGATTAATCATGTTACCGGGCGAAAACTTGAATAACTTATACATTTTTAATATAGTTATAACTCTTAATTACAAAATTATTATAATTAAACATTGAAAAATTAATTTTCTTCGAATGGAAGAAATAACTTTTATATTTTAAAAAAAATTATGGATTATATAAAACAGTTGAGATCGATTATCTAATCAAAGAAATTTAAACAAATTTGTAAAAATAATTTTCTATGAATCAATGTTCAGTATCTAATAATGTTTTACATTATAACTATCAATTTAATATATTATGAAAACTTAGAACAATAAAATTATATATTGATATCAAAATGTCACGAAGATAAAAGAGTGAAGAGGCTCCTTCGGTGGGGGTATTCCAGGATGAATTAAAAGTTATAATAATAATAAAAATAAAAATAATAGTAGTTATATTAGACATATAGCTAAAATAAATATTCATTTTTTTATTTTTATGTTTTATCTTTGATAACCAGGTATGTTTCTTTGAATTATTTTTGGACTCCCTGGGATAGTTGGGAAATAAGAGAATTGGAATGCATAGGTTAAATATAATTGCTGGTCATATATAGTTATTTAGATAGTTTTGTTAAAATTTACTTAAATCAAAATTAATATAAGTTTGTAAATATTGTGCTTATTAATGAGTAGAATATAATATATATACTTTTGAGTAAGTAATAAAACTAAAAAGAAAATTAAAATATTTATGATTTAAGATTTTAAATGTCTTAAATAAATTACTTTTCTTATTGCAATATAATATACCGAAGTCAAAATCAGTTGCTAATAATATAATGCAGCTGCTTTTAACTAACTACAACTAAAAAATTGATTAATGATTACGTTAAATAATTAAAATTAGTATTGGAGTTTCTTGATTATTTGATTTTGTGAATTAATAGTTATGGAAATTTCAATTAAGTAATAAATATTTATATCAGTTAACAAACAACTTTATTTCACATACTCAGTCAATAATGCTATCGTATTAATTAAATATTTTAGAAAAATACTTTATCAATCCTAACAATGATAGAAAAAAATTGTATTTCTATAAGAAAAATACTTATATTCTCATTCTATATTTAACTGGTCATCTCGATCACGTTACATATTGGTAGAGGCGCCGCAGCTTTATATAACTAAATATTGATTGTTAAGAATTTCTATTTTTAAGTAAAATTTTAGTTTTCAGATTTTATGGTATATAAATTTTAAGTGATTAATATTAAGCATAGATTTTAAGTTTTAAGATAAAAATTAGGCTATAAGTTAGAGTGTGTATTATTACATGTTAGTATTTGCCGATGCTCTTAAGTAGTTTTAATTAGAAATGTTTGAGATTGGTTTAGATTTTTATTTGCTATTAGTTATTAGTTATATAGTTATTTGCTATTAGTTATGTTAATTGAGGTATAGGTGTATAACAAAGTGAAAGTGTAGTCAGATTTAGAATAATTGTTTGAAATTTATGAGATTATAAGAATTAAAATTAAGAGTAGGTGTAAGAAAATAAAGTAGTAACTTTGCTGAAAAATATAATATATATTAGAATCATATTATAAAGGATAAGTAGAAAAGTGTAAGAATAGAAGCGTAGTTACATAAAGAGTAGTATAGAAGAACGTTTTATTGTAAGATAACATAACAATGTTTCAATAAATAAAAGTATTTAATGGATAACATTATAAGTTTTACATAAAATGTAATACGAATAACCAAATAGCAAAAGTAGATAGAACAAACATAATATATCTGAATGAAAATTTTGATTCCGAAATAAATAAAAATAATCTAATAAATGTATTACGAAAAATCAAAAAATTTTATTTAGATAACTATTTTACAAATTCCAAGTTTGGAAAGATTCCATTGTCAGCAAAACTTGTTTAATAATATACACTGTGTATTCTATACGTGGTTGAAATTTTAGAAAAAAAAAGAATTTAATTTATTAACAGTACAAAAGAAATTTGAGTTTATAATTTCCCAAAGAACATTAGCGTGAATGAATTTATTGAGTATAACGGAAATAGTGGGTTTTTTAAATTTTTGTAATATATATAGTGAAATTTTATCGACAATTGGAGAGTTAAGAAATTTCGCAATGTCAGCAGTAAAAAGTTTTGAAAACGACGAAGATCTTGAGGATAGCTTAAATGAAACAGATTTAACTTTTACAGATTTTAATTTACCAATAAATTTAAATAGTAAGCAAACTTTGGCGAATGTAACTGTTGTTGAAAACGATACTATTTTATAGGTAATTTTGAAATAGAAAATATAGATACTGTTAGTATAACACGTACGCTACAAAATCAACTTGACGAATTACAAACGTTAAATCGGATAGACGATGCATATATTAACTTAAACAATATTAAATATATTCAGAATTTAGAAGTTAACAAAACTACCAAATGGGTAAATCCAAATTGAATAACTATTTGACAACAGACTTTACAAATTTAAAGGCGGAAAACTACATTAGTATTTCGACTGAACAGAACAAAGCTAATAATAAAATTGCAATAAGAACAAAATAACGATAAAAAAATAAACAAAGCATAAAAATGGTCTTTAACCAAGAAATGCACAAACCCGAAATTTTCTCAGGAAAAGAAAACGAAGACAGATGATTTTATAAAAAAAAATTGTACTAATATTCGTCGTGAACGAGTGGGAGGGCAAAAAAAATTAATTATTCTAAATTATATCTTATAGACTCGGCACAAGTTTTTTTTAAGCAATTAAAATTAAAAAAAACGAAAATATAACAAGGATGGAAGTCACAAATGTATTAATAACAGAACTTAAGATAAAAGGAAATAAACATTTACTAATGGCAAGATTGGAAAATTTTTAACTAGCGAAAGGAAAAACATATAAAGAATTTATAATTAAAATAATAGAAACACGAGTATGTTATAAAATAAATAAGAATATGACCGAAGAGGAAATATGCAAACATATATTAAAGGGTTTGCCAAAGTAAACTTTTTAATTAATAAGGTTAGCCAATAACACACTGCAAGCCGATTTCAAGCATTAAAAATAACGCTAAAGAAACATGAAGTAAAAATCCTATTGAGATCGGATGATAAGGTAAATACAAAAGTAGAGAAATTAACTGGAGAATTGGATGTTTTAAAAAATCATATCAGTTAAATAAAGATTGGACAAGTACAAAATAACATTCCCAATAGAAACAATAATTATAAGAACAGAGAGGAAACTAACTATAATAATGATGTCACATTTTATAATTGAAATCAACCCTATCATCCACTTATATTTAATAATCCAAATCAATATTATCAAAATAACCCAAGACCAAGTTTTCGTCCGAATTACAATTATACCACAAATAATAACCAGATGACAAATACCCGATTCCTTAGACCAAACTTTTATCAAAATTATAATTATAATACAAACAATAACCAAGTATCCAACATCCAAGTCTCTACACAAATTAATCAAGGAACAATCCCCCCCCTCCCGATTATACTTATAGAAATCGACAAAGGCCTCCGATATGCTTTCAATGTGGAATTCTGGGACATATAAAAAGGAACTTTAATACAATGGTACAGAAAAACTGATAGGTCCGCAGATAACTGGGTCTGCACAAAAAGACTAACAAAATACCAGCAGCATACTTTTAAATAACGTCAAAAATACAAGTACAAACTATACTAATTTTTACTTGTATGATAATAATAAAGAAAAAATTAAACTAAAAATAATAGGAAAAATAAATGACTAAGTTGCTCCATTATTATTAGATTTAGACGCGAGTGCAACAATTATAAACAAAAATTCTAATAAATGTAATAAATTAACTACCGATAGTGAACTCTACCTTAAAACTGTAAACAATTCTAAATTAAATATTTTAGGAACAACTATGGCTCAAATAGAAATAGGAACGATAGTAATAAATCATCAAATCATTATTGTTGATAAACTATGCACACCTGTAATAAAAGGATTAGATATATTGAAAAAAATTAACATAATTCTAGATTTAAAAAAAAATAATTTATTTACGTTTAATTAATAAAGGTATTGAAGTAAAACTAAAATAGAACAGGAAACAAAACCAATAAATACCTTACAAGAGACAAACAATAATCAACAGAATAAACACATAATAAATTTTCAACGATTTCTATTACAAAATTTAGAAACGTATAATACCAAATGTATATACCATGAAATTACAAGTAATATATTTACTAAATAAACAAATGATGCCATTGCACATTGTGTCAGTAAAAACTTCAAAATGAGTGCAGAGATTGCACAATAGTTTAAAAAAGATTCGAAGATGTAGACGTATCAAAAGCACAGAATAAAAATCTTACAGAAATACTATTTTTAAAGCAAAATAAACAATGTATTCTATATTTAATAACAAAATATGTATATAACGACAAACTCACAAACGAAGACATTTTTAACACGCTACAAAATTTAAAACAATATTACTTAAATCAGTCAAAAAACAATATGAGATTACCCAAAGCTTGTTCAGGATTAGATAAAAAACTGGAATTTAATTTCATAGCAATAACTCTGAAAGCAAGCAATACATAATATATATATATATATATATATATATATATATATATATATAATAAATAATTCACATGATAGAGAGAATAATCATGATAAACCAACAGATTCTAACTTAAGGACTCAAATAACCAAAATAGCATCGTATCTAGACATAGCGTAACAAACACCGACAGATGGAGATTGTGGGGCACACGCTTTAAAAGTGTGTTTAAAAATGGAGGACTAAATTTGATTATTCTAGAAATCTTAAATAATATAGGAATACCGAGGTGTACATCGGGTTACCAACTCACGGATGATGATCTTGCGTATTTGGCTGATTAATATAATAAAAATGTAATTATTATAAAAGGAATAAAATAAACAATATAACAGTAAATAACACGGCAATAGTTTATTATAAACCAAACCGAACATTTATAGGAATATTTCATACAGATAATCATTAGACCCCGGGTAGAATAAACACTAACATTCGACTATTATCATTACGTAATACGATAGTATTTACAGTAATACCTGACCTGAACGCTATTAAAAAACAAATAAAGCAATACATAAGAATTAACAACACACAACAAAATATTAAATAAGACGGAGTGCATACTAGACAAAACGGCTTTGATGAATTAACATATTATGTAGAACATGTATTTGAAAACACGAATGAAAATTTTACGGGCACAAAATTAGTACAAAACAACAACAATTAACAAATGTCACAAAGCACGCTAATAAAAAATGATGAAAACTATAGCATATGTATTATTAAAAATTTAACAGATAATAAAGAGTTAGAATTTGATATTAGCCAGAATTAGAATCAAATCAACAAGTAAAATTAAAAAAAATTATATTTATAATATATGCGGATTGTTTTGCGCAACATGATATGGACTTATGATCTATTATTGTTATAGGAAAAATATACTAATACCCACATTAACGGAAGATCCAGTAAATTTATCACCATGTAGATTGACATTATGCGAACAAAATGAGTTACAAAGACAAGTTAATGAACTTTTAAATACAGGTTTAATTATACCATCAAATTCAGCATATGCTAGTCCAGAATTTTTAGTTAATAAGACGGATAAGACTAAAAGATTAATAATCGACTATAGATAAATAAACAAACAAGTACCACATCATAATTTCCCAACTACGAATATACAAACAATATTTGATTATCTAGAAGGATCAAAATTTTTTGACTTAATGGATATGCAACAAGGCTTTCTGAACATTCTACTTGACAAAACAGACCGATATAAATTAGCATTTATTACCCCGTTTAGATTATATGAATGGACAAGGTTTCCATTCGAATGTAAAAAATCCACAAAATAGTTTTCTAAAGCAGTAGCTACTGTTCATTCTAGACTACTTTATTTAGGCATCATTAATTATGTAAATGACATCATAAATTATGCACAAACATTTAAAGAGCTACTTATAATTTTAGAAAAACTATTAGAACGAATTAGAAAAATGAGGTTTAAATTAAAAGCAAAATAAATATAAATTTGGATATTTTGAATTGAAAATACTAGGGCAAATCGTAAATCAATATGGAGTTTAACCAAATGTGAAATGATTTGCGGCGATAAAAAATAATTTCCTACGCCAGAAAATATAAAACAAACAAGAAGTTTTTTAGGATTATGTATTTTTTTTAGAAAGTTTATACGACGATACACTGAAATAGAAGCTCCAATAGTCGATTAACTAGAGGCCTTAAAGAAAAGAAGCATTAAACAATGTTACTAAATCACTTAATTTCAAATATATTTTTTATTTTTCGCTACTTGAACAGTGATATACAGACAAAATGAAGACAGGCTGATAGCAACTGATAGCAAAAAAAAAAATAATGAATGGATTAGGTATTTATTATGAACCACTATCTAAGTTACAAACATAAAAAGGTGCATTTAATTTATTAATACACGTAAACATTTCCATGTATCTAGAAAACTTTCGAAACGTATACGAACTATTGAATAATAATATAAAATTATGTAAAACTAAGACTCATGATTTTTCTTCAATCTGTAGCAATTTTTTATCTACTTTGCATATAACAAGAGTAGAGTTAAATAAGCGATATAACAGCTTAATATTTACTAGAGAAAAGTAATAGATTTAAAAAAGGATTAATTAATGCAATTGGAAATTTTAAGGAATGGGCTTTTGATAGTGTAAGTGTCAATAGTTACCAACAATTACAAAAAAACAATTATGATATTATTGTATGTATGCATTTATATATAATTATTCACATCATGATAAAAAACTAATATTATTGTTCTGTGTAGGGAAAACAAATCAAGAAATTGTTAAAAATCAAAGAATAAGGTGTCGAGATACAATAGTGTAATATTATTAAATAAACATTATGTACTCCTTTTTTTTTAGCATAAGAATAAATTTAACATTTTTTTTCTATTTTCATTAAAAACCACAAAAAAGAATGTAAGCAAAAAAAAAGAAAAGAAAGTGACAAAGTCTATAAGTGTTAAGGTGACCACGACTGTACCGAATGATGGTTATATCCAGGAGCCATAACCCAGGAACCCAGGACATATGGTGGTCACTAACAGATGAATCATCGTGTTCATACTGGAGATTTAGAGCATACATGTATAATTTGTTGTTTTCCACAAGACTGTCAACTGCTCCATGTTCAATCTTGGCCTATCACTATGCAAAAGTCATAACTGCACACCAATCCTCTTACTGACAACGAAAAAAGGCATCCCTGATTCACCATTGGTTGAGGGACCGGTAACATTTATTGAGTTGGATATTTCTATTTAAACGACGGATCAGGTTCACAGAAGAATAATTTCGGAACAGTATTATTGCATAAGAATATATATATATATATATATATATTTATAAACATAATATGTACAATAGGTACATATTATATTTCTTATACACATTACATGTACAATACGTTGACTAGATATTAAGTCCCTTTTGTTTTGTTCTATATTTACTACTGTAAGGCTACGGCCAAATATTAATATGCAAGAGAACGGTAGTTCTCAGCGATACCATCGCGCACACCTGAACTCCGAGTCAGACCCACATTTTGGTAAACTAATTCTTAAATAATAATGAATTTTTATCTATTCATAATTATTTGGATCAATCTGTATTTATTTTTAGTATTAAAATCCTAAATACCACTCATGCTCCCAAGCTACGGTTAAAATATATTCAAAAGAAACTAACTTTTTTCGTAAATATTCTATATTTAACTAGTCATCTCCGACCACGTTACAGTACCAGTCTAAAATAGAGCTATCGAATTATACATATAATATACTAAATGTCCGGTCCGGTGTTGGCCGTGCCAAAGATTTGTTTTTTTATAAATATATTTATAAAAAAATATTTATGCCTACTGTTTATTTCTATTAATTATATAATACTACTACATGTAACCAATAGCAACCCTATAAATAAACAAAAAGATATTCGTTTTTCGTGAACTGAAAAAAATGCATGTGTCCAATACCACATTATTTTTAAGTACCTATAAGGATTGAAGAAATAAACTATAAATTTCCTCCAAGTCTTATGGAATCTATTGATATAACTTTTATTGAAAACGGTCCAGTAGTTTTTGAGTGTATCTATTTTTAATTTTTGTTTGAATTTTTAGGTAGAATATTAAATAATTTTCGGTAGGTGCTTAATGTTTGTTGAGAGATAAGATGTTCAAATATAGTTTAGTTATGTGTGACATTCAAAAATAATTTGAGTGAATGACAAAAACCTATTATGATAAATATTATCTGAAACCAATGACAACTTGGTGTATTACAAAACGATCAAGACGGTTTTTAATTACTCTAGAATCATTTCCAATAGTACCTAGTTAGGAATAATAACATACCAAATGATACAGCACAATTGGGATGAAATGAAAAAATAATGAAACTAATTTGTGTAACTTACATTTGTGTACACCACTATCTATTAGAAATTTATGGAATTTAAAAATAATTACAATTAGTTGTCCTATAATAAACATTTAATTAATAATAAAAATATATTGAGGTCATTAATCGAGATAAAAACTATCACATCTCTCAATTAGGTCCAAATTACACACATTGATGTTCAATGTATCAATTGGTTAAGTAGTTTCGGAGTTCATCGAGGACAAATATCGTGCCACGAGATTTATATATATAAAGATTATATTTTAATATTTGCATAACGACTTGAGAAACTGTCAACTCTAAAGATGCATTTAAAACAAATAGGTCAGCTGAAAAAATTGCATAATATAAATATTATATTATATTATAACCATTAGGGAGCTCTGTATCCGGATCGCTTCGCTTACTAACCCCCTTTCCCTCTCCCAGGTGGCTATGTCCTCACGACCTAAAGGTGACTCACCTTTGTATTATTCAATTTAATATCTGTAATTAAAAATATTTAAAAATTAAATATCTATACATAAACTTAGCATTCTGTGTTCATAAGATAACATCTTTTCCAGTTCATAATGTTAAAGTTCTATGACATCTATAATATTTAAAAATATTCTAAAAGATTATTATTGTTATCAATTTTTTAATTTTGCACATTTTTTTATAAAACTGTTTTCGTTTAATATAAATACAAAATAATAATGTAATTTGGTAAGACGGCGCAATGTATATGCAATTTTAATACAATATATTTAAAAAAGACATTGTGTTCTCAATATTCAAATTGCTAAAATAATTGACCGTTGTTCACATTTTTATGGTGCATACCGTGACACGTCATAATGGAATTTTGATATTGCTCCTTAGTATAATTTTGTTATACTTATTAGTTATTTGTCTTACCTACTATGTAATTATGAGAGTGCATAAAAAAGTTGAAAGTATTGGTATTTTTATTAAATTTTTCAAAATAAATAATAACTTCAAAGAAAAAAAATGTTTGTATTATATTTAACTCTTGTATATAATTTCTAATAAATAATATATATGTAACTAATGATTTATCTCAAAATTGTTTTAATTAATTTCATATATATTAATGGGAGAATTTATTAATTATTAGATATTGTTATGTTATAACTGTTATTATTATTACTTTATTGTAAATTGGACATTGTCCGTATGAATTATAATAAATAATTAAATAAATATAAATAAATTGTTAGTAATAGTTAAAATATTGTTTTTTTTTTAATTGTTACTCTTATTAGTTTAATAAAAAAAAAATTCTGCAATCAATTTATCACCCTAACTTTATCATAAATATGAAAGATATTCTAATGAAATATTAAAAAAAAATGTTTAACGATATTTTTTTATGAACATTAAGTTAGCTTATGTTAGCTTAACTAACTAAGTTTAAACAAACAGTCTTATTTATAAAAGTTTACTCAATTTAATCAATTTATTATTTAAATTACCTCGGAGTTCGAACAAATACATCGCAATAACTACAAAAATATTTAGTATTTAACTATAGGCATCTCTAAAACTTAAAGCATAATAAAATAGGTTTAGTCAGTTTTGGAATTAGGTTGGTAGGGATCAATTTTACTTACAGTTTTATTTTATCTAGAAATCATAAGATTAAAAATCGTTACTCTAATTCTAATATTTAATTCATCGGCTAGTGTTACCAACCGTCGCTATATGCACAACTATTAATTTTGTTGTTGAATCTCATGTTTTATTAATTATTTTATCTAAGTTATTCTTTGATCAAATTTATTATTTATTTACCACAAAAAAAAAAAAAAAAACATATTTAATTCAGAACAAGAATCCACAAAATACACATAAAAGCCTCTACATTTTTCTTGTTCACTCATTGCCCTGTTAACAATTTGAGTTGATGTTGTATAAGATAAATATAAACTCTCAGTTTTGGATTTACGAATATTACTTTCTACCTGGTATTTTTCACTAAATGACTTATGTTTAGTCTCATAATGTCTTTTCATATTAGAACTTTTGATGTTGGCTATTGTTTGTTAACAATCAAACAGACAGGTAAAGCTCCAAGACGGATAAGTAATGTAAAGTAATATAAATCAGTCCATTCTGGAAGAAACTGTCGATTTTCAGCTTCTACTTTTCTTTTTTTCCTTCCCCATACTAAATTTGTATAAGAAAAACTAACAATAATTACAGATGTCAAACACCAACAGAACATCAACACACACAGTGCAGTAAACAGTTTGAACACTATCTACACTCGGAACTCATCTGTCGCGGCGCATTGGGCTTTTATACTGTGAAAAATACACGTATATTATGCAGGTAGACGCTCGACAGTACGATCTTATCTTATTATTTAATATCGGATTTAAATATAATATTATTAATATAATTTCACCATATTGGCTTTCCCTCATTTATGATTATAGAAATACAGATTATTTTCAATTACTTAAATAATTTTTTTTTACCATGTAATATAAATTTTATATGACACAGTCATAGTTTTTATATTTATATTATACAAATTTAAAAATTACTCCTTGGATAAAGGTCCATAAAAAAAGTGTTTGCGGTTCGCCAGTTGGTGACCCCTGATCTTTATTTTCCTTATTGTATACAATTTGTGAGGTTTGAATCTTATGTTTATATTTCATTATATTAGTATTGTATGTACCTAAGGAAATTTTTGACATCATTTTAATATTAGTGCTAATTTACCAATTGTTCATTACTATGACTAAGCTATTATCAAATATATGATTATTTATCAATACGTTTTAAAAATTAAATTAAAAAAAATAACAAAAACGTTTATAAATTATAGATTGTGTTTTAAATTATTATTTGATACATCGTATAATTAAATATTTAATCAATAAAGTTATGAGTATATCGATGGCTAAGAGGTCAAAAGTTGTATGTCACAATCATAATATTTTAAACTATTTTAAATCGAATAATTTGTGTTGAAAGTTTTTATTTCCAGTGTTACAGCTGATTTATTTGTAAAATATTATGTAGATTACGTAAATGACTTTGTTTCGGTTTTAAAATATTTTTCAACGTAATTATTATGTCTTTATATAATTTAAAAGATAATTATAATATAATTTTACAGGGAACACACAATGTTTTAGTGGACAAATTAAAAAGTGTTAATTCAATGAAAAATTATATTAATCGACTAAACAATTTTAGAGTTTTAGACAAAAGTAACATGTCCGGACTTGTTATACTTCTCCGCTTAATACTTAATTTATGATAAAATATTTATTTTAAGTTTCATTAATTTAGGACTTGTGCACTAAAAAACGTATATTGTGCTAAAACACAAAAATTAAAGTATCAAAAAAAAAAAAAATGTTTTAATTATGATATTAACTTATAATGTTTTGCCAAACGAAGGAGACAACCTAAATTAATTTAATAGAATATTGACAAAAATTGGACATGCAACTTTTAGTCACTTAGTCACCGATATTTTTTCTTTTAAATGAGATTTCATATTTGTGTCCGTTATCATACTTAATAATAATGACAAGGTATAGAAAAAATATATACGGTAACATGTACAAAATTTAAATCACGAATAAAATAGTTGTAACATACATGATGCGGATGACGACAACCAATAATTGTGCTTACATAAATAATACATAATAGAATTTTTGGGCCAAAAGTACATTATATGGCATTTTTCAGTACTTGATGTCGTTCTAATTTATTTTTTTTTAAATTTATTGAAAATATCTAAATAAAAAGCATACTACGAGTCAAATCTATTTAGTCGATAGAGGGGGTCGTCACCTATTCGATATATCATTAAACTACATTTTACTTAGAAATTTGAATAATAAATGTACTATGGCATGTGATAACGATTAACGAATAAGATTAATATTTTTCTGTAGAACATTATTATAGTATTATGTAAATATTAGGGCGATTTGAATTTTATAAGTAAAGGGACCTTTTAAAATTCATACTTATTCAAGTTCAAAAATATAAAAGTCTGTGAACTTATTATCGCACGTATCAATAATTAGTATATATAAAGCAATTTAATCTTTGAGCAACAATAACTACGTGAATTTCATTAATTTCTAATAAAATTTCCGTAAATCTGTATACAATTGATTGTCTTAATAAAACATTTTAATACAGATAATAAAATATTTCTGTTAACATAAAGTTGGTTTAAATATTTTTGGATAAAATACTGTTAGTAAAAATAATGTTGTTTTATTTAAAGCCCTTTTGCAATTACACAACAAAAAATATAATATATTATTTATTTTAAAAACTAAACACCTAAAGGGGAGTATATTCATTTTTTAATATAATATATTTTGTATTTTCATTAAATTCAGTTTATCATAATCCAATATTATCTATTGATTGAACGATATTTTATCCTTTTTTTCCTTGGTGTTTATTATTTTATTTAAATTACTTGATTCAAAATTAAATTTCATGTTTGATCAACGTATAGATAACAAAATAAAAAAAAAAACAGAATGTTTAATTTGATTATTCAATATGTAACATCTGGATGCAATATATTTCAACGAATCAAAATCTCCCGATTTAAATTTTAAAACGATACGTTTTTATTTTTTATAAATTAATAAAATATAGGAATAGCAAAACAGTAAAGATCAAATAATTTGCTACATGCTTAAAATTATAATTTTATAATAATTTCATATTATTATAATTTAAACTATGTTGTTTAATGTTTATAATAAATTTCAAATAGTGTCGCCATCTGAAGTAATTACTTAAATTAAAATATCTGCATGACAGAGTTGTGTTAATAATAATCTTAATATAACAAAAACTTTGTATTAAATATATTTTTTTTTAAATAGTAAAACATTAAAAGTATTTTTCATGTTCCATTAGAAAAATTGAAAAAAGTTTTTGTTTTTATATTATATTGATTATTCTCATAAAAAATGTCATCATATTTAGGCTGACTTAAGTAACAATTTAAGTTTATTTATTCTCCTCATTATGATATTAGTATATTAATTCTAGATTTCTTAAAATAACAAAAATTGAAATACAGTCCTACAACTATTTTCGTTTTTATATAATTTGTTTTCTATAATAATCTATTAAAAATTGTTAAGGCATTCATTTGTGAACTATTTATAACCTCATTCTGCTGCAGCAAGTTTTTTCATTCACACCTTAAAGCTCTTAAGTAAAAATCAGTCTAACAACTACATAAACTCTTATTCATAATCAGACCAATACAGAAGATTTATTTGATTAGTTTTGTGAAGAATGTGTGACCAAAATGCATCATCTAATCTGTCTACAGTAAGTACATATTATAAAATTATATTTCAGGTTGCCAAAAAGCTTTTGTCGAGTAACGAGATGATAAATTATATTTAAATGAATTAAAGGAATTTCGGCTACAACAGATTTCGTGGGTCCAAAGCCATAATTCATATGTTCTTTAGAAGTTGGTTTTGTTTATTTTCTCATAACATATACTCAACTTAAACGTTGGATAATTTCTACCTTGTTAAAACACAACTGTCTTCGTATTTAATATTTTCAAACAATAGATCTACTAAAAGTGCTTAGAATTTTAAAATTTTAATGTTCACAGTTTTAAATACTTAAGGCATTTAATAGTTAAAAAAAAATATTATTATATTAGCATTATGAAAATATGTAAATCCAGTCAATAGTTTTGCGCATAGTTATAAATCACGTGAACAATAAATTGTCACACAGTGTATACGAAAATATCGAAATATGAATAAAAATGAAATACATACGAATAAAAGAAATCACGTGAAACTTTGCGTTTTTTTTCCTTTTCCTCCAAAATAGAAAATGTCTGCAACGTGTATGATAAATGTGTATTTAGTTATTTACGTTCAGTCATAGGTATGCCGTACGATTATAAGTTTGCGGACAGTGTTTTATGACCCTCGCAAGTCGAGAACATACTATAATAGGTGTATACATACCTGGATGTTATACTTTAAATTTCTCACTAAACAATTGTTAAAATTATTGATTTACATATGAGTAGTAAAGTAATCGAAATCATTAAATATATGTTGAAGAAATGAGCAACACACTTACCCGACTAAGAAAGTTTTTAATAACAAATTTAAGTTATATTTACATTATTTAAGAGCAACGAATTTTCTCAGACTTGTTGTATGGTTTGACAATTAAGCAAGAATTAAACTTAAAGAATGCTTAGTTGTTCTTGTTTTTCAGTTGTCAAGACAGATAAAAAAATTATATATATTTATAAATGTATATTATTGTATATTAAAAAAATAACAAAAGAGGTGAACAAAATTGATAACTTACAGTTTTGAATCTGGATACTAATCGTAAATCTTAACTTACTTTCTTAACATTATTTAAGAAGAGTTAATTATGTTTACGATGGTAAATATATAATTCTTTTGTTATTACTATCTCCTATTAACTCAAAATGAATGTAATAATAAATAATATGAGATTGTTTAAAATTGGACTTATTTATGTGAAGGAGATATTTTATATGATATCAAACCAAAAATAGAGGCAAAACAATTTAAAAAAAAAAACTGTTTGTAAAAATAATTTATCTAGATATTAAGACTCGTTGTAAAAAATTTAAAAAAAAATTAAAGGTCTCTAGAAATTAGATCTAAAATTTAGAAATTGTAGAAATGAAAACATTTTTTTTATTTGATAATAAACGTCATTAATTGTTTTAAAATGATATTTTCTTTTAGATTTCAATAATTGGATATAAGAAGATTTAGTTATTGATAAAAAAAAATATAATGATGTATTATCTTCTTTTCGTTCAAAAAGAAAAATGTAATATATCGCTAAAATACCTACTAAAACATGTATCTAGATTGGAAGTATCAACACTAAATACAGATTATAAATATACTAACTGTGGAACCCGACTTCACCCGAGTAAAAAATGAACAAATACAAGTATACACGAACAATACGACTCTAAATAGGTATTTATCGGTTTTAGTGTAACTCAGTTCACCTGAAATTCAAAAAATCGAGTCAAATAAATTGTGTATGTAGTAGAAAAATTGCACGGATCATCAACTTTGACAGAAGTTACTTGTAAAAAATTGTATCTAGTTGAGAACTTTGAAAAATAAAAATTGAAAATTCTCAGTACTTTTCAAAATAATCAGAAAAAAATACGAATGTTGAATTTTTTAAAATTTTAAGATTTTTACTAAAAGTAATTGTTTAACAATCTTGATTACCAAAAAAATTGAACGTCTTCAATCAGAATCGTTTTTTATCATATATAATGATTTATCATTGACTCCAAATAAAACTCGTCATTCACTACAATGCCTATTTAATGATGAGATATACTCAATTCGCAGAGTAGTTACCTATTTTCTCCTTATTAATTACATTTTTTTTTTTAATAACTATGACAATACTTTATGTAAACAAAAGAATATTAGATTTTTGCGAGCCTAAACAAAAATTCTGTGTGTGGATATATTTTATAGGTTGACTAACGAATCTATAAACACTTTCCGAGTCTCAAATGATTGTTGTACAATATTTGGTGCTAATTTATTCAATAGTTTGCAAGTCTACAAGCACATCCATTTAAATATATTAAATATATATATTATGTATTTATATATAACTGTTAATTTTTTTTTTTTTTTTGCTTAGATAATAAAATTCTAAAAAAATATATTAGGGTTTTTTTTTTAATGATTTGTTGTATATGTTATAATATTATATTTATATGTAAATTATATTCCATCACAAATTCATAGAACCGTGGCTTGGTGTAGCGCGGTCATACGCTCAACTGCGGAAACGCTCTGAGTGTACGTACCGGCCGGCGTTGCTAGTTCCCGGATGGGTGACCACCCGGGTTTATAGCAACAAATCCTTGCCACGCATTCAAAAACGTGTTATAATTAACCGTACCTCAGCCCACAAATAAAACCTACTATAAAAAAAAAAACCTACAAACAGCTAATGGCCATAGTTGCCGGGCTTAAGATCAATAAAAAAAAAAAAAATCATAGAACCAATAAAAATGTGTATGGCTATAGCTAACAACTTAACAGTTTAATCTAAAATATAACATTATTCTTACCTATCTTCGCAGCACCAAGGTGTGTATGTTTGCTTCTGTGATGAAAGTTAGACTAGACGGTGTTCAGTGTGTTTACGGGTCTAACTATATCGGTTTTATGATCCAAAGATGTAGAACATGTTACATTTTATTTAAAATATAATATGTTTTATATATACTATACATATTATTTAAAACAACTATTTGGCATAATTTTGATCTTGAATTCTAGTGAATATTTTGCATATTCAATATATATTGTTGCATTTTTTTTTTTTTTTTTTGAGTTATTTGATCCTCGTAATCTACAAATATAGGCAACTCCTTTACTTTAATATCTTTCTAGGAAGAAAAATTTTAAATCTTAAACATTAAGTTCATTCTTCGATAACTTATGGCATTCAACTTTTTGGAGACAAATGAAATGTCTAAAACATCTAACTTAAATTAATTCCAATCTTTACAATATACAAACGTTCGATAGATATAAATCACTCTATGGTACGTTAGCAACGAAACGTTATATACTACAACTTATACATGCATCAAAAATATTATGCTCAACCAATTTTTATTTTGGTTGTCACACATGACAAACATATAATTCTCTATAAAATATCTAGTCATGACAAATCAATGTAACATAAAAAATAGAATAAAATATAAAACATGGAACACATATGATTGCATAAACAATTTTTAGTTACTATAATTATTAAAATTAAATTAAAATATTCAAAATTTAAATTTACATTTGCATATTTCAGGAATTCTAAGTAAATTACATCGGAGCCCGTTGCTGTATAAAAAGTGCACTAGATATTTAAACATTTTAAACTTAAGATCGGGTGTGGACTTTTTTTATTTGTACTGTAGAATACTTCTAGAACCTTCACCTTCTAGTTTTTGCATGATTCACACGATTTGTAGCTTAGACGCTTGATGTCCACATTATCTACTGTTTCATGACATATTTGTTTTTAGCTTTGATTTCAATCACTCAATCCTATTTTTCCCAATACTGTTTCCAATACGCTATTAATAGGAACATTTTTCTCCTTTGTCTTAAAATATATTGGGCCACTTACTTTCCTCACCGTGTGAATACAACCAAAATATATATTTATTTTTTAAACTAGCTTGTAAATATTATTAGATACACCCTAAAAATATAGTGTTTGTAAACATATATAATATATATATTATATTTTAATGTTATTGAATAAGTACAATACAATATGTATATTTTACATAATATTTTTATTAGTTATTTAAAATTTAAAAAAAAAATGTACAGTAAAATGATGGTATATCGTTTTTTTTTTTTTGAACACAATATTCTAAAATAGCATATTAAGTATATATAGTGACATACGCGAAAGAAAAATATATAATCAACAATAAAATATGTATACAGTACATTTTACATTGACTTGGATGATATAAATGGCTTGCATTTTCTGTATTATTACGGGTACAAGCCTTCTTCATAATATACGTATACGATATATTAATAATATAATGGCAATATCAATAGGAGTCTCGTACAAGTAGGTATTCACAATAAGTATTGAATTAAAAACAAGTTTGACGAAACCCATAT
Organism: Pentalonia nigronervosa; assembly: GCA_014851325.1. Classification (NCBI taxonomy): domain Eukaryota; kingdom Metazoa; phylum Arthropoda; class Insecta; order Hemiptera; family Aphididae; genus Pentalonia; species Pentalonia nigronervosa. Next base: position 390,348 of record JACXSJ010000411.1, read on the forward strand.
AATAACATTATGTTTTCAACTTTGACGTGTGTCGTGTACTATATTGAATCTGAAAATGCAGTATACCCACCCACAAGCATTATACAATTTCACGTACGTACAATTACACACACACAAATACATAATATATATTATATACATACACGTTACACATAGTAGGTATATACACGGGAATTGGTATACATGCATGTAAATACAGATTTTTTTTTTTAATATTATATGATAATATTAGATGATCTCGCGATCCCTAACATGCGTGGGGGTTCAATTGTGCGGATATGAAAAGACGAAACCACTCCGTCGTTCCTCAGTTGCGTTAGGTAGGTACGTTTTGGTTTTGGGTTCAGATTATGGGCGAGAGATTATTAAAATCTTAGTGACGTTTTGACATACGTATGCGGCGATGGTTGGTCTACCCGCGTTTCAGTAGAACTCGTAACGTTTCTTCCAAATTTTTGAAAGACTGAATTTTTCATCGGAAAAAAAATATACATATATGTGTGTGTTTTTACATATAATATAAGAAATATGGGATTCGGATTTCAATTGTACTGTAGAGTAGAATATGAAAACGGTGAGGTCATTCGGGATGTGAGCAAAACAAGTTACGCCATCAGAACGCGCCGTAGGCGATGTAACCGTGACAATAAAATATTATAATGACTACATTTTTCATGAAACTATTTTTATTTGTACAGAAATACTATAACAGTTGTATTTTAATTATTATTCAATATATTATTTCAATTATGTGTATACTTTACATTTTCCCACCATACACGCAAAGAAAACTACAAAAACGCGACACGTGTTTGTTGCCGTCGATGAGATATGATTTGTTTGCATCCAGCCAGCCATTCAATATGAAACGAATGAATCACCACTTACATACACCTTTATATTAAACTTTCGTGAAACTATCGGAATTTATTGAAATTATAAAAATTCCATTATACATTACGCACATGAGTGTCTCCGGATTGTGATGTAATATGCAAGGCTGGGCATGAATGAGTTGAAAAGTTTAAGTTAAGTTACTTTTAATTAGACTACATAAAAATGTTTAAAAAAACTTTTAATATACCTAACGAGTTAAAATCTGTTCATTCCAGGATATGCAGTTACTAATCAATTAATTAATTGTATAGTCACGTTAACTTAACCGTTTCCCAATATAACTGCAAACATTAAAATGCATTTTGTTTTGTATAAAATAAAAATGATAATTATCATTTGAGTACTTATTATTTATATTTGCATATTATATGTATTGTGAATACTAAATTTTAGATTGTCGAAGTGTTGAATAAAGATTGTATATCAGAATTTTAAAAAGGATCAAAATAATGGATATAAATACAAATATTTATACATTTCCATGGATAATTCATACAGTATCACCCAAGCATATTAATTTCAAATATCTCAACCATAACACGGACTCAGTGTGACGTATAAAAAACGTTGATGCGCGATTTTTTAAAAAATAAACAATAATTAACTTATCTTATTATAGTCTATCATCCATTTCTGTTATTTCTCAGTTAATTATTCTAATGTTATATTGTATTATTATTATTTTGTATACTTGTTTTTGTATACAGAATGTCATACAATTTACTTGTTGTACATTGGTATAGATTTGTTGGTATTGGTATGGAAATTGTTTAATGATTTTACTATTTCCTTATTTTGTATTAAGACGCAATTTTAACAAGTTAAAAATAAAAAAATATAACTTTTTACATTTAATTTTAAAAATAACTTATTATTTTCTATATTAACTAAACATAACAAGTTTAAGAATATAAGGTAACTTGCCCAGCCCTGGTAATATGGATGTAGGTACCGCACGCCGTCTATCGTGTAACCGCAATGGCGTGCGATTGTCCCAAAGTTGCTGGCGTAATGATCATGATGAGACACGGTCAAATACATGACGTTCAGTAAACCACGAAATTGGGTGAATAAAAATACCTATTCACGTGAAAATATGTCACCCACTACTTATATTTCGTGTTATCGAGATGTCGACGTGATAGCACGACCGATCACTCGTAATAACAATATTTATGGCCAATCATTTTTTTCCTACACGAATTTCGAACTTTTTAAAAAAAAAATTTTGTGAGCATGACATATTTCATACCTCCCAGTCCTCGTCCCATAATACTTATCCACCTTTTCTCCTCCTTCTCATCACCCACATATCATAATACTCGCTCACCTTTCTTTCGAATCATTATCATCCTTATTATCTCCCAACTCCTCACCCAACCAAATATCAGCACGAAATATTAATTAAAAAAAAAAAAAAAACACACACGATTTTGGAGCATCTATACGACAATGTCAAAGCAAACTTGGAGTCTGACCACGCTCAGATCTGATGTACGTTTACGGTGGTCGTGGTGGTAGTGGTCGAATGTTCCCACATCAGACCGCTGTTGGTAGGCGTCTTCGAGCAGAGTTCCCGGTCGTCGGATGTACCGTTACCGTCGATACCACATCCGCCACCGCCGTTGGCCGCCGTCCCGTGCTGATGGTCCAGACGGTTGGCGTCCCGGGGATGGTGGTGGTGGTGGTGGTGGTGGTGATGGTGATGGTGGTGTGAGTGATGGTGACGACTGTGGTGAGATCGCTTGAAGTGGTCCGCGGACGACGAGGAACCGGCCACCGCGGCGGCCAATTGCCTGCACTCGAACGCCGTCGCCCCGTTGCACGTGGCCTCGCTGTCGTCCATGGCCGCGTGGCCACCGTCGCCCGGGCCGCCCGGGCCGCCCCGGCCGTCGGCGGCGAAGTGCCAGCCGCACATCCACACGCCCCGCGGGAAGAACAGCTTGAAGAACAGTCGCTTGAACTTCTCGCCGAATATCACGTAGATGACGAAGTTGACGGACGAGTTGATGGTGACCAGCAGATTGCTGACCTTGACCAGCTGGTCGACGGTAATGCCGTAGAACGCCTCCACCACGTTGGACATGAGCGCCCACACGTTGCACAGCAAGAACACGACCACCACGCACAGCAGCATGGTGGCCAGCCCGATCTCCTTCTTCTGCAGCCGCGACAGCCGCTGCCGCTCTCTGTTGGCCCTCCTCACCTGCAACACCGCCGCCGGCCAAGTGGTCAATAATACCAATAATATTCTACGATGCCGCGGCAACGGTTACCGGGTGACCGCGACTGTTGTGTGTCGGGGCGATCCAATATAAAGTAACACACGCGGTGTTACCCCCCCCCCCCCCGTATGCGCCCCGAAACCAAAAAGAAAATTGTTTTTACACTGCACAGCTCGCGGCGTGCGTCCCGCGGTTTGATTGAATTCCATTTCCCCGGGGTGTACACCGAAGAGGTACACTGCACTACGTCCGGAAAATTTGTTTTTTGTGATTTTTATTCTTTAGATCTCCCGATATTATTTTTGATTGACTCTTAAATAATAAGACATATTTACGGAATCAATTTTGTGTAATTCGAATTTTCTGATATATGTCCTCGAGTATAGTTTCTGTCTGGATTTAAATTTGTTTGGGTATTTAATAAGGAGACTGTAAGCTAATCGTCGCACTCGGGCGAAGCCGCCCGTGTCAAAAGTCAGAGTTTGACACACACGCCAATGACCTAATCATTTTTTTTCCCTTGTTTAGTGTGTTTTATCGTACTGGCGTGCGTATATTATATTCCTACCTAAACGGCAACAGTATAACACCAACCGTGACAATTATAATATTGTGTTACTGATTTATCGTACGTATGTATCTACGTGTTGATTCAAACAATAGGCTATACGTAATTTATTTATACATTTCGGCAATAACCGAATTATCTGTTTATTTTCTTACAAAATACGTTTAATAGGTTATAAGCTGCAGAATTTACCGACAAGACATTCTATTATTTGATATCAATAATGAATAACCGTCCCGCAACAAGAAATATGCACGAAAAAATATAATTTCTTTTTTTTTTTTTTTTTTTCCTGCAATATCAAAAGATTTTTTTCACGATGTTTGTCATATTAAAAAATTTTTCTAACCTATTCTAACCTAACCGAAAGAGAAAGACAAGGGAATTTGTATTCTTACGTTTCGAGTACTTCTATAACCACTTAATTTGAAAGAAAAGAAAAAGTGGGTACTGCCTTGCCGTACATGCAGCACATTATGTGTCGTGTAGATCCTCGTAATGGATATGACAAATTTGAATTCAATGATAATATAAAATCATTGTATACGAAAAAACAATTCTAAGTGAAGACGGTCTCTTAACCCATATTATTTTGTAGATTATATTGTATTATCGCTGTTAAAGTAATTCATTTTTCTATTAGTAATGCAGTAAGTTGAATTAATTTTCGCTGAAAACATTGAATTGTAAAATATAATAGTATACTTTAAATGTTTCAAGTATCCATGAATAATATTTTTAAATTACAATAAAGTTACTAAAATTCTTTGTTTAAATATCTTATTTCGTCCCAACTTGAACTAAAAAAAACTATAAAACGAAACTGTCAATTACTTACACAAATATAAACTTACGAGAAAACCTTGTATTAAAGTTTCATGTTTCGAAAATTTGTCATGCCTATAAATAGTTCAAAAAGAGTAAAAATATTTTTAGAATGTTATCACGTATTTAAAATAGTCATATAAAAATGTCTTAGCTTATAGTAACATTAAAATTAATTATTCTAAGTAGTAAACAATTTTTTAGATTTTTAGATCAAAGTTGGTGGATTTTGAATAGATATCATTTTAACTTATTTGGATAGGAATGATATAGGAACACGCATACGCAAGTTTACGAGCTTATGACTTGTATCAATCATATTCACTCGCTTACTAATTATTACATTTCACACAAGTCACTGCGACCATACAAATACAATTCAAAATTAATAAATGTTAACACATACATATCATTTGATTTCGATGATCTTAATACTGCTTTTTTGTGTACGTAACTATAAATAATATGTTTAAAACATAATTTTAAAACAAAATTTCAAAGAACTCAATAAAAAATAATATTATAGGTACATAATATGATGATTTGAAAATTGAATTTATCTCATAATATTATATGCCTCTTTTTGCATTGTATTCGATACAAATCGTTTTAATAATATATATATATATATAGCTTGTACAGAGACTATATGATTGTTTGTCAAGGCAAAATAATTTGATTATTGAGTTATTTATTTGCCTATACAATACGCCGTGTTCAGAATATTATGATGTGACATAACTACTAAAGATAGGATGTTGTTATCTCGTTATGTTTCAGCTTCACTCGTTTTTGAAATGGGTATTTAAGTGTTATTATTATAAAATTGAGGAAACAATTTACATTACATTGAAGTACTTTACTGTTCAAAATCTATGTTAGTGAAGTGTTTATACATTTTTAAATATTGATTTTTTCAATATGTAGTTTTTTTATAACTTATACAATTGTTCAAGTTTCTTATAAAATAAAGTTCTCAACATGTTTTAATAATAAAGTATTAAGAAGAATATATTATTATTTATTACATAATTACGGCAGTCAATTATTCAATTGTTAATTTGTAGCAAATACAAAGCACCGACTATCCGTAACGTTTTCGGCTATTTTGGTTGTTATTATTATATAATACATTGTACGTGTGAGTTTAAACTAGGTATTAAGATATAACAACGGTAGATAATATAATAATTCAATACAATTTGCATATATTTTATCATCCACATTAGCGCATTGATTGAATGTGTCTGAGATCGGTGATTTAATTTTGAAAATTTAGACAGCTTTTGTATGTATATAATTAAGTTAGGAAAGACGAGAATCAAATGGTGCCAATTTGGTTTTTGAAAATTTGCTTGTTATAAACTTAAGGTTTAGTTATCAATTCTTTAAAATTTAAGAATATTGTTTAAACAATTTTTCTTATCGAAAACTAAACAAAAATGTATAAATTGACACAATTTACCAATTTATTGTTTATTGGTAATCTAAATAGAACCTTTCTGAAACCTTAACAAAAATATTAAAAAAATGATAAAATAAATTAACGATAACCAAAAATTAGTATACATCATAATCATTGTGTCAACCATACGATAATGTGATAATACAATATTATTACTAAATGTTACACATTTATTGAGAAAATGAAAAAAAATCTATAAATAATATAGTACCATAATATTATGACGTCGGTTTTAACATTACGTCACATCCTTCTTTTCAACCAAATTTATAGAAACATACATAGTTTTAACATGTTTCCGAGAAACATTATTGATAGGTTTAATTCAGTATGATTTAATTTAAAAAATAAAGCTCTAAAAATAAATATATTTAAAAAATATTATCAAGACCAAAAGGTTTTAGCTGTAAAATTTTTTGGCCCATAACAAAAATTGTTGATGATTTCGTTTTTCTTTCTACGTTAAGTTTATCTTAGAACAAACTCAAAAAATAACAAGGCTTAATGTACGACGTTATTAATTTTTATATTTGACAATTATAAAAAATCATACATTTTGAATGAAGATAATAAAACAGTTTAAATTTTCTCTCTTAAACAATTCGATTTATTTAGATATCACTTTTTGGTCTGTTGTTGGTGATTCGTTTTGCACGAATAAGTTTACGCGTCCATAAAATATGCTTACATGCCATCCTAAAATGTTTTTTTTTTTTCAAATGTTATTTCAATCTGTAAAAATCGTACGTTTTTATATTTATTTCATATGATTAAAGTGCACGCATTTACTACCCTGCAGTACCCGACAAAATGTTGAAAAATAAGTATGTACATCTCAAATAAAACACGTAACATATTTTGGTTCACTTCGTCAACATCGTAAACCGCATTAAATGAATCATCAACGAAACAATATTATATTTTAATATCATTAATACCAAACGGAAATACTATATTATAATAGTAACTTACATGATTTCCGCACTGTTAGAATGTGCGGCAGACGGTAAACCACAGTGTATCTCAATTGGGTTTTCGTTGCGGAGACAATAGCGATTCGATTATTTACCAAAACCATAATCGAGCACTGTAACGCAATATCTCTTCTTTGTCAGCTCTAAATATACCTATCCATTGTGTGTCAAGATTCATTCTCGGAAGTAAATTGTTACAACGTGCCTCGATATTATAACTTTGAAATGGCGTAACTATTAAGTACAAAGACTTGAATGTCCTACGAGTAACCCGATCACGGACTAAGAATTTGTACTCTATAATATACAGTTCAATGCGCAAAAATCGACGTCATAGGTAGTTATAATCTCTACGATTATCGCGTGATCACGATCGATTTGTATAGGTAAATAGGTAATTAATATACTACTGGGCGAGTATAATATATTATTGTGTTTGTTTTCATCGCGTTTTCCAAAAGTGACAAAGTTGCAGTGACGTATATAGGAATTATTTTCAATATGGGCCGCTTTACCACTAATCAAGCACTGACATAGCCATAACTAGACATTTTTTAGAGAGCCGTGTGCTTATACACAATTATAAAATTTACAATACCAATAGAAATTGTGCAATTTAATTTTACAAATATTATTTAAAATTACATCTATTATAAATATTATGTACAATTATTTTTTATATATTAAAAAAAAAAATATATATATATATATATATATATACAATTTTATTTTTATTTAATATGTTGTATTACGATGAATCGTCATCAAAGCAAATTCTGACAATCTAATATTTACTGGTTGATTCCTTTAAAATGTTTTTGATCAACCTATAGCATTGAAAAACTACTATAAACATTGAATGAAAATCCAATTCTTAAAATAGATTGACGTATGTGATGTAAACATAACTCTCAAGTATTCATGGTTATTATTAATCAGCAATTAAAAAATTTAATTTTAATTTTCACAATTCATAATAATATATAGACTATCAAAAAAAAAAAAAAAAAAAAACGAAAAACCTTGGGTACGACATTAAAGATTTAAAAGTATGTACGAGCCACGAGGTATGGTTATGTGTAAGGTTCCGGACTTACTACATACAAATTGTAGGAAATATGCATGCATATAAGCACTTAAAATAACAAAATATGTAACTGAATTTTTTTTAATAACAATTAAAAAATTGATTTATTACATTTTAAATGTAAACAATTTTTTTTATTTAGTAATTTGTTGACAACAATTCTATTAAAATTATATTATTCTCTACGTTCTATTTAATTTCTTTATTTTTTCTTTTATATATTTAAACTGGTTTATGATAATCGATAGTATTAATTTTCAAATAAACAGAGCTAAAAGCAGAAACAATTAGATATTTGCTAAGTTGCCCTGTCCGAAGGTATATTGATCGACGCATGACAGTAAAAAAAAAAAAAAAAAATGTTAACCATTAAAATAAATGTGCTTAACATAAAACGTAAATATGCGTAAAAAAATAGCAAAATATACATTTAAAATGTTTGTATTTCAATCCATTATCCTCTAAAACCAATTTGTATCTTACTCGGATTATTCTACAGTCATTATTAAAGAATATACAAATGCAACAAGTTCCGAACCCAAGTTACATTAAAAAATATTGTATATACATAAAGCCATATGCATGTAATGTTTTAATGAAATATCACTATGAGCCCTGGCCCAGGGGGCTTCTCCTTTATATACTGTGTAGTTACAATAATATTGGTCGACTTTGACAGTATGCAACAACGTGATGTAGTGAGGATAGTTGAAAATTATGTTCAAGTACAGTGAATAATATTGGAAACCTATAGTGAGGTGTCCGTATCAAATCATTGAAAAATAAATAAATATTATTTTTTTTTCTCTTCTGCGACATCCGGGCCGACAATTTTGAAAAAAACTGATATAGGTGAGATAATTATAAATACTTTTTTATAACGTTTGCGTTTAACGCTAAAATATAATATTAACTATACGCCCAATTTCAGTAAAAACCACGTGCAAATAAATTGAATTACGATGGGTGAAATGTTCGTAAAAAAAGATTGAAAGCTTACAGTCTTATTACTACGCTTAACACTTACTAATCAATTTTCTCGTCACGTATAAACTGTTTTTTAAAGCATACACTGGCAAAGGAAACGAGCGAATGTTCATGACTTTATATTTATATCACAGATAATTACAAAAGAACCAAAATAAAATGAACTTCAATGACATTAACAATTCATGTTTATGCGATTTTATTTTGATTTGTGATTTAAACAAAATTATTATAAAATCACATTTTTCCATTAACGGATAACGTTTAATTTAATATACTTAGTTACCAAACTACTGGTTATCCGTTCGAGGGAAACTAAAATAACAAACTATCATTTTCAGAATAATTCTTATTTATACATTTAAACAAAAATAAATGACAATTTAAGTATGTATTATTGTTTATTTTTGTTCGACGCAATATGCGTCGAACAAAAATACGTAGGTAATGGGCTAATCACTTCTTGCACCTGTCCACTTTAACTTTATTTCACTTTGATCAAAGTATTATTAAATATTTTTCATTTGATAATTGTATTATATAATATAAACTAGCCGTATTACCCGGCATTTCCCGGGGATAAATTAATCCGGGATTGGTAATCCACCTGCAGCGGATATAAATAAGTTACTTTTTTTTCTTATGTGAATCAATGTAATGTCAAAATTTAAAGTGTTTTTTTTTTTGATTCTATAAGCGTTAGTCAATCATCACTTTGCCTTTTATATATTATAATAGCTGTTACCTGTGTCTTCTATTCTTACAAACCTCATCCGGTATCCCAAACAATAAGTGTGTACGATTCAGATCCAATTAGTTAAAAAACTGTAGATTTGCATTTTCGTCATCATTATTCATTTAAATACAATCCGACCGATAATATCTGTATTATATATCAGTAATAATCGATGGATCTATCGTTTCCGTTGAAATATTCTCAATTGGTTTTTGTCAAAATTGGTCAATTATTTTATTTTAGCAAATATATATATATATATACCTAAACCGTACACTTTGCCCGAAATATAATATTATAGCTGTTATTCAATTGCACATGTGTAAATAAGGTTAAAGCCTCAATGATAAATATAATAAAATAGAGAAAATTATATCCAATCATAAAAAAAATTTTATTATCTAAATAGACAACCATTAAAATAAACAAAAAAAAATATTTGTCTCAAATGAATCGAAACAAAATTCATATGTAAGCCATTTCTTAGCAATATATAAGGATTACAAAAAATAAAGGATAAATATTTCCCGAATCTTTAGCAATCTATTGATATGACTTTTATTGAAAATGGTTTCTGGGTGTATAAAAGTCAAAGAAACAGACTAACACAGAGCGATTTACCAAGCATACTGGCCCCTTTTTTCTTCAATAGTGTAGTTATTAAAATTTGATTTTTAGAATTATTAAATATACCTAAAGTTTATATTATTTTCAAATTCTAGAGATTTTGTGTACTACTTAAATTAATATGCAAATATATATTGTTTAAATGAGTACCCCTCTTTCCTGCTTTTAATTATTTAGCTGATAATTTTTCAGAATAATATTATGACGTATAAAAATTGAAAAGTATTTTTTTTAATTACCTATTTAACTTTATGTACTAAGAATAATATGATCATTATAATGGATTTGGATGATATATTAGCTACATATGATGATTTAAACATTTTAGTAATTAGTATTTAATATTAATCTATCAACATTTATAATTTTTAAAAATAGCAAATGAATGATATTAATGTTAAATACTTATATAAAATTTTAAACAACGGACCGAGGTTATAAAATTCGATTTCATTAAAATAAAATTGGTGAATTGATGAAGTCCGTGGACTATGGTGAACGTTGTGATGAGGTCCAATTTTTATGTTTTTAAATTTCTCATATTGTTTTCATCGACAGAAATATGCTCTATATTTGGTATACCACAAGGGATAATTCACGTTAAATTTAATTTCCAGTTACTTATTTTTCAAATAACCTATACCTTTACTAACGTCATATAATAACTGTCACTGATTATTTCAAATTTAAATCGAACGAAAAACGAATTTTAAGTCATCGGACTCATATTGTAGTAAAATTGTACATCGATTTAACTCATGTATAGTATTTTGGTTTGGATCGAATTTCGTTCGTTAAAATAGTTGTCATAAAAACTTATAAAAATGTGGCGTTAAATATAAAATGAAAGAAATTGAATCGTTTTCAATTATATTTTTGAAAAAAAACACCAAGGATAAAAACTATTGCTGCAAGCTAAAACCAGAAATAATAATGGAACCTATACTTTTCTAAAATACGTATCAGAGTAAAACGAATAGCGAACAATGCATCGCGTTGGTTAAAAAATTGAGAGTTAAAAAAAAAAATAATTAAAAATAATTTGTATTTCACAAGTTAAACATATTGGATCTCGGTGGTATAAATTCATGCATAACATTATCATAATTTCCAACTGCAAATCTATATAATATATCTAAAAATAACCTTTAATGTGAACAATAATATGCAACTACAATGTTAACTAATGGTCTGGTAACCGATTTAGCTAAGATCAATAAAAATAAACAATAGGATGATTCGCTAAGCATACTTACGCATATTTTTTCCTATAATAATTAATTTATTCTAACTCTGAATTTTAGGATTTTTAAATATACTCAAAGACTAAATGGTCATCAAATGGTTCAATTCTTAAATTACTTAAATACTTAAAGAGTGGCCTGTGGCGATACAAACTTCTGTTTTTAAAAAAAAACCCCTTTTTACTGTAAATTATTTAGTGGATAATTTTTCTGAACATTTTGATGTATTAGAATCAAAATTTGAACGAGTAGTTTTTGAGTTATTTAACTTTGTATATTAACCATAATAGATCCACGATTATAGAGTTGTGAGATATAGGTAAAAGGTGATAGGCTGTATGGTGATTTTAAAATTTTAGTGATTAATATTTATCTATAAGCATTAATAATTTGTAAAAATAGCTCAACTTTAATAAATACTAGATCCAATATTACATCTATTTTATATATTTTGTAAAATTATTTTTTAGGACTATCATCCTTAGTAAAAACATTTTAATAACTGACGAAACTACTCGTTCAAATTTTTAATTAAGTATATCAAAATTATTGAAAAAATTATCCACCAAGTGATTTATAATAAAAAAGGGACGTTTTCATTTGAAAAATTAGAAGTTTGTATCATCACAGGACACTCCTTAAGTACCTAGTACAATAAATTCTAAAAATTCAAAAATATGATATTCGAGTACACTTAAAACTTCCAAAAATCAAAATTTGAAAAAAATTGGGGTGATCATACTTGTCTATTCATCCTCTATATATATCATCGATGATTTGTGTGACAACTGTTAAGGATTTAATGCCGTTAAAGTATTATTGTGTAAAACACGATTAATTTCGAATTAGAAGTATGCTTGCGACATGAATCTTTTGCTCGACACGACCCGCAACGAGTCACTTATAAAATATCATTATACTATTATACATATATATATATATATATACAACTGCAATAGTATTACGATACGTGTGTGTATATTTCAGCATCACGTGTCAGCCCATATGATTTGAGTACATTAAGACGTCGTGTACTCGTATGCCAAATTCAGCTTATTGTATATACTATACGTATTACACATATATATATATATTTATAATGTACATTCATACACGTTTACGGTTTACAATATTTTATACGTCAGTTCTCTAAAAACACCGATACGAGCGCGAACGCGATGTAATTTACAACCACGGGCGCGTACAATATAATAATAATATTATATACACTTGAAAACTGAAAATATGGTTCGCATACGGGATAATGATGATAAAAGTGAAAGGAGCGTGTTTTAACAAATTATGCAGACGGTAACAGAATTTAACGCGTCACTTTAATGTTGTTTAATTTAACTTAACGAGAGCTCGTAGTTATAACAACCTATCCTTTAATTGAAACACTCGTCATTAAATCACTGGAATTTAAATTCGATTTTTTTTTTTTGCTTGTCCAGGACGCACACACTACACGTCGGTGTTATTAGTTAGTCAAGTCTCGCCGAAATATTTGTACAATAACGATTACCATAAAGACATAGACAGGGTTGGTGGGTTCAATACACTGAAATTAAACTTTTGTTGTGAGTTATAGAGCTCAAAGTGGACGTGCATATATTTGGGAATATAGTCGAGGGGTAAATAGAGAGATACAAAGCAGATTTGGATATTACCTACATGTTTGCATTTTTCTAAAGCCGGCCCTGGATCATAACAATATAACCGTATAACAATAATATTATTAAATATAGTAAGTTTCATTCAACTATAGGTCTGTTACTGTAGATATATTGAGTTATATTTTGCCTACTTATTATGATTCTATATTATAACAGCGCTGTTTTCTTTGTAGAAACAAAGTTGATTGCAAAAAAATAATATCAGTTCATTATATAACTACATTCATATCTATTTATCTTTACGGATGCAACAAAACGGTGCGATACATATAATATTTTCAGCTACCGCAATTTATTTGAACAGAGAGCGTTTCAACTACACGTAAAGTGCGATTGCTAAAACTAATTGTCCGAAATAATTCACCGGACTAAAAGAATACGGTTTAAAAAGGAAGGTATAATAAATAGCAAGTGGCGTTTGTATTTACTTGACATGATACATTTGCTTTTTAATTTTGCCTTCGCAGCATTAAATCGTGTTTTAATACAATTTTATACTTTGAATAGCATTGTTTTTTTTAAGCATTTTTAAAATTAAATTTTTTTAATAGTGGCAGTTATTAAGATTTTAAAATATGTATTAGTGACTTGATAGCATAATAATTTAAATTTAACGATTTTGTGTACCGCACTTTGCGTGCACGCATTGTGGATAACATACATAAGTCTCGTTGGACGTTTAATTTAATCAAAATGTTCGGTGGAATGTGTACCCAAGTTTCTGTATTATGACTTTCTACATAATACAATGCCACTGCCTGTATTAATTAGATAATATAGAACGAATCTTAAAAAAAAAAACAAATTATTGTGTATTTATTTTTTGAACAAAATATAGGCGAATTTCTAATTGGAGATTTTCAATTTTTGTCTACATAAATTATATGCATTTTCACCTATAAAATAATTTGAAAATTTTCAAAATGATGTCCATGTATTTTCGATATTTTCTAATTAAAGTAAAATCAATTTATGAGGAACTTAGTATTCGGTTTTCAGGCTTTTCTCATTCATAAATGAGTAGTTCATCGTACTCTAACCAAAATAAAAAAAGCTCAAAAATTTTAAGTTTCTATAAACTTCAAAAAAATACTCAAAATATTTTGAAAATTGTTTCATGTCAAAATAATGTTAATATAAATATTGTATTAAGACATTAAAGTATCTAAATTTATTCAATTTAGTATTACAGAAAAAAAAATAAAAGAAAATATTAAAATATTTCAGATTTTTTCTACATTTTTTTTTCACAGTGATCTTAGTATATAATTTAACTTTTTGTAAAAATTGTTTTTAGAACAAGATTTTTATAGCATTGTAAAAATATTGAAAATACAAAGATACAATTATTTCTAGATAATGCATTTAAATTAAAATTGTATTTATACCGTTTATGATACTTAGTATTGATTTAAATATAATATAGTCTGATAATATTATTATTACATAACAACTAAAAAAAATGTTTTAAAATAAATCCAAAAATATTCACAAAAATAGATGGCACACAGTCTCTGTCGAAAATCGTTATTCATATAGATTCATTGATCGTTGAAGTCAAATTGTGCACAATTATGCAGTAATATTATTTAATGACGAGGTACCTATAGAAACTACTTTACAGCAGAGTAGTTTCTCAGATTTTTGGTTTTTTGTTTCTTGTATGTGAACTCGTGTAAATTGTGTAAAATCGTCTTTGAACCATTTTGGTGTAATAAAAAAAATCTAATATATTATTTATCACTACTTAAATAAATAAAAATAAATATTTCTATTTTTATCAATTCTTTGAAATTACTTTTTATGGTTGTATTTTAACAGCAAACAAGAACATTTATATATAATTTAGTATGAATAGTCAGAAGTCACATATAATATTATATGTTTAAATTGGGATTATATAGGGTATGTAGTATTGTATGGGTACTCAGTACTAGCATTTGAAAATTGACAAAAATGCTTTAAAATATAATAAAAAATAATGTTTCTTTTAGAGAACGAAAATATAGTTTTTTCACGTCTAAATGACGGTCGCCTCAGTCGTCTATGGCACCCAAACGACGCTATGCCATAATATTTTATTTATATTAACTGAAAGATGGTTTTAATTTAATATGATTTTAATTGAATACCTCTGATTGTGACAAAATACAGGGTTAAAATTAATATATATATATTGTTAAACTAATTATGAAATTACGGTTTGAATCAAAATGGTGAAGTATTTTGTTCATTAAAATGTTTGTTATAAAAACTAAAAAGTTATTAAAATGTGCAGTTAAATATATGAAAGGATTTTAATAATTGTTTTAAATTATATTTACTACAATATATTATTAGATCAAAAATATCGTATCTAACAATACTTTTTGAAACTACGATTGGGTAAAAAAAAATAACTCATAATATTGTAGAATGCATAGTAAACGATTTTAGTGTGAAATGCATATTATTATAGTAAAATTATTACAACGTAAGTAGTAAATTGGAAAACTTAAACGAATAACTTTGGTGAGAGTTTGTTTATGTTATATTATAATAATATTAAAATAGTCGAAGTAATTAAATAATTTTATTTTCTATACATAAAATAATTAGACGAGTTTTAGTCTTATATTTACTTTATGAAATTATCATAGTTTCAATAAACTGAATTAAACAGTTTACAGTCAAATCGGTAGTTTAGTTTGGTAAACAATGTTCCAAAATAATAATAAACGTATAAAAATAAAAATAAATTATAATATAATGTACATATATCTTACATGCAATTTACTAACCCATGCATAATATATAATATAAAATGGTGCATTTAAATGTCTACAGTCTACTACACTAGTCATACCCAACCTACTGCACATCGAGTTTTGTATAGCCAAGAAGGAACATATTGAGTCAACACAAAAAAGTACAATATTTTAAAACAAATATCAATTTTTCAAAATTGTAAAATATTTAGATTATAGCTTTTGGTTCTAGAAGTGATATTTCAGCAACAACGCTATGTTTAATTTCCGTTAGATACTCTACTGAACAAAATTCTATTAATGACGATTTTTTTGAAATTTATTTCAATAAAATATCAAACCAGATATATCGATTATCATCTTGATGTTATTAATAATTTTCTGGAAACGATATTAATATTACAAATTGGTTTGTACGCCGATGGATGTTCTTAAATGGCAGGATGTGATAAAGGATTTATTTACTAACATTTTTCGAGGTACCTTTGTGCTACTCAACTTGACTTATCTAAACTTTAAATACGTATAAATACCTAATTGACAAATGTTTTAGCATTTTATTTTTATGCATCAAAACACTAGAAACTATTATGATTTTTTGAAATCTGAAATTATAAGTATATGAATATAATAATATATGATGCTGTCAATCCATGAAGGTATAAAACATAAAATATAACAAAGATAAACAATTGTAAAAATGTTGTTTTTACCAAATTAAAACTTTTTGAAATAATAATTCTGGGCTTTTAAACGAATCAACTCGTATGTATTAATTTTATTAAAATATTGAGTTTTAGTTATTTTTATGATAAATATAGTATATAATATAATTAACTATAAACATATTTTATAATGTAATATTTACACGTCATGTTCAAACCCGCCTAAAAAATAATTATACTGAGATCCGTAATACTCGGCCGATTGAATTTGAAATATAAAAATGGTAATATATAGTAGGTATCTAGTTATTAAAAGTCGGGCTGCAAATGCAGTATAATAACTTTCAAAAATCACATTGTATTACAATATTATTATATCATATAAGTAATACGTTGGTATATGATGGCTCTTTAATGTCGAATATCATAAGTATTTGTTATTATTTTCAGACATTTATCAAATATTGAATTGAGTTTTTTGTCAAACCACTCAAACTGTAATGATCGATCTGTTTGGATTACTAGAGTAGTTGTAAAATGAATAAAGTTTATAGTATTACAAATATAATATTATATTCGAGACTGAGGAAATGAAAAAAAATAAATAATATATCCTCTATCATTAAATGAACTGAAAAATATTATAGATTTCATTGTGTATATTATTAGAAATGACAAAGTATTATTATTCAGCCCATAACCATAATAATTTTCTATATTTTCACATTTTTTTATTATAATATAATGTATGTAATTAACTACTTTACCATTAAACATATATACATTACAATTTCATTAATTTTTATAAATACACGACGAACTTTTGTTTTATTACACATTCAGAAAAAAAAAATCCATTTTATCAAATATAATATTATAATAATAGTATACACATATAAACAAATTTTCAGACAAAAATGTGCTTGAAAATCACTCGAAATTCAAAAAGTTCTGTTTCCATGATTATATTCAGCCTGGTTACTTATCACAGTTATAGACTACAACTGTAAAAATAATAATATATTTTAGTCGCATGACAATTATCGGTGATAAGTGATATTATGTATAATGCATCCATATGGAGATGCATATTTCTCGTTTAAAGCACTTTTATACGGCAAAATTGCCTATTCAAACCGCCGTCAAAAGTAGGATAAAAAATGATGTACTCTGAAGAAAAGAAAGGAATCGATTTTTTTTCCATTTGTCTTTCTGTTTTCAATGTATTCAAAGACATGTACTCAAAAAATGTTCTTATAGATAATATAAAGTTTGTTTATTTTTTTCGTCAACGACAAAAGGGTAATACTATACTTGGTTGCCCGGAAAATCGGTATTGCAAACGAAAGTTTAAAACTGGGAAACCTACGCGTCATTCATTTTAAAATAATCACCAAAACCCTAAAAACTTTAAACCCGAGCAGGTATATATTATAATATTGAGTAAATCCAATACAATAATAAAATGCTAAGCATTAAAATTAATCCGGGTCTTATTATAACATTAAACGACGACCAATATTGTTAAGAAATATTATTTTTCGGCGAAATAAGCAAAAAACGTTGTTATGACATGTCGTTACAATTTAATAATAACACAAATCCATGTTTTATGGAAAACGGCGAAAGTATGAGAATATAATTCCAACAATAACGGTACTGTGATGTAGATATAATAAAATATAGATTAAGAAAACAAACTAAGAAAAAAACATTTATTACTATAATTAATTAAATATTTTTTTCCGAACGTTTAATTTAACTTAAATGTAAGTACTCTAAATCTTACGAAACATATTTTACAATTAATGAGTAAATAGAAAAAAAAAACCTTTGAAACATAATTCAAAAACAACCTTTTGATTTTAAGTGTATTACCCATCTGATTATAAACTGGATAAAAAAAATACCGAGAAGACCATCAACTAATTGTACTAACTGTTGCATAGAGTATAAGCTACTAGGAAAATTAATATTTTAGATTATATTATTATTTATTATGTATATTATTTTGAACCTTGAGGCGTCAATATTTGAATGAGTTAAGTTTCATATTAAATTAAATATCATTAGATCGTTTGAAAACTGAACATGACTATGAAAACAAAATATATAATACTTTCTATTTTCTGTGTGCAATCAATACTGTTAAAAAAAAAATAATGTTAAATGGATTTTTTAAACTTTATTAATAGTCATTATTAATTAACTGATGTTTATTGTAAGATAAATTAATTTTTATAATATGAAAATATCGAATTTGAAGGAACATTTAATGTAATATATAATATGTATAATGTATATATTTTGTGTTTACTATAGTTGTACACACAGTTTTAATTTAAATTATCATTCAATATTGAATTGTTAGATAGCATTTTCTTTTTTTTTGAACAATTATGTGAAGTACTAGAATACAAAAAATATTGAATTAAAATAAATATATATTTTTTTAAGCTCATCAAAAAACATTTTATTTAATTGAATTTTAATTTTTATCTACAATGTACTAAAACTATTATTATTTACAAAAGTTTATTTTTTTGAGATTTTCACGAATCTCTAGGTATCTACAACATTTTTTATGAATAAAACGAGAAAACAGTTTATACTCAAATCAGGTCGTTTATAGGTATGGACACCTATGTTGAGATGTCAAATAAAAAAATAAAATATAATATAGAATTATGATCCATTGCATTAAAACAATGATTCTAAATACGGTTTCTTAATTTACTCTTAGTTCACTTTATTCAATAATTCTTTAGTTGCTTATACATATTTGTATTTCACAAATAACAGGGTCTTATGTCCTTTCTGCTGTGCACATAATGTATCTTTTAATATTGTACAGAGTCTTAGAATCATAGTCTACAATAATTGATTAAATAACTATTACATTTATTATAATAATAGCTGTTTTTAATTATACATTATTGTAAATGTTTTTATTGTAAAATAAGATATTTTAAAATAATACTAAGTATCGTAACGTTCTTAACTGATAAGTGTTTATTAGATACAATAAGCAATAAAATACATTTTGTAAAATTTCGAATTTTTTATTGGAGTTCAAAACTTTAATGCAAAATTACGATTTTGTCGGGAAAACATTAGGTAACGAATTATATTTTATAGTATGAATTGTAACGGATAAAAAAATAACCTAAAACTTTTAAGCATAATATAGTCGAATGATAAAATAATTTACGGTGAGTGTCATAATACCGTTAATGTGCGTTCCAATAACACTTTGTACCTCAAAGTTATTCAATTACAACCGAGCGAAATAGCTAAACTTTCGGGTTGAAATCTCAGACGAAAACTCCTTAAATAGCTCAGTGGTAACTTACCCTTAGAAAATGTTATCATATAACTTTAACATCTGAGTATTGTAATTAATTTACCTAGAAATCTATACTTACATACCATACAAACAAAAATAAAAATTGAATCTATTACTACCTGATAATTGAAAAGTGACTGCAACTAAATTCAGAAAATTTATTTGAATTGTGTTTAAAATTGAATTTTAAATCAAATTAATTTAACAAATTAAGTGCCCAGATCGAAAACATGTTAAAAATTTCCCCCCCCCCCCCCCAATTAAACATAATAATACATCAATAGCAAATTACGATCATTGATAAAAGAAACACATAACAAAATAATGTAATTCACTATTTAAATAATATCGTTGTGTAATAATGTAATAAATATACCCAATATAAACTAGATTAAACTTCAAAATAAATTCTCAAAACTCTAGAAATAAACTATTTTTCTATCCATCAAAAATATCGATTAAATATATGTTATTCTCCCCATCTAATAGTTTAATGTCTTTAGGAAATTGTATAATTAATGTAGATTTATTTCACTTTTTACTTAATGATCTTTCTTCGTGTATTCATTCATTTTTATTTTCATTGTATACGATATAATATGTACGTGCAATTTTATTTGTATATAGTTTTTCTTTTTTAAATATTCATGTATACTGTGTACACTATATTTCAAATGTAATTGAAATTTATTTCGTAATAAACAATATTAGTCTTATTATTATTATTATTATTACTATTATATCAGATAAATTATAAAATTGTTAATATTATTATTGATATTGTATAAAATATATATATATATTAGAGGGTTTAGCTCCTTACTCTTTCCACTTGACAACCCCAGTCGGGTACTTTGTCTAAAATAATATTGTCGATAAAATATTAATATTCATTAAATATTGCAATGCTTATAACCATGAACATATAATACTAAGTAGACAATAAACATGTTTAAAAATTAAACACAATATTCTTCTAAAATACACAAAGAAACTAAGAATAATACTCTCTTTGTTAACTACAATAATATTTATTATTTGATATATAGTGTGATATATTATACTCATAGTGGGTGTTTCCTTCCGAGTATATGAAAGCGTTTTATTACTACCCTGTATTAGCGGTATAACTTTATCGACCATAAACTTACAAATTCAAAATGATTCTGAAATGGCCTTTTGGTTTTTTTTTTTTTTTAATCTCGGAGGCATTTGATAAATTACACTGACTTATAGTAAGCTATTGAATATTCAATAACTTGCTTTAATTATTGAATAAATATTTCATAAATAATCGTATTCATGGATTTTATGTCATTATTTTATATTTTAAACTATTTATGAAATTTTTATTTTTTACCTCAGCGTTGTGATTTTAAATTTGTAAACACTTAAATAAGCACTTTGTTGCCATAACATATTTCAAAATATATTAAAACTTAAACAAGTTATTTTGAATATTATAACATAATTATTAAAAAAATATTCTAAAAAACATTATTTGAGTCCAAACGAATCAAGTCAAATAAATATTGAAATATATTTACAATATCCGGTTAAGTTTCGTTTTAATTTCAGTTTCATGTGCTAGAATTTCAAAAAATAAAAATAATAATCCTATTAATAGATTGCACATTATTCATTTCTACTTTCTTTACTAATTTATTCAATTATGATCATTAACGGAAAAAATGTATTATTAAAATAATAGAAACTAATAAAGTGAATTGACTTTCAAATTTAAAATCTTGTCACGTAAAGATAATTAGCATAAACCATCAATAAATGAATAGAACTCTGTGGGTTTATAGTAAGTAATATTATACTAACCAATAGTTTATTTATTTT
Organism: Pentalonia nigronervosa; assembly: GCA_014851325.1. NCBI lineage: Eukaryota > Metazoa > Arthropoda > Insecta > Hemiptera > Aphididae > Pentalonia > Pentalonia nigronervosa. The sequence continues at coordinate 412,265 of JACXSJ010000411.1, forward strand.
ACGTGCATTTCTTTAATCAAAAATAATATAAAATTGCATGTGATACTAAAATCAAAAAAATCGCACAAAAACATTTAATCTATATTAATGAATAAAAAATACATAAATATTATAGTTTTTGTAGTAGACAGAAATTACATCAGTAGAAAAGCGCTTATTTTCAGCAATAAGCATTATTTCAATCTACTTATTAAATACGGAAATTTATTTTTGATTTACTAAATACCATATAATATATTTTTGAATACACGGGTCGTACTATTAAGTTGATTTAATGCGACAAGAAGCCACGCGCCCGTGATACAGATGACTTAAAATCACATGAGAGTGCTTAACCCATTGGAGAGTAACTTGTCACAGGCATACGCGGGGAATCACATGATTCATGATCCGTGACCTGAGCCATTGACCAAACTTTAGTAACATTAATAATACTTAGTGCATAACGAATATTATGATATTATTATCCTTGAACTACCGAAAAACCTAATCGTTGTGTCTGTGCTATATTTTTTTCAATTTTTAATGGTATTGTTTGGACGTGGACAATTCTGCAGGGTCCGATTTGTTTTTTTTTTGAAGCATAATTTTAAAATAAAAAAGTAACTGGCATTTGGTAGTTTACCTTTTACAGCTGAAGTTAATGGCAGGTGCTCTATGGTTGTCGAAATACCACAACGAGTACGTTTTGAGTTTATAATCTCTAGATAAAATATAATTGTATAATAGTATCACACTGTTTAAATTTTAAGCATAAATACCTGCAATATATTTGTTTCTCTCTGTGGACGCGTTATTTAATATTATTTCAATGTCTTAATGCATTTGATATATACAAATCTATCTCTATTAATTAAAAGGAAAGGTTGGACTTTTTAAATTTTATGTGACTATATATAAAACAAAAAAAAAAAAAAAAAAACAATAATAACTTTAAAAACAAATAACCGTTATACTAGTATACGTTCATGATTAAGCATTATTTTATTATGTATTTTAGAATAATATTGTGTTTGAGATTTAACAATGTTAATTGTCTACTCCCTATGATGACATGTTTGTGAAAATAAAACGTGCCTATTGTAATTAACTTAATAGTCAATCAATTTTATAATTGCTCACTCCGATTAGCATTTTTATATCATGCCTAAAATTTATATTCGGTTAGGTTTCTTGAGTTTGAATGACATATCATTCCTACATTTTTAGAAGTATATACAATATAAAGTGAAAGCTTTTTTGAAGGTTTTAAACTTTAATTTTGTTTTGAACCCCATATGAATGAAGCTTGGGTCAAATCCAATCATTAATCACTAATAATTTAAAATGTGTAGTTATAAACGTGAATTTATGAATATTTTTTGATTAAAATAACATAGATGAATTTGTATAAAGGAAGATTAAATAATACAAATAACATAAGATTAAATCTATTTGATCGTTGGGACTAAAGTATGTACTCTTTTTTTAATATAACTGCTCTACTCAAATACCAAAATTTCATAAAAAGGTGAAAAGCCACATCTATAAAATATTTAATTGTTGAATGAACCTGGTATCCAACTTTTGTACCAGGGTTAAAACAATTGTATAATTTATATTGACTAAACCTTGTTTAAACAATCAAAAACTTTATTGAAAACAATAACTACTTTACATCAACCTTTGCCATGATATGCAACTTTATCATTAAATTTATTTCTTTGTTTGTATGTACGCGTTATACAACTCAAGGGTTTATATTATGTGACACTTTTCTATCTTCTTCTTGATTGCACATTGAATCTCTTTCTTATTTTTCACTTTTACAGTAATTTCCCCGTCAGTTTCTATTTACTGAGTAAATTATTTTACTCCTAATCTCTTATACTTATAATATTTTCAACTATTCGATTTCCATCTAGGCTGATAATATTATTGATTATCAAATATTATTATCTAATCGTATATACCGTAAGTATATATTATTATTTTATTTATGGCTATAACGAAATGTGAAGGTATATTTTCATACAGTTTACTTAATGGTTTATTCAGGCAATAACCTAGGTACTGTTTATAATGTTTTAACTTATAAAATATAATAATAATTAATAACGTCGTACACAAAAATTATACCATAGTCTACATTTAATTATTATCTACAGTGTTGTTTTAACAATTTTAAGAAGTTTATTTTTCAAACAAATAATAAAAAAAAAACTGAATATTCGAGCAGGTAAGATACAATTTTTTGTTAATGATTTGCATAGCTTAATCTCCATCTCATGTTATTTTCATCATTTAATTGATTTCATGTCTTACAAACTGTATATATTAATTATGGGTTATTACATTGACAATAATTTATAACTAATGCACATTGTAACTAGGTATTAAAAGTAGATTAGAAAAAGTAATAATAAAAACTCAACATTTGTTGAACGACATTTTAATAAACTGTTCGCATGTTTGTTTACTAATGCTTTGTGCTTTATTAATTAGCAAATTTCTACCAATAACTGTTTGATATTATATGCAATTCAATTTATTACGGTCGAGTTGAACAAGCTAGCTAGGTAACGTGAGCCAACCACGTTGGTTATAAGACAAATATGTAAATTTAAAGTATTATTAGAAATTAAAATAAAAAACCTATTTCAAACGTGACGCAATAAATATTATAACACTATATTACTGTCGTTTAGCATATAGAAAATACCAAAAAAAAAAAAATAAATAAGCTATAAGTATCTATTTTACGTCTTAATTTGCTAGTTATGACAGTATAAATAAAAAATGCATATATTAATCTATTATTATGATTGAGAAGTTTCGTTTTACAAAGTTTCTGGTCGGAGCACATCAGTGTACGTACAATTATTTTCTATAATTTAATACAACTTGCATTGAGGTGTGAATCAATGATGAACCTGTTTATAGTCAGTAACGGTTGATCGACTGGGCTCATTTGTTTGATTATTATATCCGATGATATTTACAAATCGTTTGATAAAATAAAATATATAAACGGTTTAGTAGGTATGTAATTAATACTTAAACACCTATTATAATATCACATGTAGCTGCAAGGGCCGACCGCAAACCAATTTTTTATAGTCCTTCATCATTTTGAAAACAATTTATATTTTTGAAGGTTATTGTGTAATGTTTTTTTGTATGAATGGTGAGTAATGGTGTAAGCAAAAAATAATATAAGGTACCGAATTTCTAAAAAGTCTTTGTTCCACGCGGGAATGTTATACACGAACATGTCATGTGAACAAAAATACATTTTAACGACGGTGACTTTTATTGTTTTTTCGCTCATATTTAAAATAATATGGATTAGTAAAAACTAAAAGGTCATCAATACTATTTTAATTCGATCGATCGCATTCGCTTTTACTGAAATAATATAATAACAAACACGTCAACAACGAAATTCAATTTGCTCGTTCGACAAGACCCGGCGAAAAACATCTCCGTGGCTCCCGCCAACCCTCCCACCAAAAACTAACCCCCAACCTTACCCAACCGGCACTCAAGATGCTTATCGCCGCTGGTCATGAAACCGATTACGGTAGTTCACATGTCGCTGCGTCGGGCTCACCTGGCGGTATATGGCGGCGTTGAGCACGGCCAGCGACCCGAACGGTATGAAGTACATGATGAGCAGGTACATCCAGTGTATGTAGACGGATATGTAGTCGCGGTCGTTGCGCAAGTCGCTGGGGTATACCTGGTACACGTACTGGTTGTAACCGGTGTGCATGCACTTCTGGACGCGCACCTCCAAGAACCGGGTGATGTTGTAGATGACGGCGAACGCGATGGTGGCCACCACGTAGGCCCGGGCCCGGCCGTACGTGCACAGGGACCGGGCGCGTAGGGGGTGGCAGACGGCCACGAACCGTTCCAGGGTGACGGTGAGCGTCAGGTACACGGACACGGTCTGCGAGATCATCGCTATGGGGTAGACGACGGGCGCGATCAGCGGGTACACCTTGAAATAGTAGTTGAACAGGTGTCCGGTGGCCGGGTAGACGACGGGCAGCCCGAACAGCAGCACGGACGTGACGATCAGCACCGTGTCACACCGGGCCAACCCGATCAACAGGTAGTTGATGGACGACTTCATCTGCGGCCGTGACAGGATCACCATGGATATGACGTTGCCCAGTATGCCGAACACGCCGATCAAGTTCACCAGCACGCCGTAGGTGACGAACTCGAACAGCAGGTCGTAGTCGTCCTCGTCCGTGCCGTTGCCCTCGAACACGGGACAGAACACTAACGACCAGTTGCCGCCGCCGTTCCACTCGGGGAAAGGCGACGACGACGACGACCGGTTGCCGGCCGTCCCGCCGTGTTGCGGGCTCGACGAGTTCATCGCGTCCGCGGCCGTCGTCCGAGCCCCTGCCGAACGCCGTCGGAACGCTGCACCATCGATGCCTTATGTCTGCAAAAAAAAAAAACAATACGATTAATGTAATTTTATTATTTTTGAGCCGACGCCATCACGCTTTGTTCGTTTTGAGGGGGGTAGTGGTAGGGCATGGTTCACTCGGAGTTTGGTCTGAATTTTTGTTCGTCTCGCTATCCGAACACAGCATGCCGACAGTTATCAAATCACCGTTAAATTAAATATAAAACTAATTGAATTACTGAAAAAGGTAAACAGAATTCGAGTAGTTTATTGATATGAAGCGCTAATAGGTGTGATTCTGTATACACCACACCCTAGCGGTCGAGCTTCCCATACTCCCACTAGACGGATACGGCGTGACAAATGGCTTCATATTGAAATTATTTTTTTCAGAGCTTTTAAAGTACTTGGTTTTTATTTTATTTTTATTTTTTTTTAAATTAATGACAGCTTCTGTGATTTCTAACTTAAAAATCTATTAAAACATTTTATTCGTCTGATTCGCGAATATAGTTCTATAATATGGAACCCACATATTGCTTATTTATTGCCCACTTATTCCAACTTGTACTGCCAACTATTTATCTAACGAAACATTGAGTCTTAATATGTTAAATTCCAGTCTAGAGAAACTAGAGATTCAATGGTGAATGAGCTGATACATAGAAACTTTTTACAATTGCCTTTTTATTTTTATATTATTATAACTTCCTTGTCCTCGAAGTTTCTTGTTTCCTTAAGATTATGAACCAATAATATTATTAACTGCATGATAGACATACTCGGTCTTGCGCTCACCATGATATACTTATAAGTGGTAACCGATTTTTCGCCGGTTTTATTTATAGTTTTAAGAACTCTCTCTCAACCGACAGATATTAACTTTAGTTTTTCAGCTACTGAATTGAATATACCTATATTCAGTTCAGTGGTTCCTGCTCGTTCCATAAAAAATTAACGTTTTTATAAAATTTTGTCCAAAATTCCCCTATTATTCGTTTCTTGCATCCCACTAAAATAATACTTCATTTAATTATTAATGTTGTATTTAATTTATCACATTTCACTTTTAATTTTTATTTTTTCTTCTAAAATATTTTATATTTTCTTAATTTTTATATTTTTTGTTCAAATTTTCATTATATTTAATCAACTAGAATAAATAATGTACTTTGTGTCGATTGAGGTTAGGTATTAAAATAATTTAAAAAAATACAATTTATAACTAAGTTTAAATATTTAAAAAACAGAATTAGATTAAATAAAACTGCATCAGTCTAAAATAATTGCTTAAACTCCCACAATAATAAACAAATAATTAATTTAAAATTTTGTTTTGTTAAATTACTTATGTATTGAATCTTGCAATATTCTACCAAATCAAAAATAAATAACCCTATTTTATATTTAACTTCATATAAAAAATTGTTTTAAAATATTATATAACTGATTTTCATATGACCATCAGTTAAAATAATAGATTATTTTAAGCCATAACATCAAATTATTTTATTTATACACAAACAACATAAATAAATACCTAAACATTCATTATACAACTATTTTAATGTAAATTGCAGTATTTTATATCATATTTAATTACAAAACAGAAAACAAGACTTTTAGATAAATTAAAAAAAAAAAATATTCAAATTATACCTAATTCATAAGTCTTGTAATAAGTCATTGTTATTTTAGACTGTTGCTATTCATTTAATTACAACATATTTTTAAACTTGTTTTATGAAAACCTAAAAGTAAATTTTAACAACAGTATTTTACTCTGTTTATAATAACAACGACTTCTGTATATTTACTGTCAAAATATTTAAGACTATTTATAAATACACTTAATTAGATAATTACACTTATTTTTTTTTAAACTGAATTATTAACTTAGTTTTATAATTAATAGTATTTTTAAGCATAATTATTTATCTATTATAAAAATAGATTTTTACATAGGTATACAATTACTTATCATGCTAAAATATTAATTTATATATATATATATATAAATTGTGTGTGTGTGTTTGTGTGTGTGTGTGTGTGTGTGTGTGTGTGTGTGTGTGTGTGTGTGTGCGCGCGCGCGCGCGTGTGCGTGTGCGTGTGTGTGTGTGTGTGTATCTATGTATAATTGAAAAAAATAATTTAGTTGTAAAAAAATTAAATATTTTATTAGTTGTTGGTTAAGAATTGATTATTTCAATTTACAATTCGAAGACTTTACTTTTTCATAAAAGACAGTTATTCCATTCAGAATTCATCAGATCATTCAATAATAATCTTTTATAATATTGAATCCACGTTTACAATTAATGTTTGTAAGTGCTTTTTATGACCGTTCCTAGCTGTTTTTGATTTATTATTGTAACTTTAAGTCAACGTTGATGTTACTTAAATTATGTATCTTTGTATCTCGATACTATATTTTGCCTCTCAAAATGGAATCGTCCATCATAAAAACGATATGTTATATTATGATATGCTTTATAGAATATTTAAAATATTTTTTCTTTTATATATAATAAATTATATATATATATATATATAATTTATTATTTATTACTATTATATAATATGTAGATATTATAATTAAATTATAAATTAAAAATATTCCTGTAAAATCTGGTGTTAAACCTAAACTTCATATTGTGAAGGTAGTTCGAGTTATCAATACGTCTCTATGTAATTGTAACTGATAATTTACAGTAGCTGGCTGATTTTGTCTGAAGTAGAAACTAATTTTTGAACACTATAAAAATAGTTTGTATACTGTTGGTTTTTATTGTGTGTTTCAATTCAATTCATTCAATGTACCTCCATATTATTCAAAAAATTACTGGAAAACTTATTTTTTTATTTTTCCGTTATTACTGCACATGTAGGTATAGTAAGCAGTTAGGAAGTGAGTTTAATATAGAACTAAGCCAAATAAAATAATATAATTGACGGCTAGAATGTTATCAGAACAAAAAATAAATATTCCAGAGTTTATTTCATTAAACAGCCAAGTATTTGGGTTGTAGTACGTGGAGCTTTAATCTAATTGTAATACAGAATTATCCACCCAGACTATATTATTCTTATGTTATAACGGAAAAATCAAGCACATTCTAAAGTCTAACAAGTCAACACTAATACGTTCGGATTTTGGAAATCTCTGATGTCGTTCCCGTTGTGATTGTCTAAATTATCGTTTCAAGTGCAACGGAAGTCAGCATGATCTATTGTTGAACGGAAGCACTTAAATAGAATTATGAATAATTATTAATTAAAAATCGCATTTGGTAGTTACACGTAAAATAGTTCCGAGTGATTATACCAAGACTACCTATTGGTTATATACAATTTATGTCACTCATTTTCCTGACAAAGAAACTAAGAAACCGTTTTAAGACAAAGATTTTAACAGGTAATTTTATTTGTATATCTAAATCAATTAATTTCTAACCATTGGTGGTTTGATTTTCTTCACAAATTCGCAAAATGGTTTAAAGTTATGATTTATAAATTTCTATAATTAAGTGTCAAGTATCAAGCACAACATATATTTGCATCATTTTTGAAACAGATCCATCAGTCTGTTCATCGTTTATGGTGTTATATTATTAATATCAAATCATTGAACTTAATATATAGGTCAATTAAATTTAAGAACTATCACATAAAATATGGAGTAGATACCTGTATCGTATTGAATAATTAATATGTATGTGTTATATAATACACATTTTAAAGTTTGTTTGATAATGTATGTACTATATTTTAACTGAAACGAGACAACTTATGATTTTGTATGATAACATTAAAATATTTGTCTTCATTATGTAGGAACCCATCTAAACTTAGGCGATTATAATCTACGAAAAGTAATTTAATTAATTAATTACAGAGTTAATTTACTTTTAACGATTGGATCGTAGTATTTTTGCTTATCAAATATTTAATAGCTTCATAATTTTTTTATTTAATGTGATTTTAATTATAAAAAATATTACATATTTTACAATATTTAATATAATTAGCACAATAAGGTAAATTTATAAATAATATAAAATTAATATATTTAGTAATACTAAACATAAATTTGAATATGAAGATAAAAAAGAAGCTTTATTATAAATTTAGAACTATAATTATTGAAAATACAAATATTTAATTATAATAATCACAATAATGTTGAAAATATGAAACAAAAATTGGCCTTTAAGTCGTAATAACTCAAATAATGAAATAATAATAAACTACTACTATCACATTAATTTTTAAAACGGAACGTTCCAATAAATGTTTGAAAAACAAAGAAAACAGTCATTCTGTATTTAGAAGTAAATTATAAAGGTTTAATGGGCGTTCTACAGCAAGAACGATTTATGATTGCAGATTTAAGAAATTTTCATCTTGGTTGGTTTTAGAGGAAAAACACATTTGGTAAATAATAAAAATTATAAAACTCAGAAACCGCATTATACATAATATTATGTTTTAAATTTGTAATTATACAAACTATTGTTAATCTAAAAATGTTAGGTACTTAATATGTAATATGTTTCAATAAATCAAATGTATCAAACTGAGTGTTAAAGACTATAATTAAGTACCTACAAATAGTATCAAAATTATTAATTACCTAAATGTGATTTAAAAAAAAAACAATGAAAATAATGCACTACAAAATAATTACTGTGGACGCGATTTTTTTCTTACATTTTTTTTTTTTTTTATTAAAAAAAAATTATTATTTATAATACTATCGATATTTTAATAATAAAAATCTAAATTAAATAAACTGTTTGTATTTGCAAATCAATTGAACGGTAGTTACATACATACGATTTTTTAATTTTGTTAAGTGTTCGAGAAAAATTGTTTCATTATTAATAGATTAACAAAATAAATTAATAACTAATAACTCTTTGTGATTCTAATTTATAATCAAAAGTGGATTTTCTGAAAAGGATACTGGCAAAATGAGCATTAGAATATTTTTTTGTTTTTTTAATGTTTTATTAAAATGGGCAAGACATGAACTATTTGTTACTTATAAAAATATTTTACTTATTAATTTTATATAGACTACAGAGTTAAATAATAAAATATTATATATTATTATTTAATAATATATAATAATATATTGTTTAATATTATTATTCATTTTATGAATTACTCATTTAATTATTCAATTTTATACATTTTGCACTCACAGATCAGAACATTACGCCGATATGTATAAGTTACTTAACTATTGCACATTACGATAGTTACTTAATAATATAATTAACTGTAAAAACAAATATAATTACATTAATTAAAAGAAAAAATGATAACAATAATATAACAGTACAATATTTGGGAAGCAGACCATTATTTATTATTGTTTAAATACAAGATGTGGTACCTACCTAGCTGATAACCTTAAATAAATAAACTATTTTCTCGATTTTTCTACAAAGTTATGTAAATATGGTTGATTTCTTAGTGAAGATTTTAATATCATATAAACTTTAAACACAAAGGTTCTAAACTTTAATACACAAAAAATTACAAATGACTTTCAAAATCATTTATTTAAAATGTACCATAAATGTATAACAAATAATGAAACATTTAAACGAATGTCATATTTTTATTTTATAATATTAGATTGTTGATTTGATCTTAATAATCAAATGTTGAAAAAAGTTTAAATGTTTTATTTATTTTTAAAATGTTATTGTTACTGTTGGTAATTGCAATAGAAGCAGCTAAGTATTAAGTAGAAAATATAGGTGGCCAACAACCTAACCAATATGTCGCAAACAGCATAAAAAAGAAACAAAAAATTGATATTAGTTTACAATACTTACCTGATTGCATAATATTTTGAAGATGTTGACAGTTTACAAAATAAAAAATTAAACATACACATTTTAGAGTATTTTATTCAACAAATATAAACTAAAATAATATAGAAAAATGTATTTTATTTTGTTATTTTTTTACACGAAAATATTTTTGTTTATTTTAAGTCAATTGGTCTCAAATATATTCGTTAAATATTGAACAAGCTTTTGTGAATATTAAATACAATCTATAAAATACACCTTCTTGTGATGTATTTTTCACCTCTATCTATATGAATTTTTAATTTAATAAAAGGACATATTATAAAATATATTACAATAAATAATTTGTCGATTTAGTATTGTGAAATAAATCCAAATAACCGTTTAACAATGGTTTGACGTTTATAACAATGGATTTTTTATTTAATATAAATTTTAATTTCCAAATTCTTTTTTTAAAAAAAAAGGTTGACCGTATTCATATTCTTAAGTTTCAAATAGAGTTGATTTTATGTTTGAAATTAAATTTATCGATTCACCAAACGACATCATAAAACATAATAAAAAATTAATACAATATCTAAATAATATTGTGTTGAAAAAAAATGCGAAAAAAATGTTCAAAATAAAATTCATGTCTGGTTAAAATATTATAATTTGAATAACCATAAACACTTAAAAAAAAAAAACACTTAATTCAACAAATACTTACTTTAATAAATTATATTTTCTGAGCTTACACTTTCATCGAGGCTTTTAATTTTTTTAAATTTACACCCAACTTTCCATGGCCATCTTCCCAATACTTCATAATGCATATTTTTTTATGCATTTCAATTGCAAAAGAACAATGATAGCATCATGCGATAAATAGAAAATAAGTTATACTAATTTTGCTTTTATGGGTCTATTTCTTGATTTCCCATTGAATCATTACTATTTTTGTGCTGATGGGTTTCTGTCTATAGAGTCTTATCAATGATAAGACTTTTATACCAAGCAAGTATACCTATTAAAAGTAATTAATAATGTAGTAATGTAATAATTTTTGATTTCTGATGTAATTTACTACATTCAAAATAATATACTATATTATACTATGCTCACTAAGTGATTATTATGAATTTCTATTCAAACACTACCTACCTACCTAAAAGCCTCACTCACAATCTATCACTCTACATACATATGCTTACTGTATAAAATCAATTCATACCAGGGTATATCCATCATTTCAAGAATTAAAATACATTTGAAAGAAGTTTTGAAATGCCAACATCAATCGTTTCTGAAAAATGTTTCTGGAGATTTAGAATAATATGTAAAGTGACAGTATATCAATGCGCATAAAATAAGAGCTTTTGTTAAAAAATAACTTAATGTTTTTGGACGTATAATATAAGTTTATTGTCTCGAATGAATCTAGCTCTTGAAAAAGAGCCTTAGGACATATATTATTCTAAAGAAATTTATGACATATTGGGTTTTTTAAGTGAACGGAAATATAATTGTGTATAAATATAAAAGGCGAACTTTGTTACTTAGTTAGTTAAAATGAGAACGAACTGCGTAGTTTGTTTAAATATTAAATTAGTACCATCAAATGTATTAACAGTTAATATTATAACCTAATTAATACCTAACCTAAGGATTATTAACTTTTTTTAATAAGAAATTACAATATTATAACCTTTATAATTTTAACTTTTTTAATTACCTACGTAAAACATAAAGTCAAGGATATTAGATTAAACTCGAACAAAACGAGTAAAAATATTTGAACTTATACTCATTAAATAGATTTAATCTAAATCGAAGTCGCTTAGTAATGTTAAAATTAATTTTCGTTACAAATAATATTTATGCTTAAAAAGTAATTTCACTGCTGAACAAAAAATTCGAAAACAACTATTCAATGGTATACAATTTTCAAAAATTAGTTAAACATGTTTAACTTCTCAATGCTAGAAACCATAATCTGATAATTTTCAAATGAAATTCTTGTCTCAATTATACCAATACCTTAGTGATGCATAAATAATACCTAATTAGTTAAGTACCTAATTTAACTATTCTTATTTAGAGTGGTTCCAAAAATATCCAATTTAAATCATTAAAAACAATAATCAATTAATCTTCAAGTTTTTTACACTTTTATGTAATACGTTTTTATTATAATAAATTAATTTACTAACTCGGTATATTGGTTAAATATGTTTATAGTTAAAAACAAACACAATTGATAACAAGCATTATTAATTTGGGAAACAATGTATTGTGCCAAATATTAAAATGTTCATAAAATTTACATTATCAGAGATAGATAATTTAACATTTTTTTACACAAGAAATGTACACAGCTTAAAAGCTGTAATATAATTGATTATACTTTAATTTATTTTATTTTCCTATAACACATCAAATAAAACAAACAAATAAGAACGTGTATTATACTTATTTATAAATGAATCACGACCAAAACACACTGAAGGAGCTGCCCACAACAGTAAAAGGGTTATAGATTTACTCATGTCATAATAACTGTGTTAAAATAAGGCCTTAACAGAATATTAAATTATATAATAATACTCTCTGGATGTTTCAAATTTTTATTTTCAACTCAAGCACAGAAAGCATTCTTCTTTTTTTTTCATAGAAAATTCCGTATGATAATATTTTAGTACAAATTGAAATAATTGAAACCAGAAAAATGTGGTAATTATTTAATCAAGTATTTACCTCAAACAATTATATGATTCTAGGTGTGTTTAAAAAAAAAATAATTTCATAGTAGGCATATTGTAGTATACGATATTACTATTAAACCGTGTTTATCAAGCAAATTAATTAAATTAATCAGAATAAAATATGACTTTAAATTATATCGACAGAAACATAATTTATGGTCCAATAAAAAAGAGTACATATTGAACGTCAAACAAATCGTTGCTTTTACCGTTTAAACCTATAATTATTATGTTTTTATACTCTATAATTTAAACAATATTGTTGAAAATAAAATCAATACACAACATGTACCTACCAATTTATAATAAAGCCATAATATCCGGCCAGTTCAAAAAATAACAATTATTATAGTTGTTTTGTTCAAAATAAATATTTTCCACCTGTATATAATATACATACCGGTACATAATATAAATAATAAGTATTATTATGTAGAAACAAAAAAGTCGGTTTTCGTGCTTACGTCCATGATATTATTTATCCTCGAAGCTCAAAATTAAACTTAATCACACACCGTACACGTTAAAATAATATTATGATTCAAGTTCTCTAAATCGTGTCGACCGCTAAGCGATGGTTCAAGTAAAATTCGGTCCTCACGCGTATATCATATGTAGTAATGTGCTATAAATCGGTAACATTGCGGTTTATCGTTTGGGGGTTTTTTTTTTTTTAATTTTTTCTACGTCTTTCGCATTGTACCACACTATTATAGATATGCAATACACATTACGTGTCGCGCATCGTATCCCGCGGGATCTTCAATATGGACGTAGTTTTGAAACGATAATATCTTCGACGTGCTTTGACGAGTACATCCGTAGTAAAGTGTTCGGTGTACAATGTATAGATACTAACCTACATTGTATAGGTATTACAATTATACTTACTATTTGTATGGAGTCAATAGATATGCGGCATTGCATGTGTTACCACACACCTACTACATCCGTCATAATAATATTATGGCGTACTCGCAGATTATCGTGACGATTATAGTTGGGTTTTGAATTAAGTAGGTATGTAAAATAATACGAAATATAGGCTGATTTAACGGGAAGATACGTCAGCGTTCTTATAGTAAGTAGGAATCTGTAGGTAAATATTGTTAAATTGAACGTGTCCATTAAGTGTAATTATGATTTATTTTTATACGGTCAAACATTACTCGATAACTGTGATTGTTTGGTACGTTAATATAAAAAACTGGCGTTTTATAACTCCGCTAATATAGTTAATTTAAACATTAATGATATTAATAACCGACATGTAACAAACGTAGAAAATTCATTTTTCTATTTTAAAATAAATATTTTCCTGCCATATAATATATTATACAGTTTATAGATATATTATTGGCAAGTATAAATAATAAGTAATAATATGTAAATAGCAACTTATCCCAAGCTAACATAGTTAATTCGAACGTTTATGATGTTAGTAAACAAAATTCATTTTTGTCGATGAATAGTTACCCATTTTATTTTCATTTTTATTCAACCATTACTTTGTTGATTTACATTCGCTCACATAAATCAAGCAGATTTTTGGAAATCCTCAATAAATAACAAGAATTACCTATTGCGTGGTTAAATTGTTCAATCAAGTAATCGAAGAACATATATTTAGGTTTATAAAATAAATAAATATTTTTAATCAAATAATAAATATACAAATATTTTGCACGTTGGTTGTACTTTACGAAATTACACACAAACTTTCTCAAATGTATTATTTTATTTGAATCGATTATTTTCACTCGCACTTCAATAGAGATTAATTTAATATTTTCTTTCACATTCGATATAGGAAATATATTTAACATGGTAACTGTTTTGACAGAATAATACAATGATAAAATATATTATATACTTAAAATATATTTATTTTATACTAAACAAAAAATATGTAGTACCTGATGTTAAAAACAGTATCGATCCAGATTAAGACTTATTAAATATTTTAATTTATATATTTTTTGACGTAACAGTTTTGTGTAGGTACCTATAATAAATATCAATATTATATTTGAATAATTATGTTTAATATTAGACAAGTTTTTATTCTTCATTTTTGTGTTGCAAGTTGGAACATCGTAGATATATTTTATTACTAAATATATATTTTCACATACACAGTCCATATAATAAGCTATATAATTTTAAAAATAAGCAACTTGTAATGTCACAAATACACGAAATCGATCAATTAAATAATACATATACTAAGTTGTGTGAGTACATAATATTGTTTGAAAGGTATAGACTTAAATGTAAAATATGTCTGTTCTGTTTTTGCTACCTTATCTTCCAATACCACATTCACAGTTCACAGTAAAATGGACATTTTATATTATAAGCTAAATTCACGTTATGAATATATTATGGTAAAACAGTTGTTTTAAATACCTAATCAGAATTGAAAAATAACCGATTAATAATAAAATGAAACTATAACAGTTTGAATGAAAATACTAGGTATTGTACACATGCTAGCGTAATTATCGCCAGTGAAACACTAATTTGTTTTGGCGTGACGGTTTTATTTTTTCTCCATAGTCTACGTAAATAAAATAGAATGTTTCGGCGTATATATACACTATTAAAGTCCTACGGGGGGTATCCGGGTGAAACGGAAATTAGAGTCATTTAATCTACAAGGGGGGTGAAGGTTTTCGGGGTTTAATCGTCACATAAGATTTAACCCCACGTCCAAAAAACAACTCCTTTGGCACCCCCGCCCACCTGTTTTTGTCAACCCCCAGCCACGGATGTTAATCTTAATTGCGAAGAAGAATTTTGTTGTTTTACTTTTACTGTCGGTTTCGGTTGTATACACTCGGTCGCTTTCCTCCCGTTCACCATCTCCGTGGTAAGCCAACGCTTTCATTTGAACTTTTCGTGCAAGTAAGGCCAAAATGATAAGTAGTAGTGGAACCCCTGGAGCGAGAGAGTTGTGGAAAGGTTTTCTAATGACTTTTTTCCCCCTTAAAACTCCGCGTAAAATAATGGTAACGCGTAATTATACGTCCAAAGCATAATAATATTGGTATGGATGAGTGAAAACAGTCCAATATGATGTCGTATCAATTGTTTTTTTTTTGTAAAGATTGTCAATTTCTTTTTAAAGTGTATTTCAATAAAACAATGGGTCCCACTGAGCATGCTCATGGAGGGCCCATTAAGTCTTATCTAAAAGTGTTTATCTTAAATATATTAAGAAGTTGTACAATACAATAAGCGTGAGCTTAGTATAGTAGATAGTAATATTATGGAAAAAATATATTACAAACACTCTTATATTGGTATCATGAAATAGGCCTGTTTTTATACGATGTTTATAAATTAATGTATCAAGTTTTAATATAACATCAATAATAAATTATGTCATATTACAGTTATCCATCAAAGGAGGACATCGCTTAAAAATATAAACAAAGTCACAAATGGTTCATTTTTTGAATTTTTCTTTATTGACATTAAACTTATCTTGTAAATACAATATTCCTAATATGTTATGAAATAAAATTTTTAAATGACAATTATCATAATAAGGTTTCAATTCAGATACAAAAAAATTTAAATGTCTGAATCTTAAGTAATATCAACAGTTACAGACAATTCTTAAAAAAAAAAGAAAAAAAAAAACATAAAATAAAAAAAGTATTGTATAAAAGCGTGTTTAGCAAAACCATTTCACTTTATACGTTGTTTATATTTTTATTTATTTTTGTACATTGAGAAATTTATAAAGCAAAAAAAAATTATGTGTTTATGTGTGTTTAAGTCAACCTTTTTAAACTATTCTATATATATAAAATAGATTTCTAATGGGTGATCCTATAAGTATTAATTTTACACTTATTAATATAGTCATAAACATTTTATACAAAATACAGGTATATAATAAATAAAAACTCATTATGTCATATTCTGTTTCACAGTCAACCATAAAAACCAATTTGTTTACCTTTATATAATATGATAATATAATAGGTACGTAATGCATTTATATCTACTAATAAGGCTATGGCGAAGATTAGATATTTAATACGATGATAATGATTATTGTTATAACATAATTATAATAATACGATTATAAATTTTATAAAAACGATTAAAATTAATACTTATATTAGTTATTATTTTTAATCATACAACATTATCGATATTCAAAAACGAATAAAGTTGGCGATTATATTATTTTAATATCATAATATTTTAACTTTAAAAACCTTTAAAAATAAATTCAATATGTATCATATTGTATATTAACTACATTTACTAGCGTGTAGCCACTTACAGACTATTTTTAACTTAATAAATTATACCGAAATTGCGTGCAAAATGTTAAAAAAATTATACATTAAATCGTAAAAACTACTTGTAATTACATGTCTTCACTGCTATTTCGGAATTAATTTTAATTAAATAAAAAAGAAGACACCCGTTTTTTTTTTTGATTTGGATGTTAGAAACATTATAACCAAAAACAAGAATAATGTGGGTTACCTATTAACTATACCTATTAACCTATATTAACTTGGTAAGGTCTTACCTAACCATATATTTTTGAGTTCATTAAATGTTCCATCCTTGAAAATTATAATATATTTTTTTACTTCGAAATGAGATAACAAATTTAAATTTTAGTAACAATGTCTAAGATAATGTTTAAATATGTACTTATGTTATAACACAGATTTACACGCTAATTAATAGAATTGTAAAACGAAATTGAGACAAAATAATATGAATAATGCACCGTTTCATTTTTTATGAATTGTTTAAAATATTACATTTTTAATACTTATTTGATTATTAATTATGAAATCGTTACTTGAATTTTATTTAATCAATACAAAATATAGTAATTTAAATTTATTTATTGCATTGATTGATGCTTCATAATTTTTATGGTACATAATTTAGAAGTTAACTGGCATATATAATACACTTAAATCAAAATATTTCTTATTGTTGAATTTATGAGGAAGTATATTAATAAAAAATAACTATTCTCAAACATTTTTCCCTATAACTAGTATATCATATGTGCAATTTATATTTATTTTTTTAATTTAAAATCATTTTAGTAACAAATAATTCCTTAACAATAGTGTTGTAACTTTAACGTAAATAACGACCGACGACTTGAGACGAAATATATTACAAATATTGCACATTAATTAAAATAATATTATTTTGCTACCCTTCCTTGGGAACATGATGTTTCACTCCTTTACAGATCTCAAACAATAATTAAACAGATTAAGAATTGGACACACATTACACACACATAAACACCAAATGAGCTACACAGAACAACGGTAATATCAAAATTTCGGTTAAACACATACTAACAGAATGCCTCCAGACAAAGGACTCCAGAGACAAACTTTCACTACCTGGCAATCTATGCGAAATACTCTTTCCTAACCCAGAGATGAAGTAAATTCTTCTTCAATTTCTCAAACAGACGAACTTGTTCCAGAAAATATAATGTTAACACTTAGTTATATCTTTTCTTCTTTCTTTCTTTTACTCTATTTTGTATTACATGTAAAAAAAAAAAGTGTATCAATATGTAAAATAACATCTATGCATTATTATTTGTATTTGTAATTTGTATTTATTAAAACGCCAATAACCATAGTAGTTGAGGCGTATAAATAAAAAAAGAACATTTATTTTGCTATATAATATTTTAAACTTTATTTTTATTTCAAATAATAAATCACTCGGTACTTTTATTATTAACGAAAAAGGTCTACCACTTGTTCAAAAAAAAAAAAAAAAAAAATATAATAATAAAATAATAAACTTTTGAACATCTCATACGTTACCCAGAAAAGTAATTGATCGTGCGGAAAAACATATTATATTGTCTCCTATAACAATGCCAAACATACATTTAATTCTAAAACTATGAACGTCATAATTGTTTAACGAATTCGTTATTAATTCTAATGCTCTAAATGATTTATTAATTTAGAATGTGATATGCATCGAAAGAAATTTATTTAATATTGTTCATAAATACATAATAGGAAATAATTCCTTTTAAATTCCAAGGGAATCGATGAATGTATTGATTTTACAACGATGTGTGAGTTTTTATGTGTCTGTATACACGAAATTAGCTGGTTAAAAAATTCTTTGATTTGCAATTTTGAGGGTTGTTTCTGAAAGCAAATTGATCTTAATGTTACTTTTTAAAGGTTAAATTTAAAAATGTCCAGTATTTTTCAAAACAATCAAGAAAAATAAAAAAAAAATTGATTTTTTTATAGTGCATTTGTACGGTTTTTTCGAAAACAATCAACTATAGATAACTGTAATTTTTATCAAAACTTAATTTCATAATTTTCTATACATAATAGAACTTTAAAAATATTTTAACTTTTTAAGATAGGTATTTATAGGTATGAGATATTTACAATTTTTATTTTTGATAAAAAAATGTTCACTCATTTAACAACTTGACAATTGAATACAAGATTTCTTATAACTTTTATTCTGGCTAAAATTATTAAAGATACATAGGCATGATATTTTTTATAAGCATTTGAGTTCAAACTTTGACAGAATTCATAAAAATTACGAACATTTACAAATTATTTTGTTTTCAAACATTTATAAAAAGTTCAATTTTTATAGATACAAGGTTTCAAATAAATAGTTCAAACTGAAATCAAAATATATTACCTAATATTTTTTATAGATATTTGATTAAAATTTAATGTATAAATGAAAAATAATATTTTTTTTTTGTTAAAACATTTTTCTTGGGAATTTAAAGCTTTTACATATGTCATTATGTTATATATACACAATTACATTTTTAAAACATTAATATATTATTACATTAGTCTTATGTTGTTGCTTGTTTATAGTTTATACCATTTAAAAAGTGAAATAAATTCCTAAAATAATTAAAAGCAATATATTTAAATGATAATAGGCTGACAGACTGTTGAAAGTCTCCGGTCGGAATCGTTTTTTGTATGCAATTATTTATTGTTGACTTCAATTTTTACACATCTATTACAGTGATATACTCAATGATAAAATATACTCGACTCCTAACAACACTGCTCAACAGAACCTTATTTCACTTTTTTTTTTATTAGACCGCATTTTTTTTGACATTGGATACATATACATACCTATAATTAGTAGTACCTAATTTTATTGCAGAAAAAATAATCTGTAATAGCCCTTTGCATAATATAAAACTGTATGTATTATAATTATTGAGAAACTATATGGCGTAAAATATTTTTATTCCGATAAGTCTTTGTCACATTACCATTTAAGGATTCCGTAATAAAACTTATTGTGTACATACTATTTTGAATATTAAATATTTCATATGAAATTCGTGTTGGCTTACAAAAAAAGAGAATGCAAATATATGAAGTATATTATGCATTTTTGTATTATATTTTAACTTTTTAAAAATGAAAAATTATATTCTTCTGGTAGTATTTTTATGAGCATGCACAGTAGAGCATATATCTATTTTTTAGCTATAGTATTTTTATAAATGTGTCTTTCACTGTTTATTTTAATTACTGAGAGAAGCCTAAAATCAAAAATATTTTTTTCTGTTTCCGGTTTTGGTTTTGAAAACCAGTATTTATTTTTCCAATTTTTATATTGATTCTGAATATTGGTATTTATTTTTAATTGTATTTGTTTATAATGTTAAATCAGAGCATGGAACATTATCATCTTTTAATAAATTATCCCATGTAGTATCAAATTATTATTATTATTCCAATAAATAATGTTAGTATCTTCAATTAGGTTTAAGTTGTCAAGTACAAAATCAAAACTAGTGTTCTATAATAGGATGTGCTACTGTTACACTATTGAAATTAAATGTATTAATTTCAATAAAAATGTTTATTAACTTTTTCTTTCTACCTTTATGAATAACTAATATTTATGCATGCACGTGTTTACATTAATACTACCATAGTATTAATATTTTACATTTTTTGTATTAAAACAATATTATTTTTGAATTCTCAATTATGCAATTGTACATAATACAATAAAATTGCAGATTTATTTAAATCTTCAAAATGTACGAAAATTAAATGGTGTGTAATCAATCATTTATTTTTAATAAAAAATTGTAAAATAAATATTTAATACTGGTTAACTATAATCTCAAATAGAACATGTTAATAGCCAATATTGCTGTTTAGTATGAATGAATAATACATCTTGCATATTTTACAAAGCATTTTATAGTCTTCATCCTCATATTTTATCGATTAAAGAGATTAGACAATAAATAGATTTATGTTTAGCTAATAACTTGTATCTACTAAATACTTAGTATTTGAATTGTACGTCATTCCAAACTAATGTTTGTTAGTTATTAAAACTTATGAGAAAAATGATTAAAATATTACTATTTAGATGTGAATATAAATATATTATAACCAAAAATGTTTTTAGGTTATTATTTAAAATTTAATTTATAGACAGTAATAAAAAAAAAAAACACAGAAAAACCAATAATAATTGAATCCAAACATTGCGTAATATATCGTTCCGTTGTTAAATTGAATGAGCAATTTTCATCGACTTCAGTACTAGAATTTATAATAGTGTCTGATGTCCCTTGTCAACTTTTACACAGTTGACGTCACAAGATATACTGTTTACACTTGGAACAACATCATCATTCATTGGATATAATCAATTCCAACGTTCTTTTTTTTTCACTTAATGTGTAATGTACATTTTTGTACATGTATACTTTATGGTGTGTAATGTAAAAATATATATTATTTTTTTTGCGGCAGAATCTATAATGGGATGTTATTTTTAATAATAAAGGTTTGCCAAGAAATATCCCGATACGTTAAACTTCCAACATGTGCCAATTTAATCTGTACGGGATAATTAAACTTTTTTTAATAAAATATCACTAATCCGGGAGGAAAACGCTCTGCTGCGAATAAACGTCATTAATCAACCCGGGGCCGATGACCGTCGTTATTCGCTTCATTCGCAAAACCTTTGGCGGCTATTCCGTTTTTATTTTATATATAATTATTATTAAACTCGCAATAAAAGGTATAGTACCTAATTCGTATTCGCGACATTACGAATACCAACGCGATTTTTTTTTACGATCATTGCAGGTTACGTACCCCTTTCGTCGGATCATTAGTGACGGCTATATATTTTATTTGATTTTATTCTTTGAATATTACAATAATTACTAATCCAATAACTTTATCGATACAGCGACCAAGAAACAACGCGATCGCGATAGTTTCGTCTACTTTGTACTGCACCTTCTGCCTAAATGCCAAAAAGAAGACCCATCGGACTTTCGTAACTCATCTGTTTGTACGCCGCGCTTGGTACACATTGCACGCCCGCCCGCCGGACCACCACACACCGTCGAGATGTGTCCCGAGACGGTCGTTTTGAGGGGTTTTCAATTTAACATACGACCCGGTCGTGCGTAACACAAAAGAAATCAAAATGCGCCGGGCATTGAGCCGGATGTGATGTCTTCGACCCCAATCTAAATCCGTCCGCCGGCCGACAATAGACAACCACCACGCATGTATGAGTATTATTTTCATCCCGCGGCGCCTGCAGCTATAAACCGGACGCACGTCCTTCTCATATTACCAGAGTGCTGGTATGGCATGTACAGGGTGATTCGCTGAGCGTGCTCGGCAGACGCGTTTATTTGAATTTTGGATTTTGGAATTGCACTAAGGCTAAGCGTACGCCGATTTGGAGTGAAACCGAACACTGCAATAACCTGTAGGCCGCCACCATTTTGTACTGCGACAGTATTGCTTTGCTATGCACCTGGGCCAATGGTGATCATACATTTTGCAAACGCCCAAGGAAATACTATTCAGTCCTTAGGTTCAGATGATAACGCGGTGGTTTACACGGTAATACAATATTATGTAATATAAAATAGATTTTGTATTTTATGTAGTGTAGTCGATACATATACTTAGAACAATACTCAAATTATTTTTGAAATTTTTCAGAATTCTGCGATAGATTAGTATTATGATTATTTATTACAATATTCAAATAATCATAGCCCAATGGTATCTTCTAAACCTAGTTTTAAATAAATTATGATATATTGGTGAAACTGGGGAATGCTGTCTACCTCCATTGACGACACTTGTAATTAGTTTTCCGACGTACTGACCGGACAGAGAGTACTGTGTTGAATTCAATTATAATTAAGTTTTGAAACAGTACAAATAGTACAATTGTATTAACCTATGAGTGCATTGAAAATTATATACGGGTGAAAAATAGTTAACACTAGTTCCATGGACTATTATCATTAGTGCGTACATTTTAATAATTTAGAGACTACACGTTCAGATGACATTAATACAAATAAAATTTTCAAAATGAAAAAATATTAGCTTGACAATTTATATTTAAATGGGGAACAGATATGTTTTTACTATGACAGGACCATCCTCCAATTAATGGCACAAAAAAATCTAAATATTTGATAATATAACATAGCCTTTGAGTTAAAGATTTTTTTATTAAATAAACTATCCGCGGTATCACAGGCCATTCGACGTATTACATTTTATGTACATTAATACATTACATAGATATTAATATGACAATATATAAAAAAAAGTTTTAAGATATAACAGCTAATGAAAAAGAGAAAAAAAAGAAATAATAAATTTACGTATTGGTATTATACATGGTTTATACTTTATGTATAAATTGAGTTTCTAATAAGAACTAAATGAATTTGGAGACATTGTTGGGTTTTCTTGAGGCGTTGGAAGGGAAGATAAAAGGATGAACTGAGTTTTTAATTTTGTTTAATTTGGTGGACATCGCATTCCATTCGCTTTGACACAGAATTGGTGTGTTATCTTTGATGATTCTATTTATGTCGTTATAGGAGAAAAAAGGTAAAGTAGAGCATCGGATGATGAGTGAGCGAGTTTGGCGGCCTTATCTACTTGTTCGTTTCTAAATATATTGTAGTAACCAGGAATCCATATGTATATAATGTTTTTGCCTGATTGTTGTGCCGCGGTGTGAGTGTTATGAACTTTTCTGGCGATGTCAGAGGGGGTGCAATAATTTTGAATGCTGGTAAGAGTAGAGAGGGAGTCGTTGAAAATTGTAATATTATTTTCCTTGACATTGGATATATTATGCTCAATAGCTTTCAGAATTGCCAAAGCTTCAGCGGTATAAATTGAACAATTGTTTGAGAGTTTCTACTGGATTGTGATTTCGTCGCATATGATAGCCATTCCAATACGCTCTTATTTGCTGGAGGCGTCGATGTACATGTGAGTTTGTAGCTGTGCTTGAGAACAATTTTCTTTGAATACATTTCTGTAAATGATGGGGCAAGTTGAATTCTTAGGGAATCTGTGTAAGTCAAGGTTAATATGCATATCGATGTGCCCTGAATGATAGAGAGGAGTATCTAGATGTATTATGTTTCCAAGATTGTATTTTACAAACCTAATCATTGTTGAAGATAATTTAAAAACTTTAAAAATCATAATTCAAAGAAACATATATATGTTGTGTACAATGGAGAGAGATAATTTTAGTAGGTAAATCACCTTGTATATTAATACATCTGCCACAGCGTCCATTCTGTATTTAATAACGCAACGTTTTATTTAATTAGGATGGTAGTTGTGCTCTACTCCCACTCCTCTTTGACCATAGTTCGTACCTAGATGTGTTCGATCGTTATTAAAAGAGTAAAAAAATAGATTGATAAAAATCGCGATTTATCGTAAGTACGGTTAACGATTAATTCATGTTGTGTTTGGACGTGACAGCTCAAACGGTGTATGGTTTATTATAGCCTATACAACTATAGTTTCAACGTGACGGTAGTTAATGCGATGAAAAAAACAACATTATTCAAAGTCAATTTTGCGCATCACACTAAAAATCAATAAAATCGTTAAAACTACCTCGCGTGCTCGGTAGTTGTAGTATCAGCATAACATGTATATAATAATATGATACCAGTAATAGGTTACACGTACAGTAGATTGTATCGAAAAATCGACGAATAGAAAAAAAAATGCATTCTTGAGTTACCGATAAAATAAAAGAGATTAACACACCACGCACAATCCTGTGGGAGTAAGACGAATAAGGACCTCATAAAAATTCCAGATTTAAACTCTTATATTATCTAACATAATTTACCAAGGTTTGTTGATTTTCGTGTACAAAATATAACATTTAATTATAATCGTTTGACGTTATTATTTAACTTTTCACTTTTATCAAGTTTTGCAATTTACGATTATTTACAGAATAATATTTGTATAACGATTGAAAGAGTCAAATAAACATAATAATACATTAAATATGTATATAATTTAAATTTTAATTACACATACAGAATAATATTTTTTTTATATTTAATACAGTACAGGCCAGGGCCAAAAATAATGTGAAATATATTTAATTTATATTTATGACTAAATAATGAGTAAAATAAGTATATATAAGTAATAGTACAAAGTAATGATCATAAATATCAAGTTGATGCAATTTTTTATCAATAGTAAAAGGTAGAGTTTTTATTTGCAATATGCATAAGACAATAGAGAGGGGAGTTTAAGCCATAATTAGAAAAGGGAAATGGAATAAAGAAGGGAGTGTATCTAGTGAGAGTGATGGTACTTTAAAATTGATTTGTTGAAAGTGGGGAGGACAGTCTATTGAGTTCAATAAAAGCTTTGTAATAAATTAAATATTTGCGATGTGTCTTCAATTAGCGAGAATGAATAAATTAAAAATTTTAAGTACGAGCTCATAATCATGTAAAGGATAAGTCACATTTAGGAAATAAGCAGCAAATTATAAATAATAATTACGTTGGAACCATTCGACCGTTATGGAGTCTACAGATAATTAAGGGTTTCAAAGAACAGATCCACATTTTAGAATTGTTTGGATTAAGGAGCAAAAGAGAATCTTTAATGAACAGACCAATTTAACTCAGTAGAGATACGTCTGATAAAACCAAAGATTTTAAATGCTTTACAGCTGATTTCTTAAATATGTAGTTTGGGGGATAAATTTGGAAGAATGTAAAAACTTAGATCTCGCACAGAGTCACTTAATGTAATTGAAATATCATAAATTGTGTAATCATTAATAATTGGAATGAATGTACAAAATTAAGACATTTAGATATATTTATTATTTAGTGATAGGCCTAAGGACTCACCCCACTGTACCAATCAGTTAATGTCTGATTGGAGAAGACGAGTATTATTTTCTTTATGAATACACATACAAAGTTTCGTGTTGTCAGCAAATTTAAGAATTATGCCATAAAATAGAGGTAGAACTATTGAGGAGAATTGAAAATAATCAAGGGAAAGAATGACCACTTTGAGGTATACTAAATGATTGGGTAATAATGTCGGATTTATAATCTTGTATATATGGTATATTATAATATAACAATTAAATTCCATTTAAATTAATTCTATATTTTATATTGGTTTAATAATTTTTTTAAATACAATTTCACATTATAAACTTTAGTCACTCATAAGTCTATTTTTAAATAATAACCAATATTAATTAATGGATTTCTGATTTTTTGAATTGATGAATTAATGAAATCGTGTATTTATACATAGTTATTTGTATTATCGTGTTCATGACCTGATAACCAATAATTATTTATAAATTTTAAAAACTAAAAGTAAAGAAAATATAATGATTTTAATAATGGTATTCTCAAACAGTAAATGATTTTATCACGTACTATGTGATTATAAAATTTATCATCATATATTGGAAAAGAAATAAATATTAGATACTATAAATATTCGTAATTGGTGAATGTTAAATGTCACCTGTGAATGTTGATATACACCAAAATAATTTGGGTGTCTAAACATATTGTTTAAAATTGCGTAGTAATATGTAAGAATTCACTGGTAAATCTCAACTTTTACAGAGTGGTAGTGGTAATCTTAGAATTCCAGAAAAATAAATATTAATATGAGAAAAACACTATATATACTGTAAAATATAAGTAAGTCATATTATCTATAATATGATAATATTGATTAATTTTATTAACTTACTCAATATCTTAAATTTTACAATAGGTATCAATGTTTTAATGATTTTTATAAGTTGGCTATCAAAAATCGTGTTATAAATCAATTATACATTAGAAATGCGATTTCAGCACCTATGCAACAAAAATTCAATATTAATTTACAAAGTTTTAATAGACCACATAATAATTAAAATAATAAGATAAAATTAAAGTTAGAAATATATTTTTATAAATTCTAGAATATTGTTAATGAACATTACTGATGGATAATCTAGCATTAGAAATATCATCATTAATTTGATAACAAACACAAATTGATATCAAAAAATTATATTTTATAAGGAGGATATATACTTCTTATATATGACGAATATTCAAATAATATTTAAAATATTTAATTACCCAACTTAAATTAAATAAAAAAAAATAAAAATTGTGAATTCTTCGTGATAATCTAATAACAATTTTACTATATATAAAACAAATTATGTGAGAGAACACCAGCTAAGTACCTGCAATAAACTAATTTTTATTTAGTTGAATAAAAAAAAATCAATAATATTTTTTTCAAAACACATGCCTTAGCTAAAAAATATTAAAATAGTATAAGTTAGTATATTAGAAAAATAGGTTTTCGTTTTAAGGTTTTTCTTTCAATTATTAAATTGTAGTATAATAGTTCAAGATATCTCTATTAAAACAATTCCAAAACTGACCAAAGTAATTCTACAAATGTATTTGTGACTGTAAATCGAATAAGATTAGTTTGGATAAATTCATAAAATTGTCACCCAAAAGAATAATTATATCAATGAAACCATAAACGACCGATTTAAAATTGTAAACGTTAATATACCTACCAAGTAAAACGGTTATAATGTTGTGTAAGTGTGAAATGTAAATAAAAATCCAGGGATCGGGTGTGAAATATGTTTGAGAT
Organism: Pentalonia nigronervosa; assembly: GCA_014851325.1. Lineage (NCBI taxonomy): Eukaryota > Metazoa > Arthropoda > Insecta > Hemiptera > Aphididae > Pentalonia > Pentalonia nigronervosa. Next base: position 440,307 of record JACXSJ010000411.1, read on the forward strand.
CTCAGTCCGTTCTGTAAAGAACTCACCACTAATCCTTAAATACCTGTTGCTGGTAGACACAAGGGTGATAAAATAACCGACGAGGCGAAAAAAAGACTTATATGGATCAGCAGGGGTCAGTTGTTAGAGTCGAACGTCAGTGATGCGACTGCTAGACCATAATCGGAGGATTATAAAATCCATTGACAGTGTTTACGGCCGAACCACATTACACGGTCGACTTGGTTTAATAACTTTTTTTTTTTCATTTCCAACTTCAAGAAGTATAAACATACATTCACGTATTGTACTCTTTTAGACAACAGTCGTATAAGAAATACTTTTAAAATTGTATTTAAATACAGATAAATATCAGGGCTTGCAAACAATACACTAACGATATACGTGATTGAAATTTGAAATTTGTAAACGTAATTAAAGTGGATAACGATAAACCAAAAAAAAATAAAATACCACAAAACAAAAAATAATGGTTAACAAAGTTTAATATATATATAATAATATCATTAAACAATAAAATAACTCAAAACAAAATAATTTAGAACAATTTAATTTTTATAAATCCTTAAAATAAAAGTAATTTTTTCTATTTATATTGATTTCGTGGAAATATTGTTGTATACCATTAATTTTTATCTTAGCAAACAATTCAAGTATTATATATTATATTCTCTATCCTGGCCATTATAGTATTATAAATTAAATACTAATGTTAATATAAATATAAATTTAATGTAACACCTTGACTACCCTCATACCCCCCCCCCCATATATATGCAACCTATAAATTGCTAAGCAAACTTTTGTTAAACGTTTACTGTAACAAATCTAAATTGTTTTAATTCTAGATAACAGTAAACGCAAAAATTATATAATGTTCTTATTCTAAATGATGAAAATTTAATTTATTTTTAGACCAAACGCTGATACAAATACATCCGTTTAGAATGTATTTTTCTTTAGAGAGAACTTAAATATTTTTTTTTAATTTTACTTATTTATTTATACAATTTTGTAAGACAATTTAACTTGAGGATAGTTACATGACTAATTTAAAATTTTGATGTCGCATTTAAGTATCATGTACCTTTTTACTATATACCTACCTATATTTATTCTGAAATACTTTAATATTGATTAAATAATAAAAAATTGTTAATGCAATAAAAATAAATAAATATTCAAATACATTTTGAGTAATTTATTTTTAATATTAATTTGGTTTTGACTACCAAAAACAATCTGAATGTGACGAATAATTATTTTGAATTTTGAAAAGTATCAACATAAAAATATTTCATTTTCATTTAGATCTACGTAGAGAGTAGATATTTAAAATGCATTCCGCATATTTAATTAAAAAGTACTCTGATTATTATATAAGTATTTAAAAAAATCACTTAAATACTTTACAAGACTGTTAAATAAACTTCAACATTTATCTATTACAATTATTAATAAAATTAAAATGAACGGTTTGTTTTTCACTAGAACAAAACAATATTTAATGTATTAAGTTTGAAAATATAGACTGAAAATTTCTAAATTCGAACATTAACTTTAATAAAACATCAAAGTTGGCGAACATTTAAATAATTATTTTTTAATTAGTTTCTAGCATTTTTACAAGTATAACTGTATGGGTAAATAGTAAAAAAAAAAAAAACATCATATTACATTTCTTAATAATATTATATAAAACTACTGTGAATATGTACTTTGATTATAAACATGCATTTTTATCATAATTTAACTTTATCGAACATTATGTTTTACAAATGTGTAATGCATTTAATTATATAGTTTAGTAAAAGTAAGAATGCAAATATTAACATGAATATAATATTATATAATTCGATTTTTATTTCAGGTTATTTATTTAAAAGTAAGATTGTTTATTTATTATACCTAAACATAATAACTTTGGATTACCGATCAATTAACATTTTGAATAAATATTTTCACAATTAAATCAAATTCAAATAAATATTTCTAAAAAACTAAATTATCGTAACTCTTGTTATTCAAGCAAAATAATTTAAGTTATTGAGTACTTAAAAGAAGATACCTAAAATACAATTTAAAGATGCAAAATAAATAAAATTTTATTTTAAAATACAAATATTTAACGATGTTGTAAATAACTGTATTGTTTTTCGTTACAATCACTTGAAAACCGTTAAGTTATTCAAATATTTTTTTTTCCCAAACTAAAAAATGTGTTTGATTAATGTTCAGTATTGTTATAATTATTAAAATGATTAATTATTTTTAATCTTTAGGTTTTCAACATAACAACGTTGAAAAAACAGACTGACCAGAATATATTAACATTACGATTACGATTAATGTTTGTCAAAAACAGCTATTGCTTACTGAACTGAACTGGATAGTTGACACTGTTTCTTTTCAACAACCCTCGTGCAATTAGTTTTATTTATTTTTAAATCTTAAAGCAAGAATCCAATTTTAATAATGTCAAAAAATGAATAATGCAAAATATTGATAAATTTACTATGGAGTATAATTTGCTTTTATTACGTTTTTTTAACTAAAAATGAATTTCATAAATCACGGTAATATTATACATTTATACTTTTATAATAATCATAATAATATCATAACAATATCATAATATATATTATGGAATCCATGTAATTAAGATTTATAGACCTGATAAATCGTTTTTGTCAATTAGGTATGATTTATATGATAAGATATTTAATAGTTCCTGTTTTTCATAAATTACGTTAGGTATATAAAAGTTGACATAATATGTTCGATGATAAATACTAATAAGTATTTGTTGGTGCTATTAATAATACGAATACAGTAATACGGATTATATACATAAAATACGAAAATAAAGAATGGATAGTATGTACAATGAATAAATCATTTTTATAGTTTTACAAAAAAAAAAAAAACTATATATATATAATAATAAATTCAATTAATTTCTCATATTATTAATAACTAAAGAGTAATTTCACATTTTAATTTAAAATATGTAAGCTATTATCAGAGATACTAAAACTAAAAATGTTTATTAAATATGATTCCCATCAAATATTTATATTTCAGATTAAAGTCAATCAAAAATAATATGTTGATGTATTTAACTGTCAAACAATTTTGAATCAATACAAAAAAAAAAAAAAATAATAATAGTTTAGTTATAACAATAATAAATTAATGACTCGATTGAACTTTGGAAAAAATATTGTAGGTGTTATTAGTCGGTACAATTTTACACATATTTATAAATTGCCAATTTACAATAAATGCCTTGCAAAAAAAGGCATTTTCCTGAGGATATTTAAGCTTGTAACAAATTGAATTAGTTGATAGTCTATAATTAACCACTGTGCTGATTTCATTCATCCAAATTGCATGTCCAATCATGAAAATATTTGTTACATAAAGAACGTAACGTCCTGCAACAATAGATGGCTGATCGCATTACAGTAGGTAGTAGTTTTAGTTCTTGTAAAAACAAACACTCTTTGATACGTATTCATTTAATTAGTGTCCAAAGCATAATATGTCATTGTACTATAACATATTTATAATATTAATATTGTCTACATAGGGTAGTGGTTATAAAATAGTAATAACAATATTAATTCAAATAAATAATTGTTTATAATATTTGTATGTTCAGAGCAACTTTTTGCAGAGAAATTTTAAAAGTTTAAGCGGGAATGTTCCACTCAAAGACATTCATTTTACCCGTGTAACGCATAATCATGACATTTCTCAATAAGTGTAATAATGTTCACATAACATTTTTGCAAGGAGATAACACCATAGGATTTGATCATCAATTGACAGCTAACACAAAATTATTTACCGTATTATACACATTAACACACATATTGGCTTCACAACAATATTTATATTGTGTATAATTTTGATTTTTTTTTTTCAATAATTACTAGTCTACTTAAAAATGCAAGTTGTTATCAAAGTCCTGATTTATATTATTATTTTTAATATTAGATCAAATCAAATTAGTTAATGTGCACAGATACAAATAACATAATATTAGCGGTCTTCCTGACTTTATTTGATTGCATTTTGAATCAATGATTTTGTGAACATGGATTTCAATCAGTGAATCCTGTTAAAAAAAATATACATATATTTAAAATATTGTACAGTTGCCAAATAATGATATAGATCGTACACGTAGATGGTATAGCATAAAATAACAGTCATAAATTATAAAGGATATAAGGTACCTATTTATGATAACATCGTTATTGTATAAATATTCATAAACTTGCATCGTTGAGGATTTTACAGTATCTCACGATATTAATAATAAATAATTTAATCAATGATTAATATTGTTAAATTATTATCAAAATCTCTTGATATCAAATCGAAATTCGTAAAGAAAGGAAAATGAAATTAAATAAAAATTATTTAATATAAGTGAATATATGTTCAGAGAAAGTTTAAAAACAAATAGGTAAAAAAAAAAATTGAATTATTAATTTTAAAGTTGAGGTGGCTGTAAGTGTAAACCATGTGTCAAAACAAGTTAGAAGAATTATATTCCAATGTAAATAATAGGAGAGAAATAAAAGATTTAAAACTGACACATATAAGTAGGTACTACCTATTTGATAGGTGCTAAGGGTACATGAGCAATATGCACGATTGAAGTATTATATTCTTACTAATTGATGTATCACGAGTTAAATTAAAATTATGTGCTTTTTTTATTTTATCGTAAGTTAAAAAATAAAACATTTTTACAATTTTTTTTGGCATTAATATTACAAATTAGTTAAATTATATTAAAAAAAAAAAAAAAACAATTTTAAAGTTAAATTTAATCAATTTAAATTATTTGGAAGTATAGATAGGTATTACTTTTTTACAAGACATTTTGGCAATTTTAATTTACCCAAAATGCAAAATTTGCATTTAAAGCATTTAATGCTTTTAAAAGTACATGTACAAATAAAAGTTGAATAAAAAGGGATTGATTAGTATTAAAAAATAAAAATAATTTGGATAAATCATATATAAAATAAATAATTTGATACTAAAAGTTTTGTACCTTTAAACATTAAATTAACGGTAGGTAAATTACATATTAATTACTAATTAAGACCGAAGAATAAAATGAACCGAAAATGAAACTAGAAGAGAAGTGAAAGTGTATATTTCTATAGTTACGATTACTATTGAACATAAGAAAAAAAAACAATTTGAATCTATAAAACAAATATTCTTATGAACTAATAATTATATGATAATACAAAGTTAACTCGGAAAAATAAGACGTTTAAACAATAAGATCTTTATACAACTACAATTTTTGAAACGAGCTGTTAACCGTTACCAGAAAACAATTACAGACGATAGGAAATCAGTTAAAAATATTTCATTAAAAGTCATTTTACCGAGCTGTAATTTCACTGACACTTTTACCATATTATAAATGCACAACCCATCAAAGTGCAGGTACGTGATTTTAATAACATTATTTGATTGAGCTGTCACTGAATGGACGGGTTAAAGGTTAGATGATTATATTAGGTTAAATGACCGCGTTAATCACGACTGGGAGTTTGTTAAAATCGAAAACAATTTTATGATTATCTGATTATTTATGTTCCCGTATGACATACATAGAGTCGCATTACAAAATGGACCATGTAGAATATAATTGCGATTTTTTATCGAGTTAGATTCCGTCAATATCTGTAATTAGGCGAACGACTGGGTGGTACGCTGCTGCAGAGACCACCGATGATGAGATCACATACAATATTATACATGCAAAGAGAGAGAGACAGAGAGAGAGAGAGAGAGAGAGAGAGAGAGAAAGAGAGAGAGAGAGAGAGAGAGAGAGAGAGAGTGAGAGAGTTGTACACCACTGCAGGATAGACTTGCGCACGTAATGCCGTGAAGCCTCGTCGCAACTTAACATCCCATATGAAATTGTAGTGCAGCCGTCTAGCAGTAATGCTTTATTCACGACAAAAAATCACCCATGTAAAAAAAAAAAATGGTTTTGACTTTTGACATAATATTGTGAAATGTGGAAAAAAACTGTAAGCAATTTTAATGACATTAACAGGGCACCAGACGTACATTACTAGAATAATATCGGTGGTTGGCGTTTGTCGAAATTACCTTAATTGAACATAACTAAAAACAATTAATAAAAACTTAAACTATATATTAATAAATATTTAAATAAAATTATACGTAGGAGTGCAATACATTCCGACAAAACATGAATGAGTTATTTTGTAATGAGTGTTCTGCAGGTAGATTGACAATCGAAGGCTGTGATCGTCCTCGACTGACTAAAACTGTTCGTTTCACTCCGATTAGAATAATTTATAACGTACTTATCTTTTATTTATATAAGCTTAAAAATACATTACGTCGTTAATAATAGACATTATAAATATATAAATTAAGAATGTAAACTGCTTATTAAATAGTTCAAAATAAACTATTAATATATTAAACAATATAATGTTTTACTTAGTAACTTAATATTATATTCAATGGATTTCATTTTAATTTGTAGAGATACTAGACTATGAACCTGCTGTAAAAGCGAATAGCTGTCTAATATAAATGAACTATAGAAATAGCCATGATATAATATATATGCATATTATATAGATACATATGAATCGCTTACTGCAGAAAGGGGATAAGTCCACTGTTTATATTTTTTATGATGAACAAAATAAATAAATTATGTTATGGGCATATTTTTAAATGTTTGAGTGATCCGATTTGTATCTTTTCTGCAGTAAATGTGCAAATGATGATTAACTAAAACATTTGTAAAAATGGATTTATCCCTTTTCTGGAGTAAGCTGCAGTTAGTGATTAAATGAAACTGGCTTTTGTTCTAATACCTTAGTATCACTTATACATTATGTTCAAAGTGTATTCATTCACTTCAATCACATTAAAGTTTCTGAAGTATTCTCATTAAAAAAAAAAAAAATGGACATTATATCAATATAAAAATATATGATATCTAGTATAGGTAAAAAAAATACATAATTTATATAATGAAATTAAATCGTAGATGGTAATATTTTATTGTGAAGGATAAATATACTATTAATAAATCCAAAATTATAATAATAATCCAATTGTCTGATGTGGTCTAATAAATGTGAAATTATTTTTTCCGTCCAGGCCTCAAGACTTAAATATAATAAATTATAGTTATATGTGTGACTATAAATCATTTTTGAGGTAGAAAGAGTCCTTTAAAAGTTTAAATGGCTATATTATATTTGTTTTTTACTTGTTATAAGTTTAACACAGATGGCACTAGATGACAGATTAACTACACAGAAGCATAATTTTGAATGTTTCAGTAGCTATTTCGAAACTACCGAATAAACGCATTTTTAATAGAAATACACACAACATGTGTTACTATATATTGTTACTCAATATACAATTTAATTTTGTTTCAAGTCATCACAATTTTTTATTTTTATTTTTTTCTGTATAAAATGAACGTTCAAGATCTGTCAGTCTTACAGTGACTTTCAAAAAACAATTTGATACAGATCCACTAACTTCACACCATATTAAAAATCCGTGTTGTTTATATTATTTTGTTATTCATTTTCATCGAGCTATGTTTTTTTTTTTTTTTTTTTTAATATATAGAGAAGATTTATTCAAACTTTTTTATTTCACGGCTCCTTTATCTTTTCATAATATTTTGGTGGCTCCCAAATTATTAAAGACACATAAATAAAAATTAAATGTTTAAATGTTTAAATGTTAAATTATGCATAAAAAATTTAAATTAACTACAAAATAATATATTTATCGTTATCATTATCATTTTTTTTCTTCTTCTGCATCATGTCTCTCCCGACAAATACTCGTGACCCCCCTTAGAGCCACGATGCAAAGTTTGAACATCTTTGGTATAAAGTATAATATAATATGGAGTATGTTATAACTTTAGAAGCATAAACTATGTTTATTTGAAGACTAGACTCCAAACCCCTAAAAATTAAGCAATGAAATACAAATACAACCAGTGGCATCATTTTTCCTATTTTTTCATTTTATATCAGTAAGACTAAAAATTTAAATTCTTAGGATCAAAGTTTATCAATCTAAACTATGTTAAAACATACTTGCCGTTTTCGGTGATGATAATTGAGCTTTTCAATTTTTAAAACACAGTTGTTTTTTTTTTACATAATAACAAAATTGTATAAAATCTTAGGAAGTTTTCTAATAATGGTGCTTGGATGAAACGTTTAGCTAGAAATTCTGCTGCCAAATCATTACTGGAATGGGATCAAAAAGAAATTTATGCAATGAATAAAATTCCATTAATTGACTAGATACCTATAGAAACAACTAGTCCTTTGGTCAAATTTCTGTCACATGTGATATTTGTTCGATTTCAAGATATGTGGAAAATTCAAGGATCTCAGTTGCTTACAATGAAAAATTAGCCTTAATAGTATATTTTTCAATTTTTTCAAACATAATTTGAGTTTATTCACTTTCTTTTGCTGTAAAGTTTCTTAGTTATGTTTGTTCATGATACCTCAAATGAAAGAAGGTAAAACTGCCTGGAAAGTCTCGTTATCACTTTTTTTTAGGTCAGTTAACTTTGTGATTAATTCAACGGAAATCTTTTTGAACGTTACGAAATAATAATGCAATTGTGTGTTTTCACTTTCTTAGAGAAAACCGATACTACTTGTTTAGATATGTAAACAAGATAAATCAATATTCTATCCTGAAATTCATAGGTAAAATATTTACATAGAAAATTTTAAAATATTCATTTATTTAATACATTTATATCTATGATAAATTTTAGAGGAATGTAATGTTTTATAATTGAATGCCGAATATTTGTTTCTACATTTATTCTTTAATGATTAAATCAAAATTGTGTACTTTTTTTCATTTTTATAAGCTTAATATTATATATTTTTTATTAAACCAGTATAATTTTTAAAACTATTATATAAACAAAAAATTTAAAATCATAAATTTTATTTTACAATATGATTTGATTCTCTCGTAGATAATAGTATAGTAATTAAATGTCGTACAACTCGTATATTTCATTTTTTCTCGTTGCAGTCATCAATCAAACGGTTTAAACGCACAATTCCGGTGACCATCGTTAACAAAAGCTATTGTTATATTTTATTTTATGATTTCAAAACTATCACATCCTGACGTACTATGTTTTATTTCGTTGTTCTTAAAAACACAGTGAAACAGTAATGCTTTGGCGCGTGCTTACACTAAACGATACGGCCACGATGGACAATAAAGTGTGTGTGTTCGAGAATATTATATTTAGCTATGTGAACGTTTAATCATTTAATGTACTGCGTTTTAGTTTTGCGGTTGTCCAGTCATGAATCAAGCTTTCTTATACGCTAGAATGTCATCAATAAGCCTATGGTTTAAGCAAAAACTCAGTCTCGTTCTTACTTTACCCAACGTCCCTCATTTATTTCTTCGTTCCCCTTCAGATGCGATTTCCAGTCACCTAATTCTAAACTATCGTGTCTCAAATTTACTGAAAACACACCCGTGTTTTATGGCCTGTAAATCGACGTTTTTCAAACTTTGTTCAACAGTTTTATACAATACTCCCTCCATGTAGCTCCCAATGACGACGTATATGGACATCAGATAAATGAGGATTGTTGTTACTCGAAACCATAATATTATTAATAACTATTTTCCTTATATTCAACCGTGATAATAACTATAACAGTATACTACACATTACCTCACACATTATTGAATGATTTCAATGATTCTAAATCTTTTGGTAATTGATGTGAGATTTAAAACTGAATAAGCGTTATTTTTTAATTCTGTTCAAAATAGCGTTCAATACACAATGGTATATATATCATCTAGACATACTTACGTAATCACGTCTAACATACATATTATTGTATAACATATTATCATGCTTGTTACATTTAATGAGCAACACAAAATAAATTATAAAAAACAATATAATATGTCATTTTTTACGAACCTAGTATGTTTTAGTTGCAAAATATTATGATTAAATAAATAAATAAAAAAATTGTTGAACTTTGTTAAGTATGTTTTTTATTAGTATTTATAAACTTATTTTCATCTACAAAAAAAATCATACAAAGGATAAGATAAAACATATTTAAATATGATTGAAAATTGTCTATTATAGTAAATAGTAATATAAAATACAATACATAATATTATAAATACAAAATATATGTATATTGCAATTGTATATATATATATATATATCGTTGTAATATTTTATTATAATATATTTATATAATTTAAGTTGAGTCTTAAAAGAACACAATTTTATAATGCATTATTTTTATAATATTATCGTTTATTTTTATTGTCTTATGTATGAAGTCTTAGAGTTATAGGTAAGTAGTAAAAATTATATAGTTCTACGTTTTTAACCAAAATACTTTTTTGGAAATGTTTTCAAAATAAAATAAACGTTACATCATATTCCACAATCATCCTATAGCCCCATATGTAAAACATTTTTTAGACAAATTTGCTGGCTTTAAAGTTTAAATTCGTTAAGTGACATTTTTACTGTATATTCGTGGAAAAAAATCCATATTATATAAAATACTGTACACCGTTTTGAAATAGACATTTTAAATAAAGTCAAAATATTATTTATAATTTTGTTCTACCATTTAAATGGTCCATAACATATTATAATCCATAATTGTTGAAAACAACAAATATTATTAAAAATGAAAAATAAATAATTTTATATAATAATTTATTAATGTTGTATCTATTATACCATATTAGGTGTCTATTATGATCTATATATTATTTAATGCATTTACTATGTGCAATGTACAGTTAAGAATCCCAAAACTAAACCATAGTATCTCTGATGTAAATATGGAATGATAACTTACACATTATATATGTACATCTAAATGTTCAGAAATTTTATTTAACAACATGGAAGGTGTATATATATATCTTTATGTTAACAGTACAACGAGATTCGGTTACCAACAAAACACGATTTATCAACCATATTGTGTAACAGCTAACAATACTCAGGAGGATGAACAGTTAACGGTTGCTTTCTTTTTTATTAGGTGTATAGGTCATGAAAATCAACCTGGTATTCTGTTAAAATAATTTTTATGACTTTTGTTTAAGCTCGTTATTTTTTATGATCTCTGTAATCCCCATTTAACTTATTGGAGTAAGATTTTGGGTTCAATAAATTGTAAAATTAGTGAATTTTTTGCCTTCTTATTATAGGCTACATTTATAGATACTTAAAAACAGAAACTTTTATTTTTATTTTTACTTCATAACTATATAGTTTTTACCTTTTTGTAATGCAAATACAATATACACGTTTGCGTCTATAGAATATATTTTTTGGGTTTATTTAATATATAATGATCAGTTAAAAATCTTAAATAAAATAATTTTAGAGACATTCTATTTTAAAATATATAAATGCAAAAATCTTATAAATAATAAATAAGTTAAATTAATTATAGAAAAGTAATTTTATTTAATATTTGTATATTATATTTGAAATATAATTTAAAAACTACAACATTTATGATCAAGGTTTACATCTTATTCAAATAAATAAAATATTTCATTGATAAATACACTTTTTGGGATATCAGTTTTCTTTATTAATTAAGATTTTAACTAAAAACATGTCAGTTTTTATCTTTTCAAATTCAAAAGAAACTCTAATGCTAATAAAATTTTAACATCTCTACTAGCTAATAATTAAGTACCGTTTAGTGTATTAAATTATGATTTAATGTTTTAAAAACTCTATTATAAGTATAAAAAATAAAACAACAAATAGGGCTATACAAATTTTACTATGATTATAATATGAAATAGTTATAATTATAATTATGGAATAGAGTGCTAAAATTATTTATTCAAATTAATTTATTAGTTATAAACCATGTTCAAGATTAATACCAAGTACTTTTTTTTTAATTTGTTAAAATAATTATTTCAATACTCAGCAGAGTCAATATGTAAAGGAGAGAAGAAAGTTTTAAGCACTAAAAGCAATGATTAATGATTGCATTCAAAACAATATTCCGAATAGATCTTGGTATATCCAATATAAAATCAATCACAGTTCAAACAGTTTTTTTGGTCAACGTTTAAAATTATTGAATATAGCATAAAAAATGTGATGAATAATTGTATTTATATTATGTTTAACTGTTTACAACATGTAATAAGACAAATTAAACACGTGATGCAAATAATTCAAATAATTAAAAACTACCTCAAGTTTATATAATAATAAAAAGTAATAACATTAGGTAGCTGAGAAGTTTACATAAGATACCTAATGATCATAATATTAATTCTACCATAAGATATTTTTTTATATTTTACCATATACAATGGTATTTTCGAAATAATTATTTCTTAATTTTAAGATATTTGTAAACTATTCTATTCACACCGTTCTGTGGTGTGTCGATATTGTTTTATAAGATAATATCTACAGCTTTAATTAATAAAATACACGAAACAATGTTATAAATAACGGCATATGTTTTTTATAAAAAATGAGTTCGACTTACCGTTTTCTTATATAAAAATAGATTTCTTATGCCAATATAGATATAATATAAAATATAATTTGATGATGTACTCAGATTGGTTTTTCATCCCCATAATTTATCATTAATTTAAAATATGTAACACATCCATTACAGTGACTTACTCAGTGACGTGATAAACTTAACATCAATATAGTATTGCAACTTCCCCAGTTATTTTTTTTGTGTTTACCACTATTGTTATGGACAAATTACTAGGATTCTATTCTATATGTCATTTCTCTCGGGCACGGGTTACCAAGGTGACCGCGATGCGTGTACAAGTTTCGTTGGAACTAGGAAGGATGTGTTACAAAACTGCTAAAGTATTATTGTGTTGGACAAAGACAAATGTATACATACTACACAACCAACGTGTTTTTAGTTATTGCAGAACTGTTAAAAAATTGGTGTTTCTGAAGCGAAATTTAAATAATCCAATGTTTTAAAAGAAAAAATGGCATACTCTACACATTTTGAACATTGTGTAGAGTGTTATTATAGTAGTCTAACGTCATATACTTACATAGACTAAATATCAAACAATTTATTTACCCATTTCTTATACATCTAGTGTAATATATATTTTACACACTTGCTTTTTTTACTGTTTGATAAAGCTGTATCAGTTAAATCTTTATAAAACAAACGGGTATACATTTTATTTTAAATAACTAACTATCTAAATATTGTATAAAGAAATCAATTATATTATACAATTTTTGCTTTTCTGTTTTTCATATTTACTTATTTTAAAAATGATAATAAATAATAATAATTTTTAATTATTAAAATAAATGTTTTATCGTGTTTACAAATAGTATATTAACATTGTTACAGCTTAAAGTAGGTTATTTTAAATATATATATATATATATATATATATATATATATATATATATATATATAAATTTTAATCATACTTTTTAACATTTTTTCAAGCAAAATCAACTTAAAACTAACTACCTATATATTTGAACAGTAATTGCAGTTGAATATAGTCCCTTAATAAAATACATAATATAGGAAGATTACAACTTATTTTATAAAAAGTTTGTTTATAAATATTTTATTACATATACCTGGGTTCAACCATATTGGTATAACTAGAAACGTAAAATCAGACGTAATATGCGACGAAAGCTCTTTAGTCTTCAACAAAAATAACCAAAAAAAAAAAATAATTACCTACAACATTAGAAACATTTAACATTATTATTAACATGACTAAATGAAATAACTAACCTATATTAAAAAAACACAGAAATGCAAAAATCAGCATTAAAAAAATGAAAATATAATATAAAAGAAGTGACAAAGTTATTACTTCTCTAATGATAATATGACATAATCATTTACACTCACTCCGTCCTTATCGGCAAAGACCAATTCCAGTTGTCAGTTGTTGATATGCTAAGAGAATCCAAAAATCAAACACACGGTGATCAATAGCCCTAAATGCACTGAAGAACATAAAAATCTTCATCAATTCATCTTAAAACTATAACAAACACTCTATGAGAAAATACTTAAGCAATCTAAAGATGTTTTCTCATAACGAACTAAATCCAAATTATATTAATAACTGTACAAATTGTTATTCAATTTAATATGTTATACCTAATTTGCATCAATCTATAAGATAATATAGGCTAATACCTTTAATTTAAATATTTTAAGAAGTAAAAAAAAAAACAATTTTAAATAAAAAATTATAATTTGATTGTAGAATAACAATTGTATGTATTATATTCCAGACGTATATTTGTATTGTATGAATAATAAATGTTACATCTAATTTATTTATTTATTGTTGTAACTCACATTCAATTTAGTTTCTACGTTATTATATTGGATTATTGTACTAAACATGTTTAATAATAAATTATAAATAAACTTTCGTACAAAGTTTACAGAATAAATTTTAAGTTATTGATCAATGTCAATATCATTCTTAAATATTTTATCACATTTTATGACTCATTAGGTTTTAATATTATGGCAGTACATACATTTTGTATGGAACTATAAATTTTGTACACACTTTACCATACCACTTAATTAATGTCATTTGTATAAAAATATTACGAATGAATAAATATTATACGTATAATGCGTGTTGCATTATTTATTTATTTATCGTGATTTATAAGGTGTGCATTACGTTTTATAAATTATTAATTTAACTGATTCAAATCTTCAAATTTGAATACTTATTATTTTACCTAGCTTATTAGTTAATATCACGTATAGTATGAGTCATTTAATTTTAATATGTAGACACGCATAAGAAATAAAAACATTTCAAAATGTGTAATATACTTTTAGTTTACTCTATAAAGTATAATCATCATAAATAATTTTAAATACTGAATACCTACTATAGTTTTGTAACTTGGATGAAAATATAATAAAGTGTTTCGTGGCTTTGTTATATTTTTTTAAAACATTTTTATCTGTTCTTCTTATTGCTTTAACTTGTAAACTTTCTGTACCTATATGTATCAATACGTCTCCATAATGTAGACAATAAATAATTTTTAAAAAAAATTATGAGATAAACTTTGGTTATTAAAAATTGGTCAACATTTATTTTATGCCTAAATATTGAGATAAATAGAAATCAGTCAGTAAATGTGTGGTCTGATGTTATTCAGATTGCTGACATTTATAACAGTTGAAAATTCATAATGTAGGTAAATCGCATGTTTACGTGTAAATAATCTGGTAGTCAAACCACATCTATCATAAACATTTATTTTATAGGTACGGTTTCTTTTGGGTAAAAAGAAGTACTTTAGTAGTAAATATTTCATGTAGTAGGCCACAATAATAATAATAATAATAAAAATTAACAGTTGTACAATATTGCATCGATTTACTTGTATATTTTATACAATTTATGCTAAAAATAATCAAATTAATATTATTTTCAGATGTTATTTAACTATATTACTTTTGAAAACAATATTGGTTTGAACTATTTTATATATATTTTATAAATCTACTTTGTATTGTTTTGTTTTACTTAATTTTGATATTAGCAGACAATCCACGTACGCATATAGTGCATATATCTATAAGGCTTTTATTAAAAAATTTTAAAAACAACAACAATTTATATATATATATATATATATATATATATATATTAACGTGGCAAAGAAATACAGGTTTGTTGGTTTTGTCGTAATTGAATTACTTTTATTAACATATGCATTATACGAGTTAAAACTTCACTATAATGATGCACAAAAAAAAATGTTAATAAAATATTTATTTTCAGTAACAAATTTAATTCATGTGATAGTATGATGTTATTGCAACTTATTAAATATTGCACTTACGTCTACAATATATAATGCATTCTATATGCGCTCCATATTATATATTAACTGTCAAACAAATCTACTGATAATCGTTACATAAAATATAATCAATTATTGACAGTATTATAATAGTATTATAGTTTGTTACAATTTATCGAAATGAGTACCTATATAAAATATGCGCGTGTGTGTATGAGTGTAATTATAAACAACTGTTAAAAAAATTACATTTGAGTAGAGTGCATATTGTTAAATACTATCGTATCGAAAATAAACATCATATAATGATATATTATGTATAACAAACACGAACGGTTTTCTATTCGATTGGCACTGTTAAGTCTCAAAATCCTTTCTTGGTGAGTTGAGCGCGAATTTTGCTCGGTAGGTATTCAAATAGTGGTATGGGCTATTATGTATAATATTGTTATATGCCATTGGTATTTCATTGTGTTTCTTAGTACAGCGTTTACATAGGTTTAATTAAGAAATACCACGTTGCAAAATTATACTTATAACTTTACATAACCGTAATTCATATGTACCACAAGATACCAATTTATATAGTAATGTTGTCACTGAAATATCGCAGAGAAAAGGTGCTATTCACACACACACACGTATTATTATGTTTGTATATTATATATATAGTAAATACGCATTATATAGGTTAGTTGTTGTAAAGTCATCTCCAAAAGCTGTTTATTCTTATTTATATATAATTAGAAAAAAAAAATGTAACTTTGTATAAAATTTAAATTATATTATGTAATATTTTATTTTTTGGAATATTTTAAGACAACCAAAATGATCACTCAGTATTTATTTATTATATTCAGCCTAACATAAATTGTAAAATGTTTTTAATCAGTAATGTTTTAATGTACGGATAGCATCACTACAACCGTCCCATTCAAAATAAATTGATTAATCGACTGAATAATGAAACAAAATTAAACTTGAGTAAATTTAAGTCTATTTGAATATTATTTCAAATAGGAAAACCATTTTATTATTCATCTGTTTAAAAATAAATTGTAATCAAACACAATTATTCACATCAACTACGTATTCAGATGTATTGGTATTTAGTTTTGAGTATAATTGTAAAATATCAATCATGATTTTCTCAAATGCATTAAATGAAATTTATAAAACAAAATGCAATGATAATGGTACGATTATGTTTTTGCTAAATCCTAGAATATAGAGAATATGTTGACCATTATTTTATTTTTTCTGCTTTCTCATTATCCATTAGTATAATAATATATTTTTTAATCCATTTTCTTTTACATTATAATTTATATTATTTAAAAAAAAAAAAAAAAAAATGGGTACTACTTCACAATTGTGGTCTATGAGTATATACTTTGAATTGTGGATATAAAAATAACAGAAAATACTCATCGTCAAATTTTAAGTGAATTAACGTTGTTTGCAGTATTGATAAAGAACTTTAAGTAAACCATAGAGTTGAAATTACTTTGTAAATAAAGTATCCTATTAAAAAATTCACGTTATTTGGTTAAGTTTTGATAGTCTTGTATAACCCATATTTATCTACATTTTAGGGTTCACATTACTTCAATAATTAAATTATATTATATTGCTTGAATATCAGAAAATTGGTTTATAATTTATATATTTAAATACATAATTTACATTTTTTTTTTTTTTTATTGATTAGAAAACTTTAAAAATATTTATATATGAGGTCATTAATATATTGATATATTATTTTCATGATTAGTTTTTATGTACTATTAAAAAAATATATTTAAGGATTATAGTTGTTGGTAAAACTAAATTAAAATAAATTGTTTTAATTTTTTTTTAAAAATTGATTATGATACAATTTAACTGTAGATTCGATCTTAATGTTTGTAATTAACAATTTAAAACTATTAATAAAGTATATTTATATTGCATATTTTGTAATGTACATAACCTATACGATAATGTTTTAAACATTATAAAATATTACAATATTATACAAATGTATACAAAAATACCATGGAACTTGTCAACAAAGAATTGAATGGAATTCAACTATTTGTCGTTTAAATAATTTATTATGATTTATTATAACTAATATTAAGTATATTTTGAGTTTATCAAATATTTATAAATATATAAATACATAAAAGTATTTTTTATATTTTAGTATCAGTCATGGTTTTATATTAGTGTACTTGAGGTTATTTAACACATTGAATAGAATGAATAAAACGTTTAAAAAATAAATTCTTTATCAACTATTCTACAAGTTATATACTGTAAAAAATAATTACATGCTGTAAGTAAATATTACATTGCAGCGTCTTATTACTTTTGTAATATTATGGTCGTAAAAAATTAATCATATTTTATTATTTCACAAAATATTATAATAATCTATTTGTTTATTTCAGTATACAACTGCATATAAGTATAGTCGTTAACAGTATTTTTTCAGCTTACACAGAAAATACAAATGTGAATAAATATTAAAATTATTAACTGTAATATTTTAATACCATAGGATACTATTTAGACGATTGTAAAATATCGTGTTAAATTATATTATACTATTATAAAAGTCAGAAAATATCGAAAAGTGTTTGTATAAATCTAATGAGACGCGTGAAATAATGATACAATTTACATATTTCACCACCTCGTTTATGTTAAGATAGAATCGGATGTTAAACTTCTAATTTCAAGGCGTCAACGATAAGGTGATTTTATCCGGAGCATATAGTCTCTAGGAAATAACAGAATAATAATATTATGCTCTTGCATTTGTTGAATACAAAACCGTATTATAATATTTAGTGTGTATGGACTAACACGAGATGAGAAAATCATAACCTATAAGACGACACTCAAGGTCGCATACTATAGTCGAAGAACGAATTAAGTAATTTTGATTGATCAGACCTATTTATTTATGTTTGCATAACAATAATATTACGTATAAATATATACACAATATATAATATATGTATATATATATATATATATTATCACCTAGGTACAATCAGTTCTAAGACGAAAACAAGTAAAATATCAGTATCATTCATGTGTGTGTGTATGTATGTGTCGTATATTATTATAATTTATAGTTGGTTTTACCATCTAACGTGTCAGTGGACTGATTTTCAATTATTCCCGCGTGGCGAAAACCCATTGGAATTATAATATTATATAGAAGTTGGTTGATGAAACTTAACTATTATACTATTGTGTTAGTCTGAATATGTTGTCACATTTGGAAGCTCATTTATTCAAATGTGTACATATAACGATTTTGAACAAGCAATTCACACTGCAAGTAAACCCCGCCGACTATTGTTTTGTATAATATTCAAGATGTATGCTAATTAATTGATACACGCATGTGACTTAAACAGCAACGAATGCATTGTACAGGCAAATAATGTGTTATTTAACACAAATGAAGTACACATCAGTGGCGTATACAGGGACGAGATTAAGGAGATATATCTCCCTCCCCTCCTTAATCTCTTTTTAACATAATACATGTATATGGTTATATCGTTGTGTTTTTTCCATTCGTCATTTTATATCACTATTATAGATAGATTAAAAAAATAAATAAATAATAGAATGTTTTAATTTTAAACCAGGTTGATTGGACTTGCGATGCTATCCATCTACAACAACATAAAATTGGATGTCGAAGAAATAATTGACGAAATCGCCTATAAACCTAGACGACTAGAATTTATTTTGTGAATGTTTCATTGTTTAATTCATATTAATTATAAATTTATATAAATATTTATATAGTACAGATTTATATATTATGTAGGTATTAAAATATATTGATTGTATCTACTGCCTGTGTATTTCAAGTGAAGGGAGAACATTTTTTTAGTCATATCTCCCCCTCGAAGAAATCCTAAACACGCTACTGATACACATAATATTATCATGTTGCATTTAGTGTCCCGGATATAAAATATTTACTGTATCTATAGAGTCTATCATTATTTTCTAAATTACCTTGAATTTCTGATTTTTAAAAAACCAAGGAATACAAAAAGCAAAGGTTATTATTTTTTTATGCTATTTAAAGGGTTTCATTTCGCACAAAAAAACGTTTAAACTACTCTAACTGCGATACTTTTATGCTTGTATGAATTTTATTTGGTATTTTAATATTAGATTATTGATAAAATAAATTGGACTTATATTTATGTACTAATTTTGTAAACTGTGATTAAAGTGTTGAAAAAGTATTTTACAACTGAATGAAAGTGCCAAATATTTTCATTATTATTAACTTCAAACTTGTATATGAAAGCATGATTGATTGTGTAGACATATTAAACGACGAGGAATTCGCTGTTTCATTTACACTCTGGTAGCATTATAAACCATTTTCAAAAATATGTCTTTATGTTGTTTGATTAATTTTCAGCATTCAAAGATTGTATTTTGTTAATAAGTATAGTATTTGTATTGTGCATTATTATTTGTGCTTACAAATTTGTACCCAATTCAATCAACATGCAAATTAAAACTTTGTATTTGAAGGCTAAACTCAGTAATTTTTATGCGACCCAATTCAAAAAAAAAAAAAAAATATAAATTAACAAAATGCAATTATTCTTGTTTATTAAACTTTAACGTATTTCAAATATATTGTACAATCAAAATTCGTTATTTTAAAATATAACAGTTGTGTATTTTATTGTTTTTGTATTAATTTTAAGAAATCCACAACACAAAAAAAAAAATGCCTCCAGTTTATTTTTAAATAATGTATATAAGTAAAAAAATGGTTTTTTATTATTTTAATTAAATTACTAAACTATAAACTAAAAGGTGTTAATTTTTGTTTCATTCTCAATGTATACTATTTATGATATTAAAATATGATAAATAATTAATGTGTTATTTTACATAGATCAAAATGAAAAATCAGTATATATATATATATATTTAATGGTCAATTCAAGGTTGATTCATGGTAAAGTGTTCTTTTTTTTTATTGATCTTGGCTTCACTAAATATTCTAATTTCCGTTTTCTATTTTAAAATCTATCTATCTTAAAATTTCTATTTTACTCATATAATAATACTAGTTTATAATGTAATATATACCATTAATGATTATTTCAAAAAACCGAAATTGTAAATTTAGTATAACCAAATGCAATCAAAGGAATTAACCTAGAACTTAGGAATAATCCAAAGATCCATTATCTTAAAACAGTTTAAAATTTAAAAACGTTCTCCGGAGGGACATATTTTGCACTGATCAATGTTAACAGTTTGGAAGTATACGTTACCACTACAACTCGGTTTTTAATCAATCCACGGCGATGGTGGTTTGTAAACAGTTTTGTAGTTTTTATATTAATTGAGTCCTTTGAATGTATTAACTAAGAATGAGTATTATTTCAATCGATATACATTTTAAAAATTATAATCGTATCTTTTAGATAGGTAGGATATTATTAATAATTTTGTTTTGACCAAAATTATGTATATTTACTAAAATTAATAAATATATATCAAAATTAAATAATTTTAGACCGTTAGTATTATTAAATAATTAATAATATTAATTTATAGCTATAGTATAATTTTTATGGACTGTTAAATATCAAGTAGTTTGTCTAAAAAAAAGCTTTAGATTAAATCGAAAAATCCTTATAAAAATGTATTGACATGATACAATAAGATTATTATGATTGTGTTGCCAATGATACATTTTTAGATGTTTCTTGCTTCAATTCTTATTTTGATTACGTTACAGACATTTTGTCAGTTATTGTTTTTATAACACCATTTTTTTTTTTTTTTGTTCATACTTTCATACATATTTATGTAAATTGAATTGTATTTTGATGAATACTAATAAATTGTGACCTAAATAATTATTCCAAATTAGTTACAAGTTTTATTTTTATAACACACATAAAACTGTTTGACGAAGATTAAAATTTCAACTTAAGTATCAACATTTTTAAGTATTTTATTAACAATGAGGTTTTTGTAAATAAATAATTTAATAACTTTACTCTTAGATATTACTTCTAATAACGTATTATATGAACAATATAATTAAAAACAAATTAATTAGTATAATTTGTTACCCAAAATAATTTAATTATTACAGTTCTTTACCTTGAACTTTAACTAAAAAATGAATTTAATTTTAAACTTTAAAAGCATAAATAATTGATTTCAATTAACTATTTTTACACTTTCTTATCTCTTCTTATTTTAATGAATATTCGAGAAGTTTTCAGGGAGGTGGTTTATTTCACTTTGTAACATTTAGCAATTTTAAGAATTAAAATAAAAATGTCCATGTAGTCGAAACAGTATAACTAAGTTTTTTCTCTAATTCAAAAATAATATATAATAAATATATGCACTACTTATAGAATGGTTTAAAACTTGATAATTAAGAACTATTAACATGTATATGTGGCTTTTTATTGAATGAATATTGTATTCTATGACTGTA
This sequence comes from Pentalonia nigronervosa, assembly GCA_014851325.1. Taxonomy (NCBI): domain Eukaryota; kingdom Metazoa; phylum Arthropoda; class Insecta; order Hemiptera; family Aphididae; genus Pentalonia; species Pentalonia nigronervosa. The sequence continues at coordinate 462,782 of JACXSJ010000411.1, forward strand.
ATAGTTAATTTTCCCAATCTTAGTTTCCTCTCCCCCCCTCCCCCAGAAAAAAAATTGCATTAGAAGCTCTTATAATATGTAACCCATACATATGCGAACAAAAAGTAGTTAATTTCGACATTAAAATGATTTAAGACATATCTCAAAAATACTGATATTTATTGTTATTTATAAATTACACAGATACGAATATTTTGTGAATATAAAAATAGTGTTACCTATAATTTTTTTAATATTTATATAGAATTTAAGTTAATTAAATTAAATTCTTTTACAATAAATAAATTATATATGTATATAATTTGTAAGTATATATAAGTTACGTTTATAAATATAATTTTTCATCGAATCAATAATTGTTTGTTATTCAAGAACACTCAAAACCCTTTCGATACTAATACCTAAGATAAGACATCCTTTTATGGTTAAATTAAATAATCATATTATTTAGAATAATATCACATAACAGTATTATATTAAAATATTTGGTACCTCTTTTCTACAGTTAAATAAAATATGGTGAAATAAGTAGAGGCTTGCTTGTCATAGGTAGATATCTTGTAAAATTTTTGTAGGGGCTAACATATTATCCTAAGTAAAAATTGCATTAAGTTTCTTCCAAAAATAAAATTTTTTCGTGGGCGTTAAGATCCTATTTCATAGCCTCCTATCTATTTAACTAAATTTTGGTTTCACCATTGCAGTAATAGTGTGGTACTTATGCTATTTTTTAGATCTTTGTTAAACGTTTTATTTTTATTTTAAATTTAAAATGCATAGGATACAATCGAACAAAATTTCTCATTAAATAGTTGTTTATTTTTTTGAAATATTCAAAAATTGTATTTATAAAAAGATAAATAAATATAATAAATAACTAGATATACACAAAATTATATCTAATTTTCGTTATAATTTTGTGTATTGCATTTATTGTACAATGATAAATGATGAAATGTTTAAAAATGGTTTTCCGTTATTTTTTTATAATTAACGATTCATGATAAATGTTCATACATCTAAGTATTATTAACAATTGACCTATGCTCTTACAATTTTTTTGCATTTTGAGTTAAACCACTGATTTTATAATATACTTTATATAGTATATTATAAAATCAATGGTTAAGATCAATCAAAAATTAAAAATCATACATGTTTAACATGTTATTGTACAATTTTATGTGATTGATGTACCTAATTTATACCTAGTATTCGAACTATAAAGTTTGATTGAACATAATAATTCAAGGTTTGTGTTTGAAACTTATAGCGAGAAGTGTTATACCTATCTAATATTTTCTGTTGAGCATAAATTGACAACAACATGCTTTTTCAAACACTAAAGAAATACATATTTTCGTGAGTAAATAAATATTATTGTTGTCTTTAATTATTGAACATACGATCAATTTCGCTATAATATCCTATAGATTACTAAAGATTTTGCTATGGATTGAGTACATTTTTTTCCAAAAACATTGCATTTATTCTATTAAAAAATATTATAATATTATAAATCTATATCAATATTTCATAATATATATATTTAAACTTTTAAGTCAATCCCTACCTATTGAAATCGATTTTACTAGCTTTATACTATAATTACATTAAAATTAATCTAAATATTTTTAAAATTCATTGAAGATAGGAAATAATATCACATTAATAGCAATAAAAGTTTCAACGTTTATTAATATTTTTTGGATCACAAAAAAAATACTTTACTTGTGGAATGAAAAATCATTAATTTTCTTACAAATTTAAACTTTTAAGTGGATTTTTGCTTAATTTTATGGAAAACGTATGAGGAAACTTAAATTACATCTTTAAATCTTAGGCATTAAAACTTAAAATATTATGATTTTTTAACAATAAAATATTTTTCTTAATTCTCACAATATTTTGTCCGAAAAATCATGGTTTTATTAGAATATAATATGATTGCAGTATACGGTGGATAATTGATTTGTAAATAGACATGCATAAATATCATAATATCAAACTTTTTCAAACAGCTCAGCCAATAAGTTTGGTGAAAAATTACGTCTCTAGATAATTGAATAACGGCTAACAAAGTTTGTCGAGAAGAATACAACTATCGGATCTACGTCATGACATTATCGTCACCGCAGAACGACGGTGAAAAAATATCGAGTTTGGATTTTGGCAAATCAATAATAAGCGCAGTATTACTACAAAACATACATTTCCGAATCTCTGAGGAGACAGAAAATCGTCTCGACGATAGTGCTATATAAATATAATATAATGTACACGTAATACCTATATAATAAAGTGTGGTTCGGGCGCGCGTGTGTGCTGATATAAAATAATATATCAAATATCGTGTTAAACGGTCAACTATTTCGGTCACGTACACACGCGACATAATTTTATTTTTCAAGTGAACAGCGGTTATTTTATTGTGCACCCCAGGGGGAGGGTTCGTAATAATGTTATTATTATACGACCGTCCATGTGTGGTGCAGAGAAACTGAGTCGTCTCTGCGTTTCGTATCATATCGCGTGCGCGTCGCCTTTCAATTTACATTGTACAAGTTCATACTATAATATACACTGAGCGAGATAATTCAATCGACGAAAATCGATACGTTTTGGAGTAAGATGTGAAAAAAAAAATGTGTGATAAATGTATATACATCGCAAATACCTACCCTGCAGGTTGGATGGGCTGCAGATTTTGATGTAGAAATGAACATTTTTTTATAATATATTTCAATGTAGTGTAAAATCTTCAGACGGGCTAATCGACCGTTATTGTGGGGAGGGTAATCTCCCAGCCTTCCCCTATTTGCCCCTAAGCCTGCGGGTGTTGATACTCATGTGCTATCAAATTATTTTCACTCACATCAAAATGTACATTGTTTTTGGTTACTTTTGAAATGTCGTATATTTACACATCGATTATTATCCAAACCACACAACTTATTTACTAATCGACGGAGCATCCCATGTCAGAGCGGTGCGGTGATACGTTACAGTGATGCCATCACAAGTGGCATAAATACACACGGTTCACGCACGTTTCATTTCACATAATATTATTTTATAATATTCTAACTATAATCATTTTATTGTATTATAATTAAGGCAGGGAATGTAATGTCCTAAAAATGCCGCCAAAATTCAAAATAATTAAAAAAAAAAAAAAAAATCTGGATTTAGTAATTAATAATAAATGCCATAAAAAACCTTGGTTAAAACTCTGTTTACTATGCACAAACTGGTGTGCCGGTTTGGCCTCTGCACACGCACAGGAAGACAGAACAACACGATCAGCGTTACACACGTTCACCGCGGAAACTACCGCCACGCTCCGTCTATGAGTATAGGGTCCATGAGCCAGACGTAGTTTTTGACGATTACCATCAACCGTGCAGAGGTTTACCGACGTCTGTACGATATAAATTTATGTTATCGATTGTTCCGATGAGGTTTCCGTTCGCCGTGAACAATTCTGGTGAAACTGACGAGCACCTAATAACGGATTTTTAAGTAAACTATACTATTATAGTATTATCCGTTTGAGTTTCAGCTATTCACATTGGCGTCCCAACGTTTAAATACTTATCGAATATTAGTATGTTTTGTAGAGTATTCGTTGAAACGTATTATTTTTTTTTCGATTCGATTATCAGGAGCAGGAGCCAAAATTATGATGTCAGACGTCGGTACGCATCACCTACAATAACAATGCAAATTAAATTTTATAACTAAAATTAAATTGCAAAAAAATATTCTTTATCGGTGCAGAGGTAAATCGAAATTTTTTTTTAGGATATACCGCTAATAGACAGTTGTCAATTAATATTATACAACAATTTTCAAATTATTTTATTTTTATTAAATTATACGTAATTTATTTAAATTAATTTAATTATGACTTTTGACATAATCTTCGATTGCAAATTTGATTTTTTTTCTTACTATAATTATTTTAATTATTTATTCTTTTGTTAAAGCTCATTTTTATGAAAATCTAAATTATATACAGAATGTATCTTATGCCATTGTACGCGTATTTTTTTAATGATTATCGATAGACCCTATCAATTATTGCCGTACACTATCAATAATTGTCACAGAATCTATTGTCCACTATCTATTGTCCCGATATCAATCGACCCACTATTTATTGACACGTGGATTCGTTTTTTTAGACAACCTATAATTGATAAAATATGTACAACAAGCATATGTTTTTTTGGTTTTGTACTCGACGCACACTCAAAAAAACATTCTGTGCCAGTGACTGACTTCGTGTGTTTTCCAACCCCTAGTTGAATAGTAAATACATCCTTTAAAATCTATTTAACTTATTCAAATCATGTCTTATAGTTTTATTTTATATTATTACAGCTACAAAAAAAAAAAAAAAAGTATTATTTTTATGAGAATTTTAATTGTTAATATATGTTACATCTAACATTAGAACAAAATTAAATTGAGTGCAATCGATACGCGCCACACGGAGCAATAGCAAAACGTAACGATGAGTTTTCGTAAGCCCAAACCCAACTGCGTCCTGTTTAATTAAAGGTATATTAGTTATGTTTAATGTCATTGACGCGCGAAGGAATCTCGCGCTTTGTATTACGTACTTAAAGTCTATAATTAACCATTTCCTGTTGCTCCTCCTTTTTGTCTCCTTGCAACATCACTCAAACGTCCGAGGGCATTATATATTGTTTTTCTTTTTATGTTAAACATATACCTGGTGTCATACAAATTGTATGTACATACTCGTATACTACAAAGCTGGGCAAGTTGTTCATTTTTTCAACTGGCTGAAGTTAAGTTAATTTAACATAATAACTAATTATGTAAGAATATAATATAGCTTTTGAAACTTTCCAAAATTTTAACTTAGAAGTTAGTTGGTGGATATAACAATTTAAGTTAGAATAGAAATTAGAAGTTAATTTTTTTTTATAGTTTACACTTTTATAGTACAAGTATACATTTAAAAACTATTTGCTTCAATATAAAATATACAATCAATTAATAATTAGATCATAACTATGTATATCTAAAACAATGATTTAAATCGAGTATCACAATAGTTAATAAATATAAGAGATTGACAAGAAATGTATCAGCTATTATCATAAAATGCTAAATATTAATATTTTAATTATTATCCAATCAGCATTCCAAAGTCTTACGGTTTACGAAAAATTAATATTTTTGGAGTTGAAAAAAAATTACAAAAATAACTTGTCCCTTTTTGTTTTTAACGCGTTAGATTAGATAATCTTAGGAATTGAACCAACACGTTAAATTAAATAAAGTTATTATGAATTAAAACCAACAAGTAATCTAATTTCAATTTTGCAACTAGTAAGTCCCCTGATTTGCCTACATATACCTACAACTAAAATATAATTAAACAAGCTGTATGTTTTTACTCGATACAAATTAGAAATATAAAAATGTTATAACATATTTTTTATAGCTATAATGACTGAGATTTAACCAATTACTTCAAATTTAATTTACCGGCGGGGAGAGGATGATTTTAGTAAATTATTAAGAAAACAAATCTTGTTTAGTTATGTTGTGTGCACACAAGAAAATTAAAACCGTATAGAGTATAACATTATAATGGTGCATCGTAATATGCGTATGGTTAGAATTTAACAATATTGAAATTGTTGCTTGGCAAATATATAGCTAATAATATTGGAAAACCCTGCTGAGTGGCACAAATGTTCAATAACACTTATCTATTTGATAATACAGCCATTGAGCCAAAAACAGACCTCTAAATTTATGGCAAAATTATCGACTGCTATTGACTCAAGTCATAAATTTTAATGAAAGTTGCCATCGTTTATACGGCAACCAACGTGTTATATTTTTATACACACATATAAATTCTAGTTATTCTTGTTTTACTACCAATAGATATGGCAAAATGTATATTATAACAACGATACGCAGTCGGCTAAATTCATTTAGGTAGGTACATTTGATTTCCGAAAAGAATCAAATTATTATTTTTGATACCTATAGAGTAATAAATGTTGAAATATTTTAGATTACTTTCAGACTACACACTCAAGGAAAAAAAATAGATGATTTTAAGTGGATATAATTTTTTTAAACGTATGTTTTATGCAATAAATACAAATTTTTTATCAAATAATATGTGGTAGAATTTAAATTTTTTTGTCATTATACAATACTTATAACTTATGAAAATTAAACATTTCAAAAAGTTATTATTTTTAAAAACTATTTGGGTCTTTTCTCTTATACATATTTATGTGCAATATATTATGCCAAATTATCATGCAAACCTACTAAAGGATACCGTATAACAGAATGTTTGACTTTATTATAAATATGTATATATTGTAAAATTTATATTGTACTATAAACGTTTAATCATATTTACATATACTATTTAAGCATAAATTTATTATGCACAAAGTTGTTGTAGAAGTTATTATAACACATAAGATAGGTAGAAACTGAGCCAGTATTATTAATTATTACGATGTCACCATTTTTGTTTCATCAAACTATGTTAGATTCATTACTTTTCTGAATACAAAAAATATAAAATAAAAGTATTATATATAATGAAATAACATCGACTTCACGATATTATGTATAATTGTATAAGCAATAAAAGTAATAGAGAATATCAAATGAATTATATTTTAAAGTTATAAATGAAACAAAATGCTAGTTTTTCTTAAAAATATATTTTTATACTAGCTTCATAATTATTATTTGTGTTTACTTTATAAAAGTAAATTACATTATTTTACAGAAATTTGCATTTTAAAATGTATATTAAAATTAAAAATAATCAAATACACATATTATTTAACGTAAACATATTTATTATATTATATTGGTTAACTGTACAGCTTAATTAATAACAAACTTATACGGTCAAATTAACTTAAAATAAGTTTTCATTGCTACACAATATTGTACATTTATTTAGAACACACTATAATGTGTGAGCTATATGTAATTAATTATATTTTAACATTATAGTTTTTGAATTTAATATATACGTGACTCCAAAATTGTTAGCAGTCCCAAGATTGCTATATTTAGCACCTAAAAATTATAAAAAATAATTTCGTATCGAAAACAAAAAAAAAAGTATATATTATATGAAATTAAATATATCGTTTAAATTTAATCATACATTTTTCTAATGATTTATGACACTTAAATACTCTATGCATAAATTATAAAAAAAATTAATAAGTATTAAATAAATGATAAACAAATTCATATAACTAATTCATAGACACACACGTTAAAATACTTAAGCGTTTTTTTATCGAACAACAAAAACGTTAAGAATTCTAAGTGGTTTAAGTTAATATAAAATCTGTTTTGTCATTTTGCGTATCATAAATAAATTATTTCATTAAAGACAATATTTATAACAATTCATTAATTACTAATCGAATGAGTTCACACGCACAGAGTAATAATATTCATGCCGTTTTACTAAAAACCTAGACTGTTTCAAATATTAAATTACCTGCCTATAATATCGAGGTTAAAATTATGATTATGTCTTTACTTGTTTATTAGACGTAACATTTAACCGATTATTTGTGTTCAATAACACGCGGACAGACTCGAATACTGTAGCCCATTTACGGTATTTTGAGTTCAAAGGGCATTCACGAAACGAATATTATCCAACTCAAACAATATAATATTTGTATACCATAGTGGTTCCGCCAAAGGAGTAAAGTAATTATCGAGATTATTGAATTTTCTCGCGAAAAGCCGATGTCATTCGACGCACAAGTCCTTTCGAAATATAAATAAGAGTTCAACGCAGAATTCGTGTATAATAATAACATATGCCTAACGGTAATTATAACTAATCAACGAATGAATGGTGTTCGCGCTGTATTATATAATATATTGAAATCAATGATTGCCCTCTCGCGATCACCACTCCACCACACTATAATACACGGCATAATCATTTTTCGCCGACCTGTCTACTACGCCACACATAAATATATATGCTATCTCTTTTCGTGAATTATATTTATATGGAATTTTATGTGTGTTAATTATTATATTATATTCATTACGAGGTAGTAACGTTTCCGCTGTCAAAAGCACAGATGCTCATTTGTGCATTTTTCTTTTTTTTTTGTAGTTTGCTCGCCCTTATAATATTATATATTATATAATATTAAATATTATGCAGTTGTGCACTAATCGATCCTTATTATAAAACTAGCTAATATTATATTGTTAGTAGGCATATTATTATTATATGCGTGTGCGCGAATCGTTACTATATTATATATTTATATTTTAATTCACTATCACTTTACGTGTTATATGCTTTAATCGCATTGTGAATTTTTTTATAATTTTATTATTTAGGATATGACCAGTTGGCCAGTCTATGCTCCACAAATTGTGAGTTTTTTATTATCATACATCTTTAATTGTTGGGCCATAAGGGTCGTAGATCTTTTTTATTATTGAATTATTTATAATTATTATTAAGGGGCAAATTGCTATTATTGATTTATTTATAATTTTATTTGTTGGGCCAGGAGGACCGTAGTATATTACTTTTACCTGTTGGGCCAACAGGATCATTAATTATTATTGATTTGTGAACAATTCATTTTTTCTATCACCGCATTCACTATCAACGTTCGCATTTTTGAGTTTCCTTATCATTAAATGTATTAAACACACGCACATACACATACATACCTACACATATACACACACTACACTCAGAATTTGCTCGCAAACCTGTTCACCTTCTGTCGAGTGCTAATCATACATACACAATTTACACAAGTCTGTGGGTGTGTAGTGGTGTGCCGCAAGAACGCGACGCGAAGTATTTTTGGTAACCCAGCTATCACGGCCTTTTATTGTTCGTTCCCGGCCCTTTCAAATGGGTTTTAAGTTCTCTTTGGATTTTTGTAGAAACACTATATAGTTGCAGTTATAAAGCTATCTCCCAAAGTTTTTGTTTTATCCTCTTTCTTGTCCACCAGCGTATCTGTTGGAACATTAAAAGGGACTGATTTTACAGCAAAATCGATTGTTCATTGAGGTTTTGTGCCGGAGTGTGTCGACAAAGCGTCATTCTATATTCGCCTCTCGCGGTATCTACACAATACGTAATAAGTCAACTTTTTTGAAAACCTTTTTTTTTTATTTTGACACAACTTATGATACCCTTTTTTTTTATTCAAAAACGTTTAGCAGACCTTTGAATCTTAGGACCATCAATTTTCGTCATCTGACAATCCGTCCGAGAATCAGATGTAATTTGTTATCCATATAGGCACTTAACATTATTGTGGTGTGAACATAATAATAATAATGTATCGATGGTGTTATGTAAAATGTTGATTTAATTTTATAATACAACATTAAACTGATAATACCTGTATACGTAAAATAAATTGGGCATCTAGATAACTAGATTTAACCGTATTGAAAATCTTATAATGGATTCAAAAAAAGTGTATCGATTGCATGTATAAGACCGAAGTCATTATAATACTTACTAGGTTTTGAACTCCAAATTACACGCTTAATTTATACTACCATAAAGGTTTTAATTTAAAACTACCCATGTCAAGATTGTAAGCGATTATTCGTCGTTTTCAAACGGTCATAATATCAGTGTAATTATTTTTTTATTTGCATGTACGTTGTTCAAAGTTTTTTTTTTTTTTATGTGCAATAGTAAATATAATTTGTTTTCTATTCTTTGTTTTTGTTACTTTTTCTAAGTGTGAAAAGGAAATTGCCAATTGGCCGACCAACTTAGAATTACGTTACTGTACATGATATAATATACCTAGCACTATAATAATTATAGGCAATCACTTTCAATATTCAGCGTTCGTGTGTGCTACGGCTTTGAGATGGAAAAGTATTCTGCGAACACGCGTTTGGTCAGTGGACATTTGGTGTGTAATTTAAGTCATGGAAATCGTTAGTAAAGTTTAACCCGCAAAGTTCAACGGAAGATAACTATCCAACACATCAACGTAGAAAAACGTATCATGGGACTCCGATCAAAACTCTTACACATGCAGTGTTTGCGGTATACTCGATGACATTTATAAAGATTCGTATACCTATAATAAGTACGACTAAACTGTCGTCTAGTTTATAAGGATTTTTTTTGGTTTTCTAGGATTAAAGATGAAACGGTGATAAAAGAAGTGCAATATCCTGTTTGTTGATTTTTATTCCCCTTACAACGTGGCCTCGGTTAATATACAGAATACTATATTGAACATTTGTATGGAGTATTTTATTTCCCATCGTCCGGCGTAGAATAGTGGAAACGTTATTTAGTGTTAACCGACACATACGCTACACTTTCATTCTATGACTTCTATTTCTCTCTCTCTCCCTCTCTCTCTCTCTCTCTCTCTCTCTCTCTCTCTCTTTCTTTTTCTGATCGATCTCCACAAGTTGTGTAAGTGTGCGAATTGTGTGGGATTATATTTTCCAAGAGTTTTATCCACTGCACAATTTCCCTACATATTATAATGTAGATTTATTATATTACTTTGTATTGAGAGACTAAAATATAACAGTTACCTAAATAAGTTATTTTAATATTGTATACACTGTTTACTACCATTCTAAAACAATTTCACAGACCGGCAATTTCGTGTGTGTTAAACTGTACTTACGATTTATTCTATCATAAAATGGCGACAATAATAATATGAACAATTATATTATATTACAGCAATATGTTGTCAGATGTAAAATATACTGATTAGATCAGTATGCTTAAAAACATTTAAACGCCGTTTGAAGAAAATTGTATTAACATTTATTCAAATTTAATCATTTTGTATGTTAATTATTTAAGACGTTAATAAATTATGTTAAGCATATTTTTATTTACTTTTTAGACTGATCGAAACGATGATTGCATTGGTCATTAATGATATTGTATGTGTGTGTTTTTTCTAGTTCGTTTTGAGTTCAAAATTATTTTTTGTATCCATCGTCACGTCGTACAGCAGTAAAAAATCTTAATTTTTTAAGATTGTTCCTGGGAAAAGTAAAATATTCTAAGTACTTTTCTAAATAATCAGGAGTAATAAATATATATAATATTATATAAACCAATACTCTGTCCAACAAGAAAACGCGTCGCGGATCGACGAAAATCGGATCTTTTGCGTATCCACGCGTGGTATCCTACCATAGAGGAATCTCCTTTGATGGTAGGTGATGCGGGAAGATGCACAGAATCGGTGCGTTCTCTCGCTGGACAGAATATGTCTAATTTGGAAAACGAGAGAATATTTTCGCAAAACCAGTTTTTGACATATCTATTTATTTTTTCATTATCATCCAAAAATTAATAGCTGTAGAGACTTGCCATTTTTACCAAATATTTATGAGTATTAGCATTTGGTAAACACCCTTAGGGAAGCACTATTTAGTGCGATGGGTTTTACGAACCCGGGGCCCCGAGCTCTGAACTGAACTCACTTTAATTAGTTGATGCAGTTCTCCCTACTCTGACCTTAATTGGTTGAAGTATTCTGATCTTCCAGTTTGGGGGTTTAGCGTAGAGCTAACAAACCTACTTTAGAAAACAATATTAATCAGGATCTAACAACAAACTTCCTTTTGAATATAGCTTCGAAAAACAAGACTGAAAAATAGAAAAATGGATTAGCTTTTGGATCATGGAACATTCGCACATTTTTTAAACTTGGAGCAGTACAATGCTTAGTTGAGGAGACAGAGAGATATGGACTAGGAGTAGTGGCCCTATAAAAGATAAGATGGAATTATAAAACGTTAGATATTCAAGACACAACGATATTTCACGGCGAATATAATAAGCATCGTCAACGGGCTTTGCAGTATATAAAAACTTGGTACCTTCAGTAAGAGAATTCAAAATTCATTAATCCAAGGATATTAGTACTAATAATAGAAGTACAATAATTTGATATCACATTCGTGAATAGGCATGCACCTAAGGAAGAAAAAAATACAAGAGGAGAAGGACGAATTCTATGATAACTTGGAATATACTCTAAATGAAATCCCATGAAGTAGAATTAGGATAGTCCTAGGAGACTTTAATTCCAAATTACGAAAGGACAATATATTTAGGTTAACGATCGGTAACCATAGCCTTCACTATGTAACTAGTGACAATAGACTCAGATTATAGATTTTATATGTGATGAAGGACTTATTGTGAAGAGCACAATATTCCCACCTAAAGATATCTATGAGGGTACATGGAAGGCACCAAATGGTAGATATGTCAGTCAGGTAGACTATGTCTTAATTAATACTAGATTCAAAAATTGTGTATAAGGTGTCAAAATAATTAGAGGAGCTGACTGTGATTCAGACTACTACCTAAGGATACTATAAAAACGGTAACAGACATAGTAATAGGCAAACAAAAGAGAACAAGGAAACCGTGGTTCAACAACTTCTGCAAGAAAGCATTTAATAGAAAGAAAGAAGCCAGGACTCTGCTCAACGATCTCACTAATAAAGACAACGTTATTACAAAGAATGTCAAAAAAAAATAAATAACATATTTAGACATGAAAAATAGAATTATATAAAATATGTATTAGAAGAAGCCGGAATTGGTGATAGAGTTAATAGAACTCAACAACTATATCAGAAGATTAATTCAATTAGAGGAAGGTACAAAAAACATAATAAGTTCCTTAAAAATGACGATGATTTCCTAGTGATAAAGCAAGACAAGTTATTGGAAAAAATGGACATAGTATTTTAGATTATTACTTAATTGTGAAAATCCAGTTAAGACATTTTCATAGATGCCAACGGAACCTAATGACGTTGACTGTTCGCTCTCCTCCCCACAGCAAAGAGGAAATATTACAACAACTTAATAAGCTGAAAAACCATAAAACTTCTGAGGAGGACGAAATCTAAGGAGAAGTACTAAAAAATCTGGACGAAGGAACAATAAATAAAACGCATAGTATTATAGAGAATATTTGGCATGAAAAAAGACTTCCGAAGGACTAGGGAACCGCATTAGTCTATCCTATTCACAAAAAAGTGTTCTAAAAGAATTTAGTAATTATAGGGGTATAGCATTACTAAATACAATGTATAAAGTCCCATCATATTGTATACTGGATAGAGTAAGGCCCATACAAAATACCTTACTAGGCGAATATCAGGGAGAATTTAGGCCCAATACATCTATAACGGATTAAATTTTTGCAATAAGACAGATCCTTCAAAAAAGGTGGGGATTTAATAAGGATGTGTACATATTGTTTGTGGATTTTAAAAAAATACTATTATTCTATTCATAGAGAAAGTCTAATAAATATACTTTAGATTCCCAATTAAAATTGTAAACCTCATTGGAGCCAGCATCAACTAGACGAATATAAAAATTAAGATAGCAAATACAACAACATAGCCTGTGAAGGTGATAACAAGTCTATAGCAAGGGGATGCACTGTTCCCAGTTTTCTTTAACTTGGTACTGGAAAAAAATAGTTCAAGAAATAAAAGTTTCAAAAAGAATTGAGTTGGGACAGATAACAATAGGACTCTTAGCATACGCGAACGATATCGCTTTCTTGGGAGATGATATCAAGACGATAAAAATTCTGGAAAATAAAACTTATAATGGTCACGGAGAAAGTGGGATTAACCATTAACGATACTTGGTTGTCAGCCAGAAGAAGAATTTCTATCTGGAAGACAGAAATTATAGACTAGAACAACATATTGAGTTGGAAGGCCATATAATTTTTTTAAGAAAATATCACAATTTAATTATCTAAGATCTATTATTACTCAAGATAATAAAAACTATAGGACCAGAAATCGGATGGAGAGAAACTGCAGAAGACAGGGACAGATGGCAAGATTTGTATTTAGTAGCATGATTTTGAAGGCTGAAACCAAAAAGAAAAAAAAATATAAGAATTTGGTAGACACAATATAATTTTTAAAATATTCTGGATATTTGTGTGCTATTTATGGACATTTTACTGGCGATCTACAGTATTTTCATGATATAGATGATGATGATGATAAATGATATTTATTGTTAAGCTGATAAGGTCGCTATTAGCGACAAAGAAAGCTTTTATTGTTTGATCGATAATAGTCACAGTTTTTAATGGTAATATATGATATCTATGTTGATTTTTCATGGAAAAACAGTCGATTTTTATACGCGTGTTAGTATCAATCAAGAACGATGTTTATTCGATTAAGCAAATTTATACATGCCATAGATACTTACTCTATGGCATTTGAAGTACATCACTGCCCATTATAACTACATAATTTCGGCTTGCACAGCCAATGTAAGGGCTGATACACTATAACTATATATTTGGTGACGTCAAACGTCCATGTTTAGCGTAAAGACTCGGTTGGCCGACCAACTGTGTTGTGTATAGCTCATGCATTATAGTATATAACAGAATATTGATCAAAGGCGCCAACACATGTGTATATTATATAAAAAATAAAATCAGGCAAATACGTTACACATTGGTGAAAAGTAGAAATGATGTACAGCATGATTTGCAATTGAAGTGGCATCGACACATAGCAAATAGATACTGACATATTATCTCCGCTCAGAATTGTTTTTCATTTGCAATGGTCCATTATTGAGTTCAAGTTCAGCACGTCTATTACAGCAGTTACCTTCACAAAGACGAGACGGTACGATCTAAATCTATTATACAGCAGAACGAGTTGCCAGGTTTTAAAAAAATAAATATTTTTTACCAAAATGACCATGTCATACGTGAGTATTAAATAAGATAGAATAAATAAATTATTATGTAAAATTGATTTATTAGAAACAATGTATTTAAAAAAATACTATACATAATATAGAATTGTCGCAAATGATGCAATTTATTAATAATATATACCTATTTTTTTTATAATAATTTTTATTTATTTACTTTTTTAGTTTGAGCTTTAGAAACAATGATTATTACATTATTCACTATATTTTTTTTTGGTTGTTAACTTATTTATATACATTATTTTTAATTACTTTATTATCTACAATAATTGATACAATTCTGATTATTTTAAACAATGTATGATTCTAAGTTAAATACACTTTTTATTATTGAAATCAATTATATTTAATGTCATTGATATTTTATCAATTAAGTATAATTTAGGTTTGTGATAATTTATCTAATAAAAAAATAAATATTTCTATTTATCCTCATATCAAAAAATATAAAAACAAAGTAGAATGCAAATACGACGCAGTAGTACTATTTAATGTAGTGCACCATTGATTAGTAGGATGCATCAAATGTGATACGTGATTGCTTGGGACTTTTTCATCTTGGCATTATATCAACCTTTTACACAAACTTAACTTACATAGGTATTGAAAAATTGTATTGATTTAAAAAAAAAATCGCTATTAAATTTAATGATTCTTATTTAATACAATATAGGTTATTAGTTTATAAAAAATAAATTATTTTACTCAACAATATGTTTGAACAATGAACAATGGTTAAAAAAAAAATTAAACTTTTTAAACATTCAAATAATATTATATGATAGAATTGTAACATTGAATATTCGACTACGAAATGTATTTTAATGTAATTTGTTAGATAAACTATTTAGCTACTTTTGGATTTTCATAAAAATATTAGTTTTTAGTTATGGTTTATGAAATAAATCACAAAATAACACTGTACAGTGCATTTTATTATTTCATGTTAATAAATACACATAGATTATCTCCTGTATACATTTTGTATAACTATATTATAGGAACTCGTGTTATTTTATAGTTAATACATTAACAGTCCTGTTCGAATGAACAATTATAATTATTAACAGAGTGAAAAAAAATGTATTAATAAAATTTTTACTAATAAATTTACATTATTTTAAAACAGTATAAATCTATAATTATATCTAAGAGTAAACATTATTAAGAATATTACCTTATTAGTGATATCACGTTATTCTAATATTTTTATTCACTTCTAAACATGAATATAAATTAGTGGATATTGAAAAAACTACCTTGACTCCTCAAATGTCAAAATCAAATATATTAAATTAATTAGCTGATAGACAATAAAGAGCTTAAAATATAATTTTATATAACTTACCAGAAAATTTAAATAACACGCAAAACTCTATATCCGATGTCGACTGTTTAAAAAATTATCTTCAATGAAAAAAAAAATAAATTTTAACCCTATCAATTTCAACCATCTGGGTAAACCTTTAGATTGGACACGTCCCTTAAAAATAACTGTTACTGATACAAAAAATACCTTTGAAATACTACAAACATAGTTCAAATTACGTCATTCTCTGGATTTCAAAGACCTACGCTTCTCTTTAAACCGAAAAATTAGACGAGAACATATGCACTACTACAGAAAGAACTCGAATCACATGGCGAAAAAGGTGAAACCGACAGGTGAGATACCTTGGCCCCGCCACTTACAAAATATATAATAAAAATAATGTAAAATTATGTAATATCGTTTGTAATCATTTGTAACCACCAAAAAAAAATTTGTAACTCATCCACATCCGGTCAAATCACAGTGTTTGTGTAGCGGGGTTGTGGTGACGTCACTACATCTAATCATATTCAAAATCGTGTTATATGGTTAAATATATAATTTTAGAAATTTGAGTACAATGCGGCCCTGTAAGAAGTGTTTTTGTTTCAGACAAAAAAAAAAAAAAAAAAATGTTGAAATCGGATCACTTAATAAGGCGTGATAATTTCGAGCCAAAAAAACGGTCACGTACAGGCCCCTCAAATCGTTAATGTTAGGTGTCAATATTAAATGATGTAGTAATATTTAAACAGCAAACGTGAGATTCCCTCTGCACATTACATAATAAACAATTAGCGATGATGGTTAGAGTAGGGTGCTGTGTTTGACAATAAGGCCCGGTGCACACTTGTGTCATTTTAACGCGAAGACGCCGTATTCAATGCACACCTAGCGGCAAACAACGTCGTGCATACGTACGTATACGTACGACGTTGGAACGCAAACATAGCACTTTTCTTTTTGCAGTTTTCACTTTACTTATATTGTCAGTATGAATTCGACACAAGTGATGGAAATTTATAAAAGAAAACGTATTATTTTTGCGTATTTTGTGTACTAAAAATATGTTTTAAAAAATAAAAGGCGTTATTGAGTACACCCATTTACTGATTTAAGACTTACGAAAGATATATTTTATACGTTATAAAACAGACATGTTTGCGTCAAAATGACGATAGTGTGCACCGGGCCTAATAAATATAACATTATTTTGTTCTAAAAATATCAATTTAATGAGCCATATATATTTTAGTATAGCCTATAGGCTATAGGCCTATTTATAACGGGCTATAATGTTTTTCGGTGTGGTAAATGTATGATTGCTTTCCGTTCATTACCACTCGTGCTGTGGATGTAATACATTGTTATAAGAGTTGTCATTGGGAATTGTCGTTGTCGATCAATGGGGGAATGCCATGATGATTCAAAGGAACAGGTAGTACCAAAATTAAGCGATTTAAATTTTAATGCAAAAATTCTTTTTTATACAAAGTAAAATATATTGTAATTTTAATTTATTATAAATTTTAAATTAAATAAAGTACACAGTTTGAATTTGTTTTGTCCTAGGATTGGTTTAGTGCTACGATGTAACTCTATGCTTCTCTTCTTTATGTCCATCATGATTCATGGAAATGTTAAGAGTAGATACCTACTAATGTAGGAAATTCTATTGATTATATAATAATGATAATAGTATAATTATTTAACATCGTATTAAATACTATATACATACATATTGAAATGTTACAATATAATTTAAGTTCCTAGAGTTACTAATAATAAAATTAATGGCTTATAAAAACTAAACATATTCATAATATAACGACTGTAAGATTAAAAACTTGCAAGCTGAACTTCTGTAATGGCCAGGCTGTAGTTACTTCACCACAGCCCCGTCACACAAAAACTGTGATTTGACCGGATGTGGGTGGGTTACAATTTTTTTTTTTGTGGTTACAAATAATTACAAGTGACATTACATCATTTTACATTATTTTTATTATATATTTAGTAAGTGAAGGGGTCAAGGTAACCCATCTGAAACTGACATTATAACTAAGTACATTAATAGTATTCCACAAATTATAAATTTAAAAACATATAAAAATAAATCCATTTACTATTTTAATTTATTACCAAAACGTATGTGGACTAAACACTGAAATATATATGTTAAACTCTATCGTTCCCTTATCTTTCTTCAACGTTTATGCTTTCACTGAAACATGGTTATCAAACAATTTAAATAATTCAGAATTAGGTTTAAAAGAATATAATATTTTTTGACATGATAGAAATACTCAAAACAGCAATCTAACCAGAGGTGGGGAGTGCTTATCGCTGTTGATAACAAATTACCTTTTCCTTATATTAATATACCCAATAATACATTAGAAATTATTTTTGTGTTGATAAAATTCGACAACCAAAACGTTATTATAAGCTGTTTATATTCCTAATAAAGCATCTTTAGATACATATACAGAATATTTTAATGTAATTAACAATATATAGTATAATTATTCAAACTCAGATTATATTTTTCTTGGTGATTTTAATATTCCTTCTGACACTTCGGCAAATACAAAAAATGTCTTTAATGATAATATATCTTTCTTAAATATGTTTTCTTGCAATATATATGATATTAAGTCAGCATTTTATGTATAGGTTGTTTAAAATATACTTTTATTTAAATTTTTACTTTACCTCTTTCTCGTTTTTTCTATTTTATTTAAAGTTGTATTGATGTAAGTTATTATATTGTATTTACTTCTATTATCATTTTAATTGTTCATTGTTAATTCATTTAAATTATTACTATATTAATATTTTGTAATTCTTCTTGTTCTATATATATATATATGTATTATGTTTTAAATATTATGTAATCACTAAACTAACGTTCATCATATGTTTTATAATACCACAACATTATATATTACTATTGTAAATGGATTTATTCCGTGAAATAAATAAATAAATAAAATACATTTTTTTTTTTTGGCATATAAATGGTCAAGTTTTCCCACTTTCGATTGCACTATAATGCGAATTTCGATTAATATTGCATGTACAGGTCACTGATAGAGAATAACTTATTATTTGAATACGTCTGCTGTCAAAACGAAATTGATGTTCAAATTTCGGTTACAAAATTAAAAAAGGTCTGCGTGGTGACACTTAAAGGCAACTTTAATCCCACAAAAAATGGAAATATATTTAATTTAATCACCGAAAATATGAACAAAAAAAAAAATGCCTAAAAAATATATTAGAAATATATATATAAATAATAAATATAATTATGAATACAAAATCTTTTAATAAGAATATTTAATTATTCTTTTTCTGTACGTCTACGCAACGCTATTAAACACGCATTTCGTTAGAGAAAAAAAAATGACTTTGGTCAGTGAAAAAGAAATTGCTATTAAAAACCGTAAAAGATCACAGACACCCTTGAAATTAAAGCATATTTTCCGCGTTTAAACTTCAGTTAAATTCGATATGAATGTACCACATGGACACCGTCATTGTATTTATTAAATGTGCTTTTATAATAAAACATTTTATTCTCGGTTCTTAAATAAAAATAGTTCTTTACAATAAATATTTGTTATTATTCACCTAATTTATTCTGTAATGAGGGCTAGCTGTATTTAAAATAAATGTAATGAGTGTCATTAATGGACTACTACTCACATCAAAGCTATAATGTAAATATAATTTTTTTTTTTATTCATTAATAATTATATTTATTAATAAATTAATAAATATAATATGTATATACTCTCGCTTATCACATATTATACTTATTGTGCCCCTTAGGTATAAATTGTATATAACAAATAAAGAAAAAATAAATGAAATGTACTTTATCATCAATTTTTTTTGATTAGCCTAAAAAGAATTATTTTAAAATATAATTTTAAGATCTAAATTTTCAGTTATTAAGCAAAAACAGTTCTAAATATTTACAGAAATGACAAAGTTTATTAATCCAATGCATATTAGGAAACATAAAATATAGTAATGTTAATATTAAATATTATTATTTGGAATTAATTTATTCTTATATCAAGTAAAATTAACTTTCTGGTGGGATTCGTCATATTAATAGTTGTTTATGTTTCCCGTGAATATGCAAATGGTTTTTATGTTTAACGATTCAGAACTAAATTAATAATATATTGCATTTGACTGCAATAACTGTTATATATTGTGAACGTTCATAGAAATGTTGGTATTAATATTAATTTAGGTAAAAGTATTTAAAATGATACTAAATACCTTATTAAAAGTCTATATTCAAAGGATACGTTTAATTAAAGATGGACATTTTAAAATCCTTATGAATATAGAACGTATTATTTTCATTTTCATTATCATAAAAACCTATTAAAGCATCAACAGAAAATATTTAATGATTAATTCAGGAATAAGATATTTTATATCGTTTGAAGCATTGCAAATTAAAAATGTTTTATTGGGCGAAACGAAGCGTAACCCTTCTATCCCACAGTTCGTGAATTTATTATTGCTATCTTCTCCTAAACTACTGGATCAATCGTCATGAAACTTAAAATATATTTTTATGATTATCTGAATGGTGCATAGATTAAGTTTGGCATTTCTAAATGCTGTCATTAATTAATTGTGATTAATTACTAATTTACATATTTTATAAGCATTTATTGGGGATTTTCTAAGCATGTGCGTGTGTGTGTTTATTTTATACTTTCACGTCCAATGGAGTTTCTCCATGCGACAAAGCCCGCAAAAAAAAAAAACAAATAATAATAATAAAAAAAAAATTATGTTTTATCTTAATCTAGAAACAAAAATATATTTTTCTCGTCTATGAAAATGCTGTGACTACTCATAAATTGTACTATAGTAATTATACTGTATTGTGAATTATTGTGATGATAAAAATATATATTTGGGTAAATATATGATAATTTAATTGATGTGCTACCCATCGTTCCGCCCCACTTTTGTCCACGGACAATCCTAGTTTAATAAATCCTTATAATTTAATATAATATTTTATGATAATTTTAAATTTAAATGTTATTATTTTACTTATCAACTCATACTATTCTATATGGACAATACATCATTATAACTTAGACAAAAAAAAAAAAAAAAAAATTGAACAACTGCAGAATAATAAATATGTTCTATAATAATTATTGTGTTGATTTAAAAGTTATAATAATATAATGTATTCCTTACCTAAGAAACACAATATAATGACAAACAAGAGGAGTTTAAATAATTAAGTTATTACATTCAAATTTAATTTTTTTTCTGTTCTAGTAAATATTTGGTAATACTAATGAATAGGTAGTTAAATATAAAATGAGTTACAAGAAATAATTAATCCGATAGTATAGGCTTTCAATAAGAATAGCCATACATCAAAACCTATTTCATTAGATCAATCGCGTCAGATTTTAACGAGATATGCGGTCAATATTTGATTAATTTTAGTGACATTTATGACATATTTAACTGATGAATGAATTATTAATACAGCTGAAAACGTGAATCAAACTGATATAATATGATAATTGATAACCATAATATTCTGAAACTTGGACATGCTATGCAGTATTAGATACAAAATGTTTAATATAAATTCAAATTACACTAAAAAATGAATGTTCTGAAAATTATTTCAAAAAAATTAACGAGCGCTAATTATGTTTTGGGCTGAACTTAACGTGGATCAAGTTTTTACTTTTCTTACGCTCATAATTTAAGAGATGCAATAGAAATATTTTCGTATGCAATTTAATTTGATGTAAACTTGATGTCTGCTCGTAAATTATAAGTTTTTATTTTTTAAAGTGAATTACCACTGGTGTACTAAATGGTTAATTTTCAAGGATTACTAACTTTTTTATCATATTTTTTTTTTTTTTTTGTTGGGCTGAAGCAGAAATTTATAAAGTTATTTAAAACAGTTATGCAGTAAAATAATTTAATATTTAAAAATCAAGAGATTTTTAAATGTTATCATTTTATTGTGAATTGTGACAACCTAATACGTATAGCTTAACAAATTAATTAATTTTAGAGATATTCATATTTTACATTTATATTCATTTGAAAATATTATCTATTTCCTAATATCCTTAAAATCATTATTAATCATGGGTCATAAATCATAAAAAAATTATAGGCACACAACATTAATAGTACAACCCTTAACAAATATGCATTGAAGAAAGAAAACATATAAGGATTTGAATAAGTTATAATTTTAGGCGTATAAGTATTTATTATTATTTTAAAATATTATAAAACTGTAGAATTTCAAATGATTTTTTGAAAAGATTATAGACATTGTTGTTAAAAACAAAGTTTATGCATGTTATTATGATTTGTTAAAATATCATGGCATAAAAATTAACAGTTCTCAGATATCATGGTTAGTCCAATGTGTGAATATAACACTATCAAAGCGAACAAGGTCTTTATTTCTCATTTTAAAAAAATAACTTTTCGAAAAGTTGCGGTACACGTTTTTGGATTAATAATCATTCATATACGGATAATAACTTTTGAAATTCCTAACATTGAAAAGGTCTTTTGTTCCTCCTGTAAATTCGAAAATTCTGAGATTGTCAATAGATAAAGATTCTGAAAAATCAGTTCGCTGAATCACGTACATTTCAACTAATCCATATGTCGTGTATAATCATAATTATTTCACTGCTAAATTTATAACAAAATGTTCATTCCATTTTACTAATCTCTCTGATGGTATAATTATTTTGATATTGAAATAGGATTTGAACGTCTTTATAGTTAATATGTTTTTATTGAGTTTACCAATAACTTTTTCTATTTTTTTTTTTTATCTAAAGAAGTGTATTTACATTCGACTAATATACAAAACTGTATACCATATCTTAACATTTTTAAAGTCAAAATATTTTTATAGGTGTACGGTGTGTGAAAATTCGTTTAAATGTCGTTCACAGGATTTAAAGAATACAAGACGAAGAATCGAAACCTTATTTTAAAATTCATGTCACATAATTAGACCAATCAGTAAGTTAAAATGAAAATAGGTTTTTCAGCATGAAAATTTGTCGTTTCGAATCCGCTCGATAAGACTTCTAGCTCGCATTTGATGTCTCAGTCTTACGAGTGCGTAACAATGCAAATTTACGTTTAGTAGTTCTCATTTAGCTTCGTTTCTTTTAATATTAGAGCAAATTTACTTATTTACTAATTTACTTAAAGGTAACAACATTTATTTTATGTGGTTTGATATAAATTTGTTGTTTTGATATTTTAATTTTGAAGCGACTTTGTAAACGTGTATAATATTACAACTCAAAAAAATGTTCACAACTTACTTCAAAAATTAAAATGTTGAAAAAATATTTTCAACAAACCACATAACATGTTGTTAATTTTAAATTTTAAAGTAATATGTCAATACACTCTAATATTAAAATTAATGTATAAAAATGAGAAATGTTGAACGTAATTTATCACGCACTTATAAGACAGAGACATCATATGTGGGTGATACGCCTTTTTAAAAAGTCTCCACAACCACATTTGTTATCTTCGTTTTACGTTACGTTAGTTTTCGTTTTTATATTACGGTGAATTTAAAACTATAAAACCTGCTATAAAACTATTGAAGTTTTTAAAGGCACAGATTTATCTTATAAATTTATAATAACTAGATAGTAAACTCGTTGTTATCTCCGAAGTTGGCCAAAGACGATAGTTATTTACAGGTACTGCAATATAAAATTATGTTTATAATATAATTATAAACATCGACACAGCATTAATAATCGATAAAACTTATATTGTTTTAAAAATATAGATTATTTCACTATCGTTTTTGCTCCAAGGGTATACGGCTATTGACAATTTTTTTTCTAAACAAATTATACACAGCTTGCTATCTAGTTAATATAATATTGTATAATATCTATGCTTAAAGGTTACAACATTTTCAAATAATATAGGTTTGAATGTATGATATTGGTATAGTTATAGGTAAATTCAATCTGATTGTGATTTAACAAATATCGAAACTAAACATGAATATTGTTTCATGTTGAACGTACATTTGGTATGTTATGCACTTGTAAGACCGAAAACAACAAATTCTAAAGAATGGTGCCCTAAAAATATCTCCAATGGTTTTTTTTGGTTTTTATAAAATATCGTAAAGTTTACGGTTATCGTTATAATGTGTTGTGATTGGAATAATTGACACAACAGAGAACATTTAAAAAGTTTAAAGTGTAAATTATTAAAAATGAATAAAAATAAATCAGCACGTAAATAATCTTTCCAACGGGATTTGATTACTGTGAAAAAATGTGATAACGATATTACCATAATAATAATTTGTACTTAAATTATTCACATCTCTCTCATCATTGTCCGGCGTCCTTCGATTGCAATTGGCAGGCGATTTGTTTACAAACATTGTTTCAATAAAATATGTTTAATCCACGTGGAAACAGTCGGTTTTAAAAATAATTTATTTTGAATCTCATCCCCTCCCCATCACACATACAGACACATGTTGTATTATTATGTTTTCCCTCAGTGTTCTGTGTAAAATAATTCAACCAAAATTACATTGTTGTTCGGGGTTAATCGATTATTAATCAAGATTGATATGTACTCTATATATATTTATTAAATTTTTATATTAACAGAACGTTATTTATCAGTTAACAATATATAGGAAATTACTATTGCTAAAAGTGTTCTATTTCACATAAAATAAGTGCAGCTGCAGCGTGGAGACTCGCACAGTCGCACGTAGAAAAATAAAATTAAATAAAACCTTTTTTTCAGTTAGTTTAGATATAGTTATAACTATATTTATATTTTATGGTATTATATTTTTAAGTTATGTGTTACTATTTAGTTTTTGTAAGTATTACTTTTTTTTTCAGTAATGCATTTTAAAAATAATGATATGACGTATTAATTATCTATTTTTTTTTTTTTTTTTATATAAATATATATTTTTTTTAATTTTCAATATACTAATATATTATAACATTAATTGTTACATATTTAAAAGCCTGTGTTATTATCTTTAACGTGTCTTTGTGTAACTATTTTTTTTCTTTAAACGATTTAAATAAATACAATTATATATATATATAGCCAGGGAAATACAATTAAAATATTAAATTGTTTACTTGAATCATTTTAGTACTCTATAAATATGTGTTACTTCACGTCTCTTAAAATTAAGTCTAAATTAAATATATATATATTTAAGCTTTATAATTGACTAAGTTTATCAAATAAAGTGAATATTTTAAAACTTCATTATAGTATTTAATTTTTTTAAATTATAAGTAACTAAGTAAATATTAAAACAAACTGTGGTGTTCTTAAAAGATTTATTCATGAATAAAATGGTATAATAAGTGAATTTTATAAAATATCAATTTGACTAAATTCGTATGAATTACGTTCGAATTTAAACCTTGGAATTTCGTGTTATTTATCTTTAAACTTATAAATTAAAGTTACAAAACCCGAAGAAGTAGCTTATACCTATATTAGGATTCAGTGTACCTCATCATAGATATGTTAAATTTTTAATTCAATGATAAATCATTGCATTCAAAAACTGATTCTAAGCCAAGATCCTCTGCTAGCCTAAATATTTTATTATGCTATTATATTAATATCACTACTTTGAAGTAATTTATTTTTCTATAAGTACTATAGATTATTTTTGCCAAAAACATTGCATTTTGCTTATTATATAATAAAGTTATTTTTTAAATATTAAATTATTATTCAATGTTCTTTACGTATCAGGCATAACAGATATTCAGTAGAACGGTGTAAACAAGTTAGTAAAAAATAAGTTTATTACATATTTGGTATGCAATACAATTATGCAAATATTAAGAACAAATGTGTATTAGTGTCCTGAATGTATTCTGTTTGTATGGCAAATTCTATGATAGCATTAATAGCTGTATTGGAATTACAATATTATATTTTGTTAACTTTGATAAATATTCAGTGTTTATACACATTCATACCTGCTTTAAACTAGGTAATAAATAATAAGGTTTTACATATCTACCTATATACGGCCATATATATATATATGTGTGTGTGTGTGTGTATATGTATGGTGATTTGGGAACGTAGGTATATTACATGTATATCGGTGATGTAGTTTATTATTGTACCAGTGATACCACAGAGTTTTTAGTTAGTTTAACTGCTATAATTATTTAACACGACTCTCCGGTGTCCTAGTTTATAAGGGTTATGTAATAATTTAATTACTAAATATACGAGACATCGTACTGATCTCTTGGTTATGCTTATAGTTGTAAATCATATTTTAAATACAAAATTAACTAAAAAGAAATAATTCACTGTAGGACTTACTATTTTATACAAAGAATTTTAGTATATAATATGATCTATAAATTACAATAATTTAATCATATTATAGGTCATAACATAATATTTTAACAATCGTCATAATTTTACTGTTAAATTAATTTTAATTACCATGTAGCTAGAAACCTACCCAAATATTTTCCATTATTCTACTTGTATAAATATTTATATATACAACATAATTCATATATAAAAAAATCACATGAAATTTTTGTATTCGAGTAATATGAATTTTAACGATATTTTAACGAATATTTTTAAAATGAAGATCGATTTAAAGACCAGACCGGAATGTTATTACCAATCAAATGGTGTGCATTGTGTTCTTTGTGGTCGTAATAAAGTGTAAGTAATAAAATGTGTGAAAAGCTTGACGCATCGCTTACGGAGAAAAGGTAACCAAAAGAAATAAACGAAATGGCGGCGCGGGTTTTATTGAATGGTTAACAAGGCACAGATGGTGCATTAAAAGTATAGTCATGGGGTAATAGACCAGAGGACGATGAACACCAAGTTTTATAATGGAAAACACCTATCGTATTAAAACGTAAAGACGAACCAGGAAGAAATCTCAGCAGACAACACGAGAGGAAATAAAAATACGGAATCGTGAGTCTATCGAAAAAGTTGGATCGCCTGGGTAAAAACAAAACAAGTGTCGGCCGTACTGTAGATTGCCTACGACACAATATTTCCGCAGCTCATCCGATCAAAGCTTGGTCGGAGTAACACAAGGGTGGAGATGTACCGGTACAATACAATTTGGGATGCGTAACGGTAAGGAGTGCAAGTCGCGGCTTTTTTGTTGTTCGAGTAAGTTTGGAGTGACCTCGCAGACTTATTCGAATAAAAAAGCGAGTTCTACGTTGTTTTTTATATTTTAATCGTCGCTGTGGCGGAGTTTGTTTCTTTCATATTGTAATAATTATTAAAAAAAAACGATTTTCCTTGTTCGACACAGGCATTATAAATTAAGACATTTCAAAATGGTTTTAATTATCATAAACAATGATATTATTTTTCTGGTTATTAAATAATATGAACTGTATAATTATTATACCTAATGATGAAAACATAAACACGTTAATATAATATAACAATAATGGAGTTTATACAATAAAAGTATGACAATTAATGTCATGTGCCCGTGGTTTCATTAATTAATAGTCAATACTTTGAATGAGATAATAATATTAGTATATACCTAGTGAATATTTTCAGTTTGTTTAAGTAGTTATTTAAAGTATTTAAAGTTATTTAAAGTATTTCTTTTTTTTTTTTTTGTTTTACGATGACAAACTTTAGTGGAGCACTAAATGCACTGACTTGTTTAAATGTATACAAAATACGAATTTTAAATATTTGAATGCTCGGTAAACAAAGTATTCGAGTACAATAATATATTATGTACAATTAATGCTTTAAAGGAGTATTTTTTTTTTAAAATATCTATTTTGCTTTTAAATAAACTGAACCCTTTATCATAATTGTCATTGTTAAGGTGTTTTAATTTTCAGTTAGGTAATAACGAACAGTAAAAAAACATATTATCATTATTATCATAATATAATGTCAATTTTGTTTTTCGTGTTTCAAAGAAAGTATTTAAAATACCAATACGTATTTGAATATTTTTTACTCGAGTACTTTACAAGACTGACTCGCTAGGTGTGAATTAGGCGCGGACTGGCTGGGATACTATACATCATCCTTTGCCTCAAAATATATTTTCCCAATCTGTATATATGTGTCATATTCATGGACACTCAGTAATCGGTTAAAGACATACATTTTGCCCTAAAATGATGTAGCATCCACGTGTCCTTCTTTACCAGTCCGCGCCTGGTGTCAATACATATTTAACATTTGGTGGGTACTGGGTAGTATCACTAGCCGAATAAGATATATTAATTCGATTTACGATTAATGTACATAAGTGTAATATTGTTTAACTATTGGAGTGGCGACATTGAGTAACTCAGTATTGGTACTCACCTGAGAAAGTAGTTTGTCTGCTTGCTTTGCATTGATTTTCTATTAAACTTTGTTCTTGGAAAATTATAATAGCTGATTGCAAGTGTTAGCATCTTATTAGAAATTCCCCTTAACTCCAAGTTTTTTTTTTTTTCAAAATTATTGTCATGATGCTTTGATGATGGGACATATATAATTGTGTACAATGCAAAAGTATATGGACATTATAATTTTAGTAGATTTATTATTTTAATTTATCTTTACATTATTTATACTAATGGTATGTACTACAATATCTAAAAAAAAAAAATGTTTCATTTTCATTAATAAAATTAATCAACTTTTAATATTTCGTAATATGACCGTGCTTCCAGTAATATAATATTCTTGGCTGATTAGATATGACACGTTCAATCGTACATTTAATGGTATTTGTTGAGATCGTTTCAAATTAATATTTGGTACCATATTTTAAAAGAATTATGAACTACAGGTTACGTTTGTCAAGTTAAATTTTCAAGTCGATTAACTTTTAACCAAACATTAATATGTAAGATACGTTAACAAATGCAAAGTCAAATCTATCTGATCTCAAAATGCGTCATGCAACACACTTTTGTTATTGAAATCTTTCTATATTTTCTGGATACAATTTTTGACAACAATTATTATTTTTGTAAATTTAACGAAATTACATGTATACTTTATTTTATAGTTACTAAAAAAAAAAAAACATTTTGCACATGAGCAATTTATTTTATTTATAATAAGCACTTATTAGTGTTAAACTATAATCACATGTTCAAAATGATGTATGAATGTGTCGTCACAGAAAATTAACGAGCCAATTATACTGAAATATATTCATTTGATTTTCAATTTTTTCTTTTCGGTTCAAATATTATGTTTCAAAATCCTAAATTATTTACT
Source organism: Pentalonia nigronervosa (assembly GCA_014851325.1). Classification (NCBI taxonomy): domain Eukaryota; kingdom Metazoa; phylum Arthropoda; class Insecta; order Hemiptera; family Aphididae; genus Pentalonia; species Pentalonia nigronervosa. The sequence goes on from JACXSJ010000411.1 coordinate 492,289, forward strand.
TACGATGTAATATACAATAAGCAATTAAACAAAATAACATTGTTATAATGTATTTGAATTGTTGTAGAGTTTGAAATCGAATTGGTGTTAAACATGTTTGATTTTTATTTCAATGTAATTTATAGATTTAAGTTTTATCTAATTTCATATCAAAAAAAATATATTTATATTAAAATGTTATGATTTTTTTATATCATTGTACGATATCGATTAAACTGTGCTCTGATTTTCTTTTGTTTTTTTTTCGATTTGAATTTGAATTTTAAAATACTACTTTTAAAATTAACAATTTAAAAATATTGTAATCCTTAGATCATGTATTAGTACATAATCTAAGGTTTTATCTAGAGCCATTCTATATTGTTTTTTTTTATTTCAACGAATAACTTATTACCTAGCAATGAATAATAGGTACTATAGACTTTTTGACTATTGTGGAATTTTAACATTTAATTACATTATTTTTAAATATAAAATTAATTTTGAATAATATAATCAATTCCATTTAAAATATTATTTTTGATTTTTTTAGAGGTTTCATTAAAAAAATTGTACGGGTATTTTAAATCAATCTGAAATTTATTTCAAGCCCTACGTGGTTGCTTAAATAATTATTGATGTTTTTGTACTTTTGTATGTTGTTAAATACTATTATATTGATAAATAGTTACACAATTGATTGAAATAAGTACCTATATCACAAGTTACTAAAATATTATGCATTAAATCAGCTAAAACGTAAATTCATGTTTTATTTTGATAATTCGTAATATATATTATTATACCTTTCTTATTCGTTACTTGTATTAAATTTTGCTGTACACTTATTACGTATAAAACTTGGGTATTTTGAAACGTTTAAATAATAAAATGATGAAAAACTTTAAACCTACATTTTGAGAAAATATATTATTATTACGCCATGTTTTAACAATTTTATTTTTTTTTTTTTCATAATTTCATCGTTGAATATCGTCAACGAAGTATAAAATCTGCATAATTTGTCTATACAATTATTAGTATATTTTAGTGATAATATCCAATTTCAAGTGTCATAAATATTCTGATGCTAGTAAATAGTATAAGGACGATGGGTAAATGTTATTACTCACGGTTTTTCATCTCGACCACGTGTTATCTTTTCCATCTATGCAAGTACGTAATACGTTATAAGAAAACCGTTTCCAGTTTTATAGAAATAGGAACTTGAAACACATTTACATTACATTAAATGAGTGTGGATAGTAACAACCAAGGTTCATTACAATTGATTAATATTAACGGGTACAGTCATAAAAGAGGTAAAATGTATTCCCTTAATTTTGAGAACGGCTTTTATGAGTAGTGTTTAGCTAAACCGAAAAAATTGTTTTTGAGATAAAAACCACCAATTTACAACAGTAGTATACGCTGTTGTCTCTCCGCATAGGTAATTACAAGTTCACTGGTATCTCGCCGAGAGTACGTTGATTATTATTTACGATAACGTAAATGTTGGACCTTTTACGTGAGCCAATTTTTTTTAAACAATTATTTTAATATTATGACAAAACGTAACTGTGAAATTATCAATATAGGCAATCGATATTGTTCATTGATTTTGTATTTACATATTAATCAGCTTGCTGAAAAAAAATTTGTTCGATTTTTGACGTAATACTGACACTCAGATAGTCAGATGTTCAGATCTCATTAACCTGTGTATTTAAAATTTTTAATTGTTTTTACAATAGATTATTGTTATAAATAAATATTTTCCAATAATCACTACCGAGAACTATATAGAAGAAATTTAAAAAATAAAAATAAAATATAAATTTTTTATTATATATTTATAATTTTTTATATTTAATTTTTTTTTTTTTTTAAAAATATAAATTTGTTTCAGTATTTTTATGTTGAAGATGTCCATGTTGTATTTTATTGTACTACTTCAGTTGCACGATATTATATATTATTTTTGTGAAAACATCAATCCTCAAGTTTCTCAAAACATGTATTAAAAAAGGAAAGAAAAGAAATATCTGTATTAAAGACTTCAAAAATAAATTAGGTCAATTCTTCTAATCAAGCCTTCTACTAATAACCAAAATTATTATTTATATACAACTAATTTGAGCTGCTACGACGAAGTAGTATGACATTAACTTTTGGGTTTAGCTATAATATTGAATTTAAACTTATTTAAACATTTATAATCACTATTTTTTGACCTATATAAATTATATTTCCTTAGAGTGTCAGATATAGCCTATACACGCTTCACAACGATTTAAATCTTCAAAACCAATCTATGCTGGCTCCATAATGTTGGGTAGTTATACAAATTACAAAGTTTGACTAAGTATACACTCAAAACCACTTTAATTCTCTATTTATCAATACTGCAATACTGTTCATGATTATCCGCCTTGACACCACAACGAAAATGTTAATCGATATACTTAATTTTTAACTGTAAATAACTATAAGTCCTACCAGATCATATTTGAAGTAATGCCAATAGAATTATTTCATTTGTCGTGCCATAATGTCTGCATGATGTATATTTTATTTTCTACGCTAGCAAGTGGAAATTAAGTTTTTTTACACATATATTTTTATAAATTCTCTATTTTAATAAATTGATAAAACAAATCTACTGAATATATTTATGCTTCTACATGGTAATATTTATAAAAAAATAAAAGTCAAAGATTAGACTTAACAACATGAAGTGAATAAATTAAGTTTAAAGTACAATAACATGAAGCTCAAACAATATTTCAAAAATATAATACACTGACCTGATATTAACAATTTGGTGAATGTGTATTCGACAAATTTAAACTAAATATCCATCATGATTTTTTATGAAGCTAAAACAAACAAAAAAATAAATCGTAATTAATTGACTTGACTATAATAATTAAATAAATGACATGAAAAATTTAATAATTTAATTAAATATTTTATTATTTGTTTAATACAAATGTAATCATGATTTTTTTAAAAATTCAGTATCTTAAATTTACTTAATGCATTTATTTAGAAGTCTTTCCAATTCAATATTTGTATAAAATTACTATTAAATTTTAAGGTAGTTATATAAATTAATAATGCATATTCGAAGAGTTATTACAGTTTTTGAGAGCAAAATTAGAAAATTGCAACATAAAATTATTTTCAATGTTGAACAATAATAATTTTAAAAGTATTAGATTTTTGTTATAACAAATATGATCTATGCGTTGCGCATATTTTCATATTGGTTATTTTTTTAAAATAAACTAGTATTGACTTGTGGTGTAAAAATGATTTATTTGTTTATTTTATATAAAATATTATTAGCATATATCAATCAATTTGTACACTTGTACCTAACAGTTAATTAGGTTTTTAATTGTAGTATGCTATAGTTATAAATATTGTATGATTATAAATGAACAGACAAGTTTTATAATTAATATTTAAAAAAAATTGTAAATGGGCTAACTTAAATTTTGATTTCTATTTGTTTCTATTTTAATTTTTAATTTATTTTCTAACCAAAAACTAGTGAATTAAAATAATTATCGTTACCGATTAAAATAATATAAATGCACAGTCATATTATATGTTAAAAAAAAAAAATGCATTATTTAGAAAATTAGTTATTGACGAAAAAAACTACGCTACATGCGTGCTTAACATGCACTTAAATATAATATTTAGTCATAAAAATCAATGTTTTTAGTTTCAAAATTTGAAATTCCAACTAAGAAATTATATTAAATCATACTTAAACTTGTTATATTATATTTATTAAGTGGTTTACTTGTGTGTGTGTATATATATATATATATATATAAATGGAAATGCCTAATGAAAACGAAGATGAAGGATATGAATAGTCGGATTTAAGACCATGCCCTGGAGACGTATTCTTATTGATGAAAGGGGGAGAGGAGGAGGGGGAGATAAGAAAAAATGACACTAGAGATTTTATTTTTCTTTGACATTTTTGACTAAACATATTTCACAGATCCCATTTACTGTTCATATATACTGAATGCTTCTATAATTTTACGCCTATAGTAAACACCAGAAACGTAAACCACATTTCCATTTATTTAACAAATAGGTAGATCATGAAAAGCTATTATTTACATCATTGACAAAGAACCACATAAGCCTCCAGATACGATACTCGAGTATTGAGTATTTTGTAATATTTTCCTTATGAAAAAATAGATCGATATTATTTAGAAATGATATAATATGATTTATTATATTGTTCAAATATTTTTTTCAAACTTTGAGAATAAAATTTGTTCTTCTCAAACAGTAAATTTAATATACCTTATGATTTTTATACAGGCACTAAGTTTAAAAATAATATAACTTGTGTTCAATATGAATAATAATAAAAAAAAAAAGATCAGCAAAATGTTTATACATAATATCAAATTAAGCTATAGTCAATATGGTTAGAATTTTTTCTGGTTCCACGTTGTTAAAAAATACTGAGAGTTACGTTACACAACCTTAAGATTACATCCTTAACAATTGGTATTTTTTGATATTTTAGTTGGTGTGATTTATTTGTAAATAACAATTGTATTCATTATAATATTGAACAAAGTATAAAAACACAAAATATAAAAACTCACTCATCCTTAAATGGTAAGGTGGTCGGTTGCCAACTGTTTTATTGAATATCATATTTTTACAATTATTACGATGCAGTGATGCGTTTGGAATAACAAAAACTGATTTGATATTTTCTTGAAGTGAACTGGACCTTTAATAAGATAAAAAGAAAATGTATTTATCCTTTATAATTTTAAATATTTTTTATCAGTTATCACACTCATTTTAAACATTGGAAATATAATTCAAATTAAAATAAACGCAATAAACAATGAAAAATTTGAATCAATTTTGAAAATTCTTAATTGTATTAGATTGATATAGGTACTGATCGTATGAATTTAATAAGATTATAATATATTTCGTTAATAATTTTAATTAAACACGATAAATGTTTTTTCCATCTATCATTTTAATTGTATTGTTAAGGTACGTACTGAATCGTAATAACAATTTCGGGGGAGTGACCGGACATGTTTTGTTTCCAAGAATATGCTAATTGATTTCGAAAGCAAAAAAATTATTATAGAATCACATAGGATAATCATAGACATTAGTATGTTATACATTATTACAAATAAAATAATAATTATAAAGGAGACCGATCGAATTACAATTACGTTTCCGCTATCTGTCCACCTCTTGAGCACGAGAGTAATCATGTCTGGTTGTCGATAACTCGGATTGTTGGAATCGGATACTATGTGTATGCGCACGATAATTAATATTAACGTTTATTACAATGTGCAACGAAAGGCGTATAACAAATAACAATATCGAGTAATGTCAACAAAATACGAATTCAGCAACATATTGTTATTACAACGGGTACCTACCGACAATAGAAAACTGTAGGATAACGGCCGGCTATAGGTAGCCCTTAATAGCAGGAGGTGTGTAGAGCACCCTTTGCCTTAATGAAAACTCCAGGAAACGTTTAAAAGCAAACTCAATCTCGGAACAGCAATATTTTATCGCCCGGAAACTGCTTTCAAAGTGTTATTTTATAATAATAATATTGTTATTTTTATTATAATCAATTCATCGGCGGCGACACTCGATAATAACACTACATAATATTATTAAAATTGAATAGCAGAGGAACACGTCATACTATTATAATATATATATATATTGTGCAGGTATATACTACACTGGAGCGTGCAGTAATTAGGTGTCTGGAAGGCCCGTTTATTGTTTAATAAATTATTATTGTTTTTCATTATTATTATTATTATTATTACCATATCAAATGCTGTTTATTTCTAATCGATTTTCACCACCAACGAATAAATGTACAGACACGTAGTTCGATGACGACGTTTTAATTTAATCGTGCGGTTTAAACTGCTATTGAAAAAATGAAAATTTTCAACAATTCGCGTAGGTACTCCAACAATATAACATAATGGATATTTTGAACAGCTTTGAATTCTTAAACGTTTATGCCGAGTAAAAAAAAAAAAAAAAAATACGCTGTTTTTTCAATGCAAATTGATTTTTATTCAGACACCTATTTGGTATTGAACACACGGGGCGGCGGGCTATCAAATCAAATGGATAAGAACTAATTGGCTTAGGGATTCTGAGCGTTAGCAGTGGCGGCGGGTAATGCGATGGGAAAATAAAAATGCCTCAGTTCCTCCGCCCAAAGTGTGTTGATGGGATGGTGGGGGGGATGTGTAGGGGGAAGGCGAGGTAGACACGAAGACGATGTGACACAGATAACATTGAGTGGATTTTTTTTATTCCGCTCGTTTTGCCCGCAGTTTGTCGTACGGTCGGCGGCGGCGACCTTCGGGGGTGACAGCTGCTGTAGGTACAGTGCATCACGCACACCGTAGTAATCCTCTCGGGCTCATTATTACGTCGGCGAATTTAAATTAAAAATATATTATAGAGATCTCAGATGCGCATTACTAAGTACACTCGGCCGAAAATCCTCCACACCTCTTTGCATTTATAATAATATAATTTTAATGTAAATCCCTTTGTTGACCGCATATAAAGAGATTTACGCGAGTGGATTTCGGTTAAGGCGCGCATGATGGCACATCTTACTATTATATAAAGAGACAGCGTTTGTTTGTTTGTTCGCAAAAAATTCAAAAAGTACTCAACGGATTTTAGTACGGTTTTCACTATTAAATAGGTCTAGACTCAGGGAAGGTTTCAATGTATAATTTGTTTGGAAAAAAATAACAATAATGTAAATAGTTTAATGCCTTGCGCCGTATTCAGTGGTGTCGGGTTCGAACAACAAACGCGTTACACTTTTTACTCTTTCGCGTGGTACTAATAACTTACAATATACTCGCACTCACCGTCGTTGTAGCAAAGATTTCTATAGTTGAAAATATGTCTAAAAACGCTGGGGGTATCCTGGAACGGTCACAGCACTGTCACGTCGCTGCTGTTTGTAAATAGGCCTTAACCCGTCGCTATATCTAAACTATTCATAGATTGCTTAACTGGTTTTAAATTTATAAAAAAAACAAATCTTTGACATGGGCAACCTTCGCGATGTTTTTCGTGTACCCACTTAATTCTGATTTCACTCACTTACGCACATCGTGGGGTCCGCAATCCACCGCGCAGGTGGATTGTCTACTTAAGTGGTTTAGATGCATGTAAATCGCTTGAGGTTAATCTTAAATTAATATTTGGCCCAGGCAACGATGGGCGGGATAGTTAATAATAATATATAACACCGGCGCTGATAAAATATATTATTATTATTATTATTATTATGCTGTATCGATTACTTCATTAAGGCATATTTGGTTCGCTACGTGTGTTTACATCCGGTGAATGTTTAACGGATATCGGCGGCAACTGTTTTTGGGAAGGTGCGTTTTTGTTGGTCGGCAACTATTGCCAAATGGAAATTCGCTGAGGGTATATTCGCCGCCGTCGTATACGTACCGGCGTTATTATACTTATGGCGGCGTTTTTCGTTTTCTTTCCGCTTTTTCACGAATCTTGCAGGTAAAATGTTATTATTATGCCAACAGAAATAATATAACGCCCCACACATATATTTTTATAACATACTGTTAACCGCATCGTAGTCGTATTCACTTTATCGATAACAGTAATAATAATAATAATAATAATAATAATGATAATCCTAATATATATATATATATATGTCATAAACAGCGTCTCTTTTTTTCAATAGAAAATGAGTTAAAATTCTAGTCAGATTCATTGCGGGTACTTTATTTTATTAAACACGTTGTGTTAACATAATATAATTCTATTTATACTTAGTCTCGTAAAAATAAATAAGTACCGAGGAACAAAATGTACATCTTGCAAAAACATTATTATAGATGTGAAAAAAAAATGAAAACTTTTAATTAACCCAATTGTTCAATGTTATATTTAAATTCGTTATTTCATTTTATTTTAAGTTCACTGCTAATCAAATAATATTTTTTATACTTATTTTAGTTATAAGTTCTAAAATATTTTCTCACTATACTTAAAGCTTTTGAGTTTAAAATGAAATACTAGAAATTAAAAATTTTAATAGTTCCCAGATTTATCTTTAGTTGACATTTTTAGTAAAAAATAATACATTTTTAATTTAAAATAATTTAATTTAAATTCATTAAAAAAAAAATGTTTATAATAAAATAGTAATAAACCTAAAAATTAACCTACTTTCGAGAAAGAAAACATGCATCAATTTTAGAGAATCGTTTGTGGTTCATATTTTCACATTTATTATAGATATTTTGAAGGTATAATTAATAAACTTACTAGAAATCAAATCAGTTAGTGTAACGAATACAGAATGCATGTAATGTATGGTTAAACTTAAAATAAATAAACTAAATGTGTATTTTCAAATGCTAAACGACGTAAATAGTAAAATATATTGTTGAACTAGAATTTGTGATAAAATAAAGGAGGCAGTTTATAAATTACTCGTAATCAGCATGAAATAAAAAATGTAATACTCATTTAATGAACTAAGTTTATGGCAAAAATATATCATCTTAAGACAATCGACGGCCAATAATTATGATAGGCACGTGGTCAACAACAACAAGATACGTTGTCAAAAATAATTTTCGTGCTATTAAACAATGACTATTAAGCTTGGAAACAAAATTTGACAAGAAAAAATAGCGACAATAAATGAAATTAGATTGATCCATCACAAATTATCTTGTACTTATAATAAAAATATTTGCTTTCTAACATTTAGTTTTAGGATTGACTTCGTCGATAATTTTTGTTTCTGTTCTAGTTAATGCGCTTTATAATAATATATATTATTGTTATATATTCATCGTTGCATAATATAAGAATGAGGTATGACTTAAATGATTATTTATGGTTTTATATTTCGACATCGTGTTCGTATACGAATTGATGTGTGTAATATTTACGTACTACGTCTCCATACTCCATGCAATCTGGGGGATAACAATCATAATACAACAAATCACAATGATGTAAAAGGATTAAAAAGTTATTTTGAAACACATAGTTTTGGTAAGGAGAGTTATTGTTGGCAACTACTAAAATATTTCAATATTACTATTTTTAGAAACAAATCCTATATATAGTGTAGTATTTGTATAATATGGTGTAATATGGCGTTAAAATTATTACTACGAGTCAGCGTACCCAAAATATTCGTGGTTCGGAAGACGCAATTCAAAGCAATTCTGTTGTACTATAAAAATTGTTTAATAAAAATAAAAAAAACAATGTTTAAATAACAAATCGACTAAATTACTTTTTACGACCAACATCAATATGCATCAGATTCAACGGAGGTATTTTATAATGAAAGACACGCTGAGTAGAATTTACATTATTTATCTTTCTATTAATAATACCTAACGTAGATTACATCAGCTTCTTTTATTTTTGTTTGTAAGGTATTTTAACTGTTATACTCATTGCATAGTACATGACTTTAGATTTTAATCTTTTAAACTAAATATAATATTAATAGATATTTTAAATATATTATATTGAAACAAATTGTATTATCTAAATGGCGTGGCATGGTATTAATTAAAAAAATTACAATTTTTACTAGAGCAATATAAATAATATAGTATAACTTAAAAACTATATTATGATAATATATTTTATTATAATGTCTTTAACTCTTACTCATAATTCAAAATTATAGTCAACATTGTTATAAAATATTGTAAAAATAACTCTAATAATATTTGTAAAATGTAAACGATTTTCTCGTTGTACATTTAGAATATAATGTGACTGAAGAACTTACATGACTGCCATACAAATTTACTTTGTAAAAGTTTTATAAATATAAGCAGGTATTTGTTTTGTTTTGGTTTAATGTTTTTAGGCAAATGTCATGGTTTTTTTTTTTTTTATTGAAATTTCCATAAATCTGCTCTACGTGATTATGCTGATGAATGTTAACAGCTAAAAATCTCGTTTCCGTTAAAATGAAAAAACAAATCATTTTGTTACAAGTACACGCGCGTACGGTGTCACGTAACTCGTGATATATATTTTGGAACCTGGTGATTTAAAGGCCGTTAAAAATAAAGATCTAGTGCTCTGCAGTTATATTATATATCTACCTAGTTATTATGTACTGTGTTTTGGGTTGAAATTTAAAACGACTACGAGGATTTGAGATCTTGCACGGATAAAATACGATTTAGCCATATAATGTTTGGCTGATGATAATTTATTGTTCAGTCGCATAATAACATGAATGACTATATTATGATTATGTACATATAATACATCTATATTATCCGATTGGAATCCAATGTAATAGATGATGCGCATTCATGCCTACGTTTATCGCAGAAAATGTATAAGTGTTGACCAAAAAAAAATATATGATCAGGAAACACTATAGGCGATCCGTTCGCGCAGAACCAAAACAATCAAACACGGTAAAAGTACACTTAAAACGTCGAGAAACTGTTGTATTCAAAGTGACCTATCGGCGGGCTTTGGACTGTGTGTATATATATATATAAGTATATACGTGTATATCGTGTGAGTGTTTGAGCGTATATTATAAAGCAGAACTACTTTTGCAGTACCAACGACTAGGTTAGGTTTTTTTGTTATTTATTTATTTATTTTTTTTTTTTTTTTGTTACCCATTGAACGAAGATTGAATACATTCGGATCTTTTCAAATGAACACGTGGTAACCGGATCAAGTAAAATAAACGTCTCTTCGGCTTTTGAAAAAGCACGATTGCGTTTGCGGAATGCAGCAGATACCCGACTCGAGTGTTTTTTTTTTCTTATTATTTATCAATTCTTTATAGGTCTGTACTTACCTAGTATTAGTATTAAAGGTAGCGTGTTTTTGCGGCTTTGCACATCCACAAAACGATATGTGTATACATCTTATATCGATAAACACACCGGTAGAACGTTGTTAAACTATATCGTTTAAACGATTATCATTAACGGCGATGAAAAGCCAAACTAAGAGCGATTGAAGTGTCAACCTTTGAAAGTACCCACAACTATCAGCACAGATGGTGGAAATTACAGTTCCATAATTAATTCAGCAGTATAAGCAGTGCGGTACGTGTGTGTATTCGTTTCGAGAAACATTTCCCTTTAAACTGTACCCACTCAACGTTAATTTATTTTGACAATTTTTTTTTTTTTTTTTAACAAACGAATAGGTAACGATATGGTTGACCACCTCGCAAGTAGGATAGAAAAAAATAAAATAATAGCCGGAGATGAATATTCGCGTATTAAGCACATTCAATTTGTACGTATGTGCGTATTCATTTTTTCCACATTCACGGACCGAATACAATTATATACAATATATTATTAAAAATAGAATGTACGATTTATCATTGCATGGTGACCGTTTCATTATTATAGTGTGTTATTTGTATGGCGTTGCGGAGAAATTTACACACGCGTATGCACATTGGTCGTGGTAAACGGAACGACAGCAGAAAATAAAAACACTTTTTATATGCTTAAATGCGTTCATATTATTTATAATATACTAATTATATTATATGTCAAAAAGACGAATTTATCAACTCGAGTGCGAGTAACGACTAATCAAAATATTATAATGTAATCAAAATCGTACACTAATTTATAATAATATACCACCTTCTAAAATGATATTATTACTTACTTTTAGATTCTAAAATAAAAATATAATATGTATGTTTTTTAATTTATTTTTGTTTGTGTTTATCATTACCTTTAAGAGCAATAAAAATCCTCAGATTTCTCACATTGAAGGTTGTTTTTGGTATTTATTCGGTACATTAGGGCAGTCAAAAGTAAACATTTGAGAAAAGCAGAAATTTTAAGGCAAAACTAGTCTTTGACGAAATCGATTTTGATTTTTTTGTTGTGAACTCAATAATAGATAACTGTAGAGACTTGATAATATCAAGTCTCTACAGTTAAAATATTATTTTCGTCAAACATTCTATTAGAATTTACTATAAATAATGTGTTCAAAATATTTAGATAATCTTTTTGTGCTATTTATAGTCTTATTGATATTTAAAATGTTCATTTTTTCGATTTATGTAAGATAACATTTTTGTTTTTAGGTACAACAGCTTTAACATTTAATAGGTACAAGGTTTTTCGTGAGTTGTCATCATAGCTATTTAAAATTATCAAATTATTTTTAAGTTAATAATGTATCTAATGTTTAATTTTTATAGATTAAACTTGAAAATGTATACATGGTTCTTCATAAACTGTTTTTACTGAATCCTAAAAACTAACAAAATATTTTAACACATTTTTTTTTAGACATTTAAAGTAAAAACTTATTTGGATGATGAGTTTATACGAACATTATATATAATATTAAACTGGCACAATGAGTTGTAACTCATTACACGATAACGCTTGTTTATTTACTTTTTGTTAAATACACACGATACGAACACAAATACTGTATCAACAATATTTTTGTATAATCCAATCATCGTTTTCTATTAAAAATATTTAATTAAATTGCGAAATAAAATCTAAAAAAAAAAAAATATGAAAACTCCATAACAACAATACGATATCCTCGAATAACGTACCTATAATATTATTTTGAAAGTAATATTACCGAACGAGTTTATCATTTGAAAACGAAAACAATATTCAAGTTCAAAATCATTTACGACACTTGGCGTGGTGCTACTGCTGTTGAACTCACCAATTATTTTATCAATAACACAATTAAATATTACGTCTACCGACAAACGTGTAAGAGCCCGGAGCGTCGAACTTCGATTTTAAATCAACCGAATCAACGGAACTGTAGAAGGCGTCTTGTTATTTGTCTTAGAGTTTATGTTCTGAGACAGCCATTTTTATTTTCCTCATTTTTAAAGAATAATGTATACACTCTATAATACGAGTACTTTAATTACTACATCATAATATTGAAAACACGTAGATACATAAATATTATACACGTCATACGATCATTTTATGTTTTTTTAATTATCGTTTTTCCGATTACTAAAATATATTATACACTTTCAAT